>VHKM01000750.1:0-143051 GCA_007210695.1 Neogobius melanostomus
TGTCCACTACACTGTCCTCACACTGTCCTCACACTGTCCACACACTGTCCACACACTGTTCCTCACACTGTCACACACTGTCCTCACACTGTCCTCATGCACTGTCGCACACACTCGTCAAAACTCGCTACTGCCACACACTGTCTCAAACTGCTCCTTCACAACTGTCTCACACCTGTCCACAGCACTGTCCACACACTGTCCACACACTGGTCCATCACACTGTCCTCACACTGTCCTAACACTGTCCACACACTGTCCCTCGAACTGTCCTCCTCACAACTGTCCACACACTGTCTCACACTGTCCACACACTGTCCTCAAGAAACTGTCCTCACACCTGTCCCCTCACACTGTCCACACACTGTCCACACACGTCTCACAGCTGTCCACACACTGGTCCACAACACTGTCCTCAACACTGTCCTCACACTGTCCTCACACCTGTCCCCACAGCTGTCCACACACTGTCCACACACTGTTCACACCACTGTCCACACACTGTCCACACACTGTCCTCACCTGTCCACACACTGTCCCACACACTGTCCATCACAAATGTTCCACACACTGTCCTCAAACTTCCTCACACTGTCCACACAGCTGGTCCACACACTGTCCTAACACTGTCCCCTCACACTGTCCACACACTGTCCTCACACTGTCCTCACACTGCCACACACTGTCCTCACAATGTCCCTCACACTGTCCTCACAACTGTCCTCACACTGTCCACACACTGTCCACAACACTGTCCTCACACTTGTACTCACAGGCCTGTCCACACACTGTCCACACACTGTCCCTCACACCTGTCCCACACTGTCCACAACACTGTCCTCACCTGTCCTCAACTGTCCTCACACTGTCCACACACTGGTCCCTCAACACTGTCCTCACAACTGTCCACACACTGCTCCACCAACAACTGTCCTTCACCACTGTCCTCACACTGTCCACACACTGTTCCAACACTGTCCCACACACTGTCCTCAACTGTCCTCACACTGTCCACACACTGTCCACACACTGTCCTCAACACTGTCCACACACTGTCCACACACTGTCCACACAACTGTCCACACATCTGTCCGTCACACTGTCCGCTCACACTGTCGCACACACTGTTCCTCAACATGTCCCTCAACACTGTCCACCAACTGTCACAAGCTGTCCTCACACTGTCCACACGACGTCCACACACTGTCCACACACTGTCCCACACACTGTCCACACACTGTCCACACACTGTCCACACACTGTGCTCACAACTGTCTCACACTGTCCACACAGCTTGTCCACACACTGTCCCTCACACTGTCCACACACTGTCCTCAAACTGTCCACACACTGTCCTCAACACTGTCCACCACACTGTCCTCAAACTGTCACACACGTCCTCACACTCGTCCCTCACACTGTCTCCACACTGTCACACACTGGCCACACACTGTCCCTGACACTGTCCACAACACTGTCCACACACTGTCCTCACACGTCCACACACTTGTACTAAAACTGTCCTAACACTGTCCACAGCTGTCACACACTGTCACACACTGTCCTAACACTGTCCACACACTGTCCTCACACTGTCCTCACAGCTGTCCACACAACTGTCCTAACAACTGTCCTCAACAACTGCCACACACTGTCCTCACACTGTCACAGCCTGTCCTTAACACTGTCCTCACACTGTCCTCACACTGTCCGACACCACTGTCCTAACACTGTCCTCACACCTGTCCACACACTGTCTCACACTGTCCACACACTGTCCACCACTGTCCTCACACTGTCCACACACTGTCCACACACTGTCCTCCACACTGTCCACACACTGTCCTCCAACTGTCCCTCACACTGTTCCTCAACAACATGTCCCACACACCTGTCCTCACACTGTCCACACACTGTCCTCACACTGTTCCCACACACTGTCCCTCACACTGTCCACACACTGTCCACAACTGTCCTCACAGCTGTCCAACAACTGTCCTCTCATCTGTCCCACAACTGTCCTAACACTGTCCACACACTGTCCTCACACTGTCCTAAACACTGTCCACAACTGTCCACACACTGTCCACACACTGTCCTGACACTGTCCTCACACTGTCCTCGACACTGTCCACCACTGTCCCTAACACTGTCCACACCACTGTCTCACACTGTCCTCCACTGTCCCGACACTGTCACACACTGTCCCTCACACTGTCCTCACAACTGTCCTCACACTGTCGCACACAGCTGTCCACACACTGTCCTCAACTGTCCACACACTGTCCACACACTGTCCTCAACTGTCCCACACAACTGTCCACACACTGTCCACACACTGTCCTCACACTGTCACTCACATGTCCACCACACTGTCCACACTGTCCTCACACTGTCCTCACACTGTCCAACACACTGTCCTCTGCTCCAAACACACTGTCCTCAGACCCAACACACTGTCCTCTGACCAACACACTCCACTGACCAAACACACTGCACACTGTCCTCACACTGTCCACACACTGTCCTCAACTGTCCACACACGGCCACACGACTGTCCACACACTGTCCTCACACTGTCTCAACACTGGTCCACACAACACACTGTTCCTCAGACCAACACACTGTCCTCAGACCAACACACTGTCCTCTGTCAAACACACTGTCCTCAGAACCACCACTGTCTCATGTCTCGACACCTGTCCCACACTGTCCTCAACTGTCACACACTGTCCACACACTGTCCCTCAAAACTGTCCTCACACTGTCCTCACACTGTCCTCACACTGTCCCACCATGAACTAACACGTGTCCCACAACTGAACTAAAACTGTCCCACACTGAAACTAAAAACTGTCCCACTGACTAACACTGGTCCCAAGCCGGACTCACACTGTTCCCCTCAAACTGTCCTCGGACACTGTCCTCACACTGTCCCTAAACACTGTCCTACACTGTCCTCACACTGTCGCTTCAACTGTCCTCACACTGTCCTGCAACTGTCCTCACACTGTCCACGCACACTGTCCACACACTGTCCTCGACACTGTCCCTAACAGACTGTCCTCAACACTGTCCACACATGTCCCACACTGTCCTCAAACCTGTCCTCACACCTGTCCTCACACTGTCCTCAAACACTGTCCCACACACTGTCGCACACACTGTCCTCAAACTGTCCTCACACTGTGCCACACAACTGTCCACACACTGTCCTCACACATGTCCACACACTGTCCTAACACTGTCCAACACTGTCCACACACTGTCCACACGTCCTCACACTGTCCACACACTGTCCTCACACTGTCCTAAACTGCACACACTGTCCTCAAAACTGTCCTCAACACTGTCCACACACTGTCCCTCACACTGTCCACACACTGTCCACAACCTGTCCACACACTGTCCTAACATGTCACACCACTGTCACACAACTGTCCTCACACTGTCCACAGACACTGTCCTCACACTGTCCCCACACTGTCCACACACTGTCCCAAACTGTCCACACACCTGTTCCCTCACACTGTCCTCAAACTGTCTCACACTGTCCACACACTGTCCTCACACTGTCCACACACTGTCCACAACTGTCCTCACACCTGTCCTCACACTGTTCCTCACAACTGTCCACACACTGTCCACACACTGTCCTCATACACTAGTCCACCACCACTGTCCACACATCTGTCCTCACACTGTCCCTCACACTGTCCCACACAACTGTCCTCAAACTGTCCACAGCACTGTCCTCACACTGTCCTTCAACTGTCCTCAACACTGTCTCACACCCTGTCCACACACTGTCACACACTGTCCTCAACACATGCCACAACACTGTCCACACACCTGTCCACAACAACTGTCCACACACTGTCCTCACACTGTCCTCACACTGTCCACACACTGTACTCACACTGTCCCTCACAACTCGGTCCACCACTGTCCTCTACACTGTCCTCACACTGTCCACACACTGTCCCACACCTGTCCTCAATCCCTGTCCTCACAGCTGTCCACACACTGTCCTAACACTAGTCCACACACTGTCCTCAAACTGTCTCACACTGTCCCACACACTGTCCACACAACTGTCCTAAACACTGGTCCTCACACTGTCCTCACAACTGTCCACACCTGTCCTCAACACTGGTTCCTCCACACTGTCCAACACACTGTCCTCACCACACTTTCCTCAGACCAACCAACCTGTCCTCAGACCAGACACACTTGCCTCTGTCCAAACATTGTCCCTGTCAACACACTGTCCTCAGACACCAAACACCTGTCCTCACCACTGTCCACTACACTGTCCACACACTGTCCTCACACTGTCCCTCACACTGTCCTCACACTGTCCACAAACGACTGTCCACCACACTGTCCACACACTGTCCAGCACACTGTCCCTCACTACTGTCCAACACTGTCACACACTGTCCCACACTGTCCACACACTGTCCCTCACACACTGTCCCACACTGTCCACACACTGTCCTCACAACCTGTCCTCACACTGTCCACACTGTCCTCACACTGTCCTCACACTCTGTCCACACACTCGTCCACACACTGTCCACACAGCTGTCCCACACTGAACTAACACTGTCCACACTGAACACTGTCCCAACACTGAACTGACACTGTCCACACTGAACTAACACTGGTCCCACACATGTCCTCACACGTCCACACACTGTCCACACACTTCCACACACTGTCCACACACTGTCCTCACACTGTCCTCACACTGTCCACACATCTGTCCCTCACACTGTCTCAACACTGTCCACACCACTGTCCCTCACACTGTCCTTCACAACTGATCCACACACTGTCCTCACACTGTCCTCAACACTGTCCTCAGCACTGTCCCACACTGTCCCTCACACTGTCCTCACACTGTCACACACTGTTCCACACAGCTGTTCCTCAACATCTGTCCCTCACACTGTCCTCACTACTGTCCACGACACTGTCCACACAACTTGTCCTCTACACTGTCCTCACACTGTCCACTACACTGTCCTCACACTGTCCTCACACTGTCCACACACTGTCCACACACTGTTCCTCACGACCAACACACTGTCCCAGACCAACACCACTTCCTCTGACCAACACACTTGTCCTCAGACCAACAACACTGTCCTCTGTCAAACACACTGTCCTCTGTCCAACAACCTTGGTCCCCCCCCCCTCACACTGTCCTCAAATGTCCTCAACATCGTCCTCACACTGTCCTCAACACTGTCCCACACACTGTCCTCACACTGTCCCTTCACTACTGTCCACACACTGTCCACAACTTGTCCACACACTGTCCCAAACTGTCCACACACTTGTCCTCACACTGTCCACACACTGTCCAAACACTGTCCACACACTGTTCATCGAAACTGTCCTCCACACTGTCCACACAACTGTCCACACCTGTCCACACACTGTCCTCACAGCTGTTCCTCACACTGTCCACACACTGTCCACACACCTGTCCTCACAACTGTCCTCACACTGTCCACACACTGTTCACACACTGTCCACAACTGGTCCTCACACTGTCCTTCACACTGTCCACAAACTGTCCTCAACTGTCCCTCCACACTGTCCCACACACTGTCCACGACACTGTCCTCACACTGTCCAAACACTGTCCACACACTGTCCCACACTGTCCTCACACTGTCCACACACTGTCCCTCACCTGTCCCACACACTGTCCACACACTGTCCACACACTGTCCTGCAGAACACTGTCCTCCACACCTGTCCACACATCTGTCCACACACCTGTTCCACACATCTGTCCATCACACTGTCTCACACTGTCCACTAACTGTCCTCACACGTCCTCACCTGTCCACACACTGTCCCACACACTGTCCTCACACGTCCTAACACTGTCCCTCAACACTGTCCACACACTGTCCACACACTGTCCTCAAACTGTCTCACACTGTCCACGACACTGTCCACACACTGTCCTAACACTGTCCTCACACTGTCCTCAACACTGTCCACACACTGTCCTCAAACTGTCCTCACACCTGTCCCACACACTGGTCCACACACTGTCCTGACCTGTTCCTAACACTGTCAGCAACACTGTCCTCAAACCTGTCCTCAGCACTGCCCACCACTGTCCCACACACTGTCCACCACACTGTCCACACACTGTCCTCACAGCTGTCCACACACTGTCACACCGTCCACGACAACTGTCCACACACTGTCCACACACTGTCCCTCAACTGTCCTCACACTTGTCCTCAAACATGTTCCTCACATCTGTCCTCACACTGTCCAACGACTGTCCTAACACTGTCCTCAACGTCCAGACACTGTCCACACACTGTCCACACACTGTCCACACAGGCTGTCCACACACTGTCCACACACTGTCCTCACACTGTCCTCACACTGTCCCACACGACTGTCCACACACTGTTTCGCTAACACTGTCCTCACACTGTCCACACAACTGTCCCTCACACTGTCCTCAAACTGTCCCCTCAACACTGTCCTCAAACCTGTCCTCCCACTGTCCTCAAACTGTCCTCGGACACTGTCCTCACACTGTCCTCAAACTGTCCTCAACACTGTCCCACACACTGTCCACACATTCCCTCAACACTGTCCTCACACCTGTCCTACACTGTCCTCACACTGTCCACATCCTGTCCTCAAACTGTCCTCACAGCTGTCTCAAACTGTCTCACACTGTCCTCACACTGTCCACACCTGTCCACACGGCACACTGTCCTACACACTGTCCTCACACTGTCCTCACCACCTGGTTCACACACTGTCCTCACACTGTCCACACCTGTCCACACACTGTCCTCACACTGTCCTCATCACCTGTCCACAACTGTCCACACACTGTCCTAACACTGTCCCTCACACTGTCCACACACTGTCCACACACTGGTCCTCACAGCTGTCCCTAACACTGGGGTCACACACTGTCCTCACAAACTGTCCACACACTGTCCCACGACCACTGTCCCTCGGACACTGTCCACACACTGTCCTAACTGTCCTCACACTGTCCTCCAACACTGTCCACACACTGTCCACACACGGTCCTCACACTGTCCACACACTGTCCTCACACTGTCTCACACTGTCCACACACTGTCCACAACACTGTCTACAACTGTCCACGACACTGTCCTCACACTGTCTCTAAACTGTCCACACACGAACACACTGTCCACACACTGTCCTCGACACTGTTTCCTCAACACTGTCCACACACTGTCCACACACTGTCCTCACACTGGTCCTCACACTGTCCACACACTGTCCACACACCTGTCCCCTCACACTGTCCCCTCACACGTGTCCCACACACTGTCGCTAAAACTGTCCACACAACTGTCCTCACACTGTCCACACACTGTCCTCGACACCCTGTCCACACACTGTCCTCACACCTGTCCACACACCGTCCACACACTGTCCACACACTGGTCCTCACACTGTCCACACACTGTCCACAACACTGTCACACACTGTCCTCACACTGTCCAACACACTGTCTCACACTGTCCTCACACTGCCAAACACTGTCCTCACACCTGGTCTCACACTGTCCTCACACTGTTCCTCCACACTGTCCACACACTGTCCCACACTTGTTCCTCACACTGTCCTCACACTGTCCTCAAAGCTGTCCTCTACACCTGTCCTCACACTGTCCTCACACTGTCCACACACTGACCTCACACTGTCCCACACACTGTCCTCACACTGTCTCCTCACATGTCCTCAACTGTCCCAGCACACTGTCCTCACACTGTCCTCACACTGTTCACACACTGTCCTAACACTGTCCTCAACTGTCCACACACTGTCCTCACACTGTCCACAAACTGTCCTCACACTGTCCACACACTGTCCACACACCATGTCCTCAAACTTGTCCACACACTGTCCTCACACTGTCCATCACACTGTCCACACACTGTCCTCAATGTCCCACACACTGTCCACACACTGTCCTCACACTGTCCTCACACGTCGTCCACACCACTGTCCTCACATCTGTCCACACACTGTCCTCAACTGTCCCCTCACATCTGTCCCATCACACCTCTGTCCACATCACTGTCCTCCACACGGTCCTCACACTGGTCCACACAACTGTCCTCAAACTGTCCTCACACTGTCCACACACTGTCCTCAACCTGTCCACACACGTGTGCCACGACACTGTCCAACACACTGTCCCTCAACTGCTCCACACACTGTCCTAACACTGTCCTCACACTGTCCGACACCTCTGTCCAACACACTGATCTCGTCCAAACCACACTGTCCTCAGACCAACACACTGGTCCCTCTGTCCAACACACTGTCCTCAGACCAACACACTGCCTCAAACTGGTCTCAACTGTTCCTACACTGTCCTCAACACTGTCCTTCACATACGTCCTCAAACTGTCTCAAACTGGTCCCAACACTGTCCTCACCACTGTCCTCAAACTGTCCACACACTGTCCTCAATGTCCTCAAACTGTCCTACACTTGGGTCTCACGACTGTCCTCACCTCAAACTGTCCTCAGAACTGTCCTAACACTCGTCGCTCACGCACTGTCCACACACTGTCCTCACACTGTCTCTACACTGTCCTCAAACTGTCCTCCAAACCTGTACTCACACTGTCCCACACACTTGTCCACCACACTGCCTCACACTGTCCACACACTGTTCCTCAAAACTGTCCTCACCACTGTCCACACACTGTCCACACACTGTCCCTAACACTGTCCTCAAATGTCCTAACACTGTCGCCACACTGTCCCGCTCCACACTGTCCTCACACTGTACCTCAACACACTGTCCACATCCACTGTTCCACACACTTGTCCAGGAGCACTGTCCACCACACTGTCCACACACTGTCCACACCTGTCCTCACACACTGTCCACACAACTGTCACACACTGTCCACACACTGTCCTCAAACTGTCCTCAAACTGTCCTCAACGCTGTCACACACTGTCCACACCTGTCCTCACACTGTCTCACACTGTCCACACACTGTGTCCTCACACTGTCCTCACACTGTCCACACATGCTGTCCAACAACTGTCCTCACACTGTCCACCACATGTCCTCACACTTGTCCACATCAGCTTGTCCTCACACTGTCCTCACACTGTCCTCAAACTGTCCTCAAACTGTCCCTCACACTGTCCACACACTGTCCTCACACTGTCCTACACTGGTCCTCAAACTGTCCTCAAACTGTTCCTAAACCACTGTCCACACACTGTCCACCACTGTCCTCAAACTGGTCCACACCTGGTCCTCCACACTGTCCACACACTGTCCTCACACTGTCCTCATCAGCACTGTCCTCAAACTGTCCTCACACTGTCCTCAAACTGTCCTCAAACTGTCCTAACAATGTCCACACACTGTCCACACACTGTCCTCACACTGAGTCCTCAAAACGTCCTCAAAACATGTCCTCCACTGTCCACAAACTGTCCAACAGCACTGTCTCACACTGTCCACACACTGTCCACACACTGTCCCTCAACACTGTCCTCACACTGTCCACACACTGTCCTCAACACTGTCTCACAGCTGGTCCACACAACGTCGCACACACTGTCCTCCACACTGTCCACCACACTGTCCTCACACTGTCCACACACTGTCCTCACACTGTCCTGCACACTGTCCTCGACACTGTCCACACACTGTCCTCACACTGTCCTCAAACTGTCCCAACACTGTTCCTCAACTGTCCACACACTGTCCTCACACTGTCCACACACTGTCCTACACTCCTCGACACTGTCCCACACACTGTCCTCAAAACTGTCCTCAACTGTCCACACACTGGTCCGCACCACACTGTCCTCACACTGTCCTCACAGCTGTCCACACACTGTCCTCACACTGTCCACACCACTGTCCTCACACTGTCCTCAAACTGTCCACACACTGTCCTCACAACAACACTGTCTCAACTGTCCACACACTGTCCTCACCCTGTCCACACACTGTCCACACACTGTCCTCACACTGTCCACACACTGTCCTCACACTGTCCAGACACAACTGTCCCTCACACTGTCCTCACACTGTCACACACTGTCCTTACACTGTCCTCAAACTGTCCACACAGCTGTCCTCACCTGTCGACACACACTGTCCTCACACTGTCCTCACACTGTCCACATACACTGTCTGCCCACTGTCCTCAAACTGTCCTCACACTGTTCCTCACACTGTCCACACACTTGTCCTCACACTGTCCTACTGTCCCACACACTGTCCTCACACTGTCCTCGAAACTGTCCAACACACTGTCCTCCACACTGTCCTCAAACTGTCCACACACTGTCCAACACACTGTCCTCAGACTCAACACATGTCCTCTGTCCAACACACTGTCCTCTGCCAACACACTGTCCCTGAACCAAACACTGTCCCTCCAGCCACACATTGCGCACGACACTGTCCTCACTGTCCTCCAAACTGTCTCACAACACTGTCCTCACACTGCCACGACACACTCGTCGCACAACGTGCTGCGCCTGTACCTTTCCAACACATGTCCTCAGACCCAACACACTGTTCCTCTGTCCAACACATGTCTCTTGTCCAACACACGTCCACACGACCAACACACTGTCCTCAAACTGTCCACACACTGTCCTCACACTGTCCACACACTGTCCTCACAGCCCTGTCGCTCACACTGTCCCTAACACTTTTTCCACACAGCTGTCCTCACACTGTCCTCAACACTGTCCTCAAACTGTCCAACACACTGTCCTCACACTGTCCCCACTGTCCACAACTGTCCTCACACTGTCCCTCAAACTGTCCACACACTGTCCTCACACTGTCCACCACTGTCCACAAACACTGTCCAACACACCTGCTCCTCAACACCTGTTCCACACACTGTCCACAACACTGGTCCTCACACTGTCCACACACCTGTCCTCACACTGTCCTCACACTGTCCAACACTGGTCCTAACAACTGTCCTCAAATGTTCCACACACTGTCCTCACACTGTCCACACACTGTCCACACACTGTCCTCAACACTGTCCTCACACTGTCCACACACTGTCCTCAAAACTGTCCACACACTGTCCCACACTGTCCTCACACTGTCCACACACTGTCCTCACACTGTCCACACATCTGTCCAACACTGTCGCACAACACTGTCCTCCACACTGGTCTCACACCTGTGCCACATCACTGTCCTCACACTGTTCCTCAAACTGTCCTCACAACTGTCTCACACTGTCCACACACTGTCCACACACTGTCCTCACACTGTCCTCACACTGGTCCTCACACTGTCCACAACACTGTCGCCACACTGTCTCAAACTGTACTCACACTGTCCTCACACTGTCCTCAAACTGTCCTCGCACATCTGTCCTCACACTGTCCACACACTGTCCACACACTGTCCTCAAACTGTCTCACACTGTCCTCACATTGTCCTCACACTGTCCACAACACTGTCCTCACTGTCCTCACACTGGTCCTCAACTGTCCACACACTGTCACACACTGACCAACACACTGTCCTCAGACCAACACACTGTCCTCTGACCAAACACACTGTCCCTCAGACGCAAACACTGTCCTCAGACCACACACTGTTCCTCTGTCCAAACACACTGGTCCTCACCTGTCCACACACGTGTACAGGCACTGTCCCACCATCTGTCCACACACTGTTCCACACAACTGTCCCTCACACTGTCCACACCACTGTCCACACACTGTCCTAACACTGCCCTCACAAATGTCCTCACACTTGTCCTAACACTGTCCTCACACTTGTCCCTCACACTGTCCCACCACTGTTCCACACACTGTCCTCACACTGTCCACAACTGTCCACACACTGTCCACACACTGTCCTCAAACTGTCCTCAGACACTGTCCACACACTGTCCCACACACTGGTCACAAACTGTCCTCACACTGTCCTCACACTGGTCTCTCACACTGTCCACACACTGTCCACAACACTTGTCCACACACTGTCCTCAACACTGTACTCAACACTGTCCCACACTGTCCTAAAACTGTCCACACACTTCCACACACTGTCCACACAGCTGCCTAAAAACTGTCCACACACTGTCCCATACACTGTCCCAACACTGGTTCTCACAACGTCCTCACACTGTCCACACACTGTTCCTAACACTGTCCCTCAACACTGTCCACAACTGTCCACACACTGTCTAAAACTGTCCACACACTGTCCCTCACACTGTCCACGACACTGTCCACACACTGTCTAACACTGTCTCACACTGTCCACAGACACTGTCACACACGTCTCGACACTGGGGTCCACACAACTGTCCTCAAACTGTCCTCACACTGTCCTCACACTGTCCTCACACTGTCCTCAAACTGTCCTCCAGCTGTCCACACACTGTCCACAACACTGGTCCTCAACTGTCCTCCACGACTGTCGCTCACACTGTCCACACTACTGTCCACCAACACTGTCCACACACTGTCCTCACACTGGTCCACACACTGTCCAACACACTGTTCCACACACTGTTCCACACACTGTCCTAATCACTGTCCTCACACTGTCCACACACTGTCCTCTACACTGTCCTCACACTGTCCAACACGTCCACACACTGTCCTCACACTGTCCACACACTGTCACCACACTGTCCTCACACGTCCTCAACACTGTCCACACACTGTCCTCACACTGTCCTCACACTGTCCACCGACACTGTCCTCACACTGTCGCTCACAGCTGTCCACACACTGTCCACACAACTGTCCTCACACTGATCCTCAACACTGTCCAACACACTGTCCACACACTGTCCTAAACACTGTCCGACACCACTGTCCTAACACTGTCCTCACACCTGTCCACACACTGTCTCACACTGTCCACACACTGTCCACCACTGTCCTCACACTGTCCACACACTGTCCACACACTGTCCCAACACCACTGTCCTCAAACTGTCCTAACTGTTCCACAGACCTGTCCCACACTGTCCACACACTGTCACACACTGTCCACACACTGTCCTCACACTGTCCTCACACTGTCCCACACGACTGTCCACACACTGTTTCGCTAACACTGTCCTCACACTGTCCACACAACTGTCCACACATCTGTCGCTAACACTGTCCTCACACCACTGTCCTCACAACTGTCCACACACTGTCCTCAAACTTCCTCCACACTGTCCACACCTGTCCACACAATGTCCTCACACTGGGCCTAAACACTGTTCACAACTGTCTGAAACCCTGTCCTTCACACTGTCCTACACACTGTCCACACACTGTCCACACACTGTCCCACACACTGTCCACACACTGTCCACACACTGTCCTCAAACCTGTCGCCTCTACCACTGCCTCAAACTGGTCCTCACACTGTTCCTCAACACTGTCCACACACTGTCCTACACTGTTCCTCACACTGTTCCTCACACTGTCCACACTGTCCACAACTGTCCTATCAGCACTGGTCCTCCACTGTCCACACACTGTCCTCACACTGTCCTCAAACTGTCCTCCGACACTATCTCAAAACTGTCCACAACACTGTCAACTCACACTGTCCACAACTGTCCTAACACTGTTCCTCACACTGTCCTCAAACCTGTGTCCTCACACTGTCCTCAAACTGTCCTCACACTGTCCTCACACTGTCCTCACACTGTCCTCAAACTGTCCTCCAGCTGTCCACACACTGTCCACAACACTGGTCCTCAACTGTCCCTCTACACTGTCCTCACATGTCGCACACACTGTCCTCAAACTGTCCTCGAACACTGTCCTCAAACTGTCCTCACACTGTCCTCAACTGTCCACACACTGTCCACACACTGTCGCTAACACTGTCTCACACTGTCCTCACACTGTCCCACACTGTCCTCACACTGTCCACACACTGTCCACACACTGTCCTCACACTGTCCTCACACTGTCCCACACGACTGTCCACACACTGTTTCGCTAACACTGTCCTCACACTGTCCACACAACTGTCCACACATCTGTCCTCACAGCATGTCCTAACACTGTCCACACGTGTCCTCAACTGGCTCTGTCCGCACACAAGTCCACCACTGTCCTACACTGTCCACCACACTGTCCTCACACGCTGTCCCTCAGCACTGTCCTCACACTGTCCACAGACACTGTCCACACACTGTACTCACATGGTCCACACACTGTCCTCACACTGTCCTCACACTGTCCAACTACTGTCCACAACACTGTCTCACACTGTCCACACACTGTCCTCACACTGTCCTAACACGTCCACACACTGTGCACACACGGTCCTACAGCTGTCCTCACAACTGTCCTCACACACTGGTCTCACAACTGTCCACACACGTCCACACACTGTCCTCACACTGTCCCACACGTCCACACACTGTCCACACTGTCCTCACACTGTCCCTAAAACTGTCCACACACTGTCCTGCACACTGTCCACACACTGTCCTCAACACTGTCCAACACTGTCCTCACACTGTCCACACACTGTCCACACTGTCCACACACCTGGTCCTCAACTGTTCCACACACTGTCCACACACTGTCCAACACTGTCCTCACACTGTCCTCACACTGTCCTCACACTGTTCCACACAGCTGTCCTCACACTGTCCACACAGCTGTCCACCACTGTCCACCACTGTCCTCACACTGGTCCTCACACTGTCCTCACACTGTCCACACACTGTCCCTCACACTGTCCACACACTGTCCTCACACTTGTCCACACACTGTCCACACACTGTCCTCAACACTAGTCCTCACACTGTCCACACACTGTTCCACACATCTGTCCACACACTGTCCCTCACACTGTCCTCACAACGCCACACACTGGTCCTCAGCCACCTGTCCTAACAACTGTCCTCACACTGTCCACACACTGTCCACACACTGTCTCTCACACTGTCCTCACACTGTCTCAAACTGTCCTCACACTGTCCCACACACTGTCCTCCACTGTCCACCCTGTCCACACACTGTCCTAACACCTGTCCCACACACTGTCCACACACCTGTCCTCAAACACGTGTCCTCACACTGTCCACACACTGTTCCTCACACTGTCCACACACTGTCCTAACACTGTCCCTCACACTGTCCACACACTTGTCCTCACACTGTCCTCAACTGTCCTCACACTGTCCACACACGTCCTCACACTGTCTCACAACTGTTCCTCAAAACATGTCCACACACTGTACCTCACACTGTCCACACACACTGTCCTCACAACTGTCCTCACTACACTGTCCCTACTGTCCACACACTGTCCTCACACTGTCCACAACACGTCCACAGCACTGTCCTCACACTGTCCACACACTGTCCCTCACACTGTCCACACACTGTCCCACACTGTCACACAACTGTCTCAACTGTCCACACACTGTCCTCACACTGTCTCACACTGTCCACAACACTGTCCAGCACACTGTCCTCTCACACTGTCCTCACACTGTCCAACCTGTCCTCAAACTGTCCTCAACGCTGTCCACACACTGTCCACACACTGTCCTCACACTGTCCTCACAGCTGTCCACACACTGTCCTCACCATCTGGTCCCACCACTGTCCTCACACTGTCCACACACTGTCCTCACACTGTCCTCACACATGTCCACACACTTGGGTCCTCACACTGTCCACACACTGGTCCCTCAATACTGTCCTCACTACTGGTCACACATGTCCACACACTGTCCTCACAACTGTCCTCACAGGTACTGTCCACACACTGTCCCTCACACTCTGTCGCAGCACACTGTCCACAACACATGTCCTACACTGTCCACACACTGTCCCTCACATGTCCACACACTGTCCTCCACACTGTTCCTCACACTGTCCACACACTGTCCTCAAACACTGTGGAAAGGAATCGGAAATTAGTATAAAATCTACAAAAATAAGTTAACAAACATATTAAGGGACTAGTAAAAAAGAATACTTATGGTAAGGCTTGCTCGCATAGGAACAAAGACAACATTAAGGAAATTGGAAAATCTTAAACCACTGTGATAAACAAAGGTAGAACACAAAAGAGCTTTCCACATTTTTTCATTTGACACAAAGACAACAGCAATATGAATGTTGTTGTTGAGAAACTAAATGAATATTTGTGAACGTGGGTTCTGACTGGCAGGCAAAATACTGCTTCAGGTCACCAGATGGGTGGAAGGAACATCTGGGACTGAACGTAATTTGAGTTCTATGTTTGTATAATGGTAGAAGAAAATGAAATTTTATAGCAATAGTACACATGTGCAAATAAGAGATCAAAGACTGGCGACGATGATGAATATGGTCAGTTAATCAAGGTAATTGAGGGTATATCAAAACCACTACATATATTTGGTAATTTATCTTTTTAGGACGGGTACATTCCTAATAAGATGAAAATCGCTAAAGTGTTACCACTGTACAAAATCAAGGAGACAGACATACTTTAATAATTATAGACCTGTTTTCGTTGTTACCGCAATTCTTCCAATTCTTGAAAACTCTTCAATACACGACCTGGAAAATTTATTAAATAAATATAGCTACTATCGGAGTGTCAGTATGGTTTTAGGGCTAAAAGCGCTCCACAGCCATGGCAACTTTATTGATACATTTGAAAAAAAATATCATCCTCTTGATCAAAAACTTCATGCAACTCGGAATTTTGTGGATCTAACAACGAGCAATGACACTTAGATCCACACAATTCTACTTGAAAATTAGAACGCTACGGTATCAGGGGTATAGCCTTACAATGGGTAAAGAGCTATCTGAGTGAAAGACACAGTTTTGTAAGATTGGGAGAATATAGATCTAGAATGTTTTAAATGTCAATGTGGAGTTCCCACAGTTCTTGTAATTGGGGACCAAAATTCTTTTATTTTATATATCAATGAGTTGTGGCCATGTGTCATCGATATTAAACCCATATTGTTTGCCGGATGATAAACTAATCTTTTTTGGCTCTGGCTCGGACCTGCAAAAAATTAGTTCAAGAATGTAACTATCAGAATTTTAACCAAATTAGAATGTGGTTCAATATAAATAAATTAATCTTTGAACATGAATAAAAAAATGTATGTATTTGGAAAACAGTGCGATAATGCAGGAAATTACTATATCAATGGAATTGGCACAATATAACACACAAGTGAACGAAATAGATTTTGGGGGTCATTATGGAACAATAAAATTAACTGGAAAATTCACATATTAAGTATGTGCAAAAAAAAGTGTCAATAAGTGTTGCGGTCCTTAGTAGAGCAAGGCAGTTTTAGATCAGCGATCGTTATATATTCTTTTACTGTTCACGCTGGTTTTGCCATATCTCACTTAACTGCACAGAAGTTGGGGAAATATTAAAACTAATACTGCGTCATTAGTCATACTTCAAAAGAGAGCAATACGCATGTGCATAAAGCAAGTTATTTAAGAACATACCAACCCTTTGTTTCTTAAGTCAAGATTAACTCAATGTTTCAATTTAGTTTTCCTCTCAAACATTACACATGGTGTTTAAAGCAAGAATAATTGGTTACCAAGGAAATAGTTCAAGCTTTTTAGTGAAAATGAAGGTGTTTAAATGAACTTACGAATAATGTCTTCAGTTCTGTATTTATACAGAACGACAAGAAAGCTTTCCTGTCTCGGTATCTGGAATAAGATTATGGAATTAAGTTGCCAGTGAAATCAAGGAGTGTGGGATAATATCAAACAATTAAAAGGAAATATACGGAAAATGGGTCTTGCAAACATATGACAAATGTAACTTAAAGTCATTACAATGAATAACATAATATTTTTTTCTATATTTGACGATAATCGCAAGTTAAATCCGGAAGTTCTAATTGTTAAGATTCAATTGGGGCACTATTCAGTTTTGTCCAAATTATAGAAGAAATAAATTTAACTGTTGCTGTTCCTGTTGCTCCGTTTCATTTCTATAAACTACTCTAATTATATACAATGGTAACTTGGGGTAGGCGAGACATGGATCTGTGTGGCGAGACATGGAATCTGTTGGCGAGACATGATCTGTTGGCGAGGGGTCCTCCCTCTCAACGGGCACATAAGCCTCGTTTCTTAATGCACCACAAAGTACAGGAGGTAACATCATCACGCAGTCTCAAAGGGCAGCTGGGTGGGGACTTGTTGATTGAGGGCGTCCACCCACTTTCAACAGGCCACTATACACTCTGGCTTTTTAACGCAACAACCACTAGAAAGGGTTTACAGTTTGGGGCATGCCAATTTTCATATAACAATAAATAGTGGAATAGTAATGACAAAGGCAGATGGCAGGAATACAAAAATGTCTAACATGCCTATATAATATGAAAACGAATATTCATCCATTGATAATGACAAGAAGGATAATTGTTATAATTGTTATGATCAATGACATTAACGCATAAGTTATTACTTTTGTTATTTGTCAAATGTTGAAATGCCTAAAACCTTTAATTTGCAGTGCTGCAAATTGTAAACTAAGGCTGCTGATTGTTATACTGAACAAGTATAGCTTACAGTAGATAAACGTTAACTACAGACCAGTGTACAAGTATATAGTTTTGAAACTAAACAGAATACTCAGGAGGATGTTTAACTGTTTGATAAAAATGTAAAAGCAATGTAATAACTGTATCATATTAACTGCAATGTATTTTACATGAACAAGGGGTAGGCACTTATAAGCTTTTTGCTCAGTCTACTCCCTTTGAGTCTTCCATTAACTGTATGATGTGAAACATTGGAGGAAGAAAAATTTGTTTAACTGCTCAAATAAACTAAAAACAAACTAACTAACTAACTAACTGTCCAACACTGTCCTCACACTGTCCACACACTGTCCTCAAACTGCTCCTCACACTGCTCCCTCACACTGTCCACACATGTCCACACACTGTCCTCACATGTCCTCACACTGTCCACACACTGTCCTCACACGTCCTCACACTGTCCTACACTGTCCACACAGCTGTCCACACACTGTCCTCACACTGTCCACACACTGTCCTCAAACTGTCCACACACTGTCCTCACACTGTCCACACACTGTCCCCTCAAAACTGTCAACACACTGTCCTCACATGTCACACACTGGTCCTCACACTGTCCACCACTGTCCTCAAACTGTCCACCACAGCTGTCCTCACACTGTCCACACACTGTCCTCAAAACTGTCTCACACTGTCCACACACTGCCTCACACTGTCCTCACACTGTCCTCAACACTGTCCACACACTGCTAACACTGTCCACACATCCTGTCACACTGTCCACACACCTGTCCTCAAAAACTGTCCTCACGTCCTCACACTGTCCACACACTGTCCTCACACTGTCCTAACACTGTCCTCGACCTGTCCACAGCACTGTCCACAGCACTGTCACACACTGTCCACACACTGTCCACACACTGTCCTCAAACTGTCATCACACTGTCCTCACACTGTCCACACACTGTCACTCACACTGTCCACACACTGTCCACACACTGTCCACACACTGTCCACACACTGTCCACACACTGTCCACACACTGTCCTCCACTGTCCTAACACCTGTCTCCACTGTCCACACCTGTCCCACACACTGTCCACACAACCTGTCCACACACTGTCTCTCAAACTGTCCCAACACTGTCCTCACACTGTCCACATCACTGTCCTCACAACTGTCCACACACTGTCCCTCACACTGTCCTCACTGTCTACACTGTCCACACACTGTCTAACACTGTCCACACACTGTCCACCACTGTCCTCACACTGTCCACACACTGTCCACACACTGTCCACACACTGTCCTCACATCTGTCCTCACACTGTCCTCACACTGTCCACACACTGTCCTCACCTGTCCTCGACACTGTCCACACAACTGTCTCACACTGTCCTCACACTGTCCTCAAACTGTCCTCACACTGTCCTCACACTGTCCTCACACTGTCCTCACACTGTCCTCACACTGTCCTCACACTGTCCCACACACTGTCCACACACTGTCCACCACACTGTCTCACACTGTCCACACACTGTCCTCACCACTTGTCCTCACACTGTCCCAGCACACTGTCCACACACTGTCCACTACACTGTCCACACACTGTCCTACACTGTCCACACACTGTCCTCACACTGTCTCCACACTGTCCTCACACTGTCCACAACACTGTCCTCGACACTGTCCTCACACTGTCCTCAAACCTGTCCTCCACAATCTGTCCAGCACACTGTCCTCACACTGTCCTCACAACTGTCCTCACACTGTCGCGTCACACGTCACACACTGTCCTCACGACACTGTCCAGCACCTGTCCACAACACTGTCCTCAACTGTCCTCAAAGCACTGTCCACAACACTGTCGCTCACACTGTCCACACACTGTCCACACACTGTCTCACACTGTCCACACAGCTGTCCACACACTGTCCAAACATTCTGTCCACACACTGTCCTCACACCTGTCTCACACGTGTCCTCAACTTGTCCTCAAACTGTCCTCAAACTGTCCCTCAAACTGTCCTCCACACTGTCCCTCAGCACTGTCCTCAAACTGTCTCAAACTGTCCTAAACTGTCCTCAAACTGTCCCTCACAGCTGTTCCACACAACTGTCCACACACTGGTCTCCACACGTCCACACACTGTCCACACACTGCCCACACACTGTACCTCAACACTGTCCTCACCTGTCCTCACACTGTCCACAACACTATCTAACACTGTCCTCACACTGTCCTTCACACTGTCCACAACACTGTCCCTAGACACTGTCCACAACACTGTCCCACACACTGTCCCTCACACTGTCCTCACACTGCCTCACACTGTCCACAACTGTCCACACACTGTCTCACACTGGTCCTCACCACGTCCTCACACTGTCCACACACTGCCCACACGTCCCACAACACTGTCCTCAACACTGTCCTCACACTGTCCACACACTGTCCTCAAACTGTCCTCAAACTGTCCTCAAACTGTTCCTCAAACTGTCTCACACTGTCCCAACACTGTCCTTCACCGTCCACACACTGTCTCAACACTGTCCACACACTGTCCTAACACGCACACACTGTCCCCTCACTGGTCCTCACACTGTCACACACTGTTCCTCACACTGTCCTCACACTGTCCTCACACTGTCCTAACACTGTCCACACACTGTCCTCACATGTCTAACACTGTCCACACACTGTCCACACACTGTCCTTACACAACTGTCCTAACACTGTCCCTCACACTGTCCACAACACTGTCCTACACTGTCCTCAACCTTCCACTCACACTGTCCACACACTGTCCCACACTGTCCACACACTGTCCTCACACTGTCCCTCACACTGTCCCCTGTCCCACACTGTCCTCACCTGTCCACACACTGTCCACACACTGTCCTAACACGTCCACAACACTGTCCTCACACCTGCCCTACACTGTCCACACACTGTCCACACACATGTCCTCAAGAACTGTCCCTCACACTGTCCACACACTGTCCTAAACTGTGCACACACTGCCACACACTGTCCCACACTGTCCTCACACTGTCCTCACACTGTCCACACACTGTCCACACAACTGTCCTCACACTGTCCTCACACTGTCCTCACACTGTCCACACACTGTCCTCACACTGTCCACACAAACTGTCACCCGATCAACTGTCCTCAACTGTCCCTCACACTGTCCACACACTGTCTCACACTGTCCTCACACTGTCCACACACGTCCACACACTGTCCACACACTGTCCTCACAACTGTCCTCACATGTCCACACACTGTCCTCACACTGTCCTCACACTGTCCTCACACTCCTCACACACTGTCCACAACTGTCCACACACTGTCCTCACACTGTCCTCACACTGTCCTCACACTGTCTCACAAGTCTGTCCACACACTGTCCCACACACTGTCCTCCACACGTCCTCACAACTGTCCACACACTGTCCACACACTGCCTGAACTGTTCTCCACCACTGTCCACACACTGTCCTCAAACGTCTCACACTGTCCACACACTGTCCACACACTGTCCTAAACACTGTCCCACACTGTCCACACACTGTCCTACTGTCCTCACCTGTTCCTCAACTGTCCACACACTGTCCTCAAACTGTCCACAAGACACTGTACTCACACTGTCCTCACACTGTCCACACACTGTCCTAACACTGTCCACACACTGTCCCACACGCACTGTCCATCACACTGTCCTCACACTGTCCTCACACTGTCCTCAGCACTGTCCACACACTGTCCTCAAACTGTCCTCACACGCTGTCTCACACTGTCCACACATGCCTAACACTGTTCCACACACTGTTCCACACACTGATCCCACACACTTTGTCCACACACTTGTGCCTCACACTGTCCTCAACTGTCCACACATGTCCAGACACTGTCCTCAACACTGTCCCCACACACTGTCCACACTGTCCACACACGTCCACACACTGTCCTCACCTGTCCACACACTGTCCCACACACTGTCCACACACTGTCCCAACACACTGTCTCCACACTGTCCTCACACTGTCCCACACAGCTGTTCCACACACTGTCCTCACAACTGTCCACCACACTGTCCAACACTGTCCCACACTGTCCAACACTGTCCTCACACTGCCACACACCTGTCCACACACTGTCCCTCACACTGTCCAACACACTGTCCACACACTGTCCTCAACACTGTCCACACACTGTCCACACACTGTCCACACACTGTCCTCACACTGTCCTAACACTGTCTCACACGTCCTCACCTGTTCCACACAACTGTCCTCACACTGTCCTCACACATTCTAACACCTTAACAGCCCTGTCTCTTTTGGTAACAGCCCTGTCTCCGTGGTAACACCCGTCTCTTTGGTACAGCCCTGTCCCTCCGTGGTTACCTAGGTCTGGCGTGGTCCTGGTGGAGTAGCAAGTATGAGTAGAGGCCCGTGACGGCGCCCCCGTGAGGATCCTCCCCGAACGAGCCGCTACGAGCTGCTGATGAAGACACGAGTTCACTGGTTCACCGCAGGCAGGTGGGCGGAGCGGCCCCGGGCGCCATAACCTCTTCTACGTAACCTGCCAAAAGTACGTCCGGGAAGCTTTGCCCGGGCCCGCCCTGATGCCCGCCCTCTGCCTGCCCCCGGGACAGAGGCCACGCCACGCGCAGCCACGCCCATGCCGCTCCGGTCCCAGTCACCCGTCCTGGGCCCAGACCCAGAGGGAGCCTCGCAAACCCCTCAGACCAGTACGACCGGACCAGGTACGACCTGGACCACAGGTACGAACAGGGACCAGGTAACTGACAGGACTAGGTAGACCGGACAGGTACGACCGGACCAGGTACGACCGGACCCAGGTACCGACTGGACCAGGTACGACTGACCAGGTACGAACAGGACCAGGTAACGGACTGGACCAGATACGACAGGACCAGGTTACGACCGCCAGATACGACTGGAACCAGGTACACCGGACCAGGTACGACTGGACCAGGTACGAACTGGACCAGGTACGACTGGAACGCAGGTACGACTGGAACCAGGTACGACAAGGACCAGTACGACAGGACCAGGTACGACCAGACCAGGTTAGACCGGACCAGTACGACTGGACCAGGTACGACTGGACCCAGGTACGCACCAGGACCAGTACGACCGGACTCAGATAACGACCTGGACCGGTACGACAGGACCAGATACGACTGGACTCAGATACGACAGGACCAGGTACGACCGACCCAAAAATTAAACGAACTGGACCCCCCAGGTAACGGACTGGACCAGATACGACAGGACCAGGTTACGACCGCCAGATACGACTGGAACCAGGTACACCGGACCAGGTACGACTGGACCAGGTACGAACGGACCAGGTACGACTGGACCAGGTAACGCCGGACCAATACGACTGGAACCAGGTACGACTGGACCAGGTACGACAGGACCAGGTACGACCGGACCAGGTACGACTGGACCCAGGTACGACTGGAACCCAGGTACGACAGGACCAGGTACGACTGGACCAGATACGACAAGGAACCGGTAACGACCTGGAACCAGATTACGACAGGACCAGGTACGACCGGACCAGATACGACTGGACCAGGTACGACAGGACCGTACGCAGGACCAGGTACGATGGGGATCAGGAGCAGGTTACGACAGGACTAGGTAGACAGGACTAGGTAACGACCAGACCAGGTTACGACAGGACTAGGTACGAACCAAAGACCAGGTACGACCAGAAGAACCAGGTACGAGCGGACCAGGTTCACGACTGGAACCAGGTACAGATAATGGCCAGTACGACAGGACCAGGTTACGACTGGACACGACAGGACCAGGTACAACCGGACCAGATAAGACTGGACCAGGTATCGACAGGAAAGGTACGACAGGACCAAGGTACGACCAGACGCAGGCTACCGACCAGACCAGGTACGACCGGACCAGATGACTGGACCAGGTACGATGGCCAGGTTGACAGGACAGGTTACGACCAGACCAGGTACGACAGACCAGTACGACCGGAACCAGGTACGGACTGACCAGGTACGACTGGACCAGGTACGACAGGACCAGGTACGACTGACAGATACGACAACCAGGTACGACCGGACCAGATACGACCGGACCAGGTACGACTGGACCAGGTCGACAGGGTACGACCGGACCAGGTACGACTGGACCAGGTACGACAGACCAGGTACGACAGGACTAGTACGACAGGATAGGTACGACCAGACCAGGTACGACAGGACTAGTACGACCAGACCAGGTACGACCGGACCAGGTCACCGACCAGGTGACCGGACCAGGTACGACCGGACCAGGTACGACCGACCAGGTACGACCGGACCAGGTACGACTGGTCAGAGTTAAAATCAGCCCAAACTCTTTATGATGTTTATCCAGGAAGTGACTCCAACATGTCTGTGTGGCTCCCTGGTCTGTCCCACGCTTATTCATACACTAATACTGACATGTTTGGTATCCACGTGTAGCAAGAGATGTAATCCAAATATGGTCATTTCCTTTGTGGCAGACAACAGCAGCTAAAGACGGGAGAAATATACACAGGGACTAA
Source organism: Neogobius melanostomus (assembly GCA_007210695.1). Classification (NCBI taxonomy): domain Eukaryota; kingdom Metazoa; phylum Chordata; class Actinopteri; order Gobiiformes; family Gobiidae; genus Neogobius; species Neogobius melanostomus. The sequence goes on from VHKM01000750.1 coordinate 25,177, forward strand.
ACTTTAGGGCCGTTTTTATTCCACAATTTACATCAGGAAGGTTTTTACAGATCTGATTCTAACTAATAATAATAATAATAATAATAATCTCTTGGATTTGTATAGCGCTTTTCAAGACACCCAAAGCGCTTCACAGCTGATTATTCATCACTCCATACTTGGTGGTGGTAAGCTACTGTTGTAGCCACAGCTGCCCTGGGGTAGACTGACGGAAGTGAGGCAACCAGTCTGCGCCATCGGCCCTCCGACCACCACCAACCACTCACTCACTCACTCACTACATTCGCTAGGCTTCCTGGTGTTACCAAACGGTCTCCCATCCAAGTACTAACCAGGCCCTTCCCTGCTTAGCTTCCAAGATCTGACGGGATTGGGCAGAGCAAAGGCGGTATGACCATTCTGACGATTTATTGAATTTTAAACCTAAAAACAGGGAGACATTTTCACTAATAACTAGTGAAACAAAATCCCTCTGAGCAAATCATTGTACTAATATGTCACAAAATAAACCCTGCCCTCTGGCCCCGCCCTCAGGTGGTGATCCGGGTGTGTGCGAACGGCGGTGGGCGTCGCCCTGAGAACCGCATGTCGACGTTCGGCGTTCTCCTGGAGACGGAGGTTTCCGCGGCGACGCCCAGGACGACCAACAACAACATGGCCGACAGCCACTGGGATTCTGGGAAACACGCCGCCCCCTCCTCGCACCACCAGCCAATCCCGGTGGAAACGCCCCGAGCCCCGCCCACTCACGACGACCCTCCGCAGGAGACGGCCCCAACCAGGAAGTCCAGGTGAGTCTGACCCGCCCCAAACCAGGAAGTCCAGGTGAGTCTGACCCCGCCCCAAACCAGGAAGTCCAGGTGAGTCTGACCCCGCACCACAAACCAGGAAGTCCAGGTGAGTCTGACCCGCCCAACAAACCAGGAAGTCCAGGTGAGTCTGACCCCGCCCCAAACCAGGAAGTCCAGGTGAGTCTGACCCCGCCCAAACAGGAAGTCCAGGTGAGTCTGACCCCGCCCCAACCAGGAAGTCCAGGTGAGTCTGACCCCGCCCAACAAACCAGGAAGTCCAAGTGAGTCTGACCCTGCCCCAAACCAGGAAGTACAGGTGAGTCTGACCCGCACCACAAACCAGGAAGTACAGGTGAGTCTGACCCCGCCCCAAACCAGGAAGAAGAAGAAGAAGAAGAAGATCTTTATTTATATAGCGCCTTTCACAGACATGGTCACAAAGCGCTTTACTCTCCATACTCGATGGTGGTAAACTACGTTAGTAGCTTCAGTTTCCCCTGGGGGAGACTGACAGAAGCGCTGTCGCAACTGCACACATCTGCGCCAACGGTCCCTCTGAAACCTCCATGCATTCACACAGGCCTATTGTACATGTTTTGGTGGTAGGGGAAACCGGAGTACCCGGAGGAAACCTACGCAGACACGGGAGAACATGCAAACTCCACACAGAAAGGCCCCGTCCAGGTGGGAATCGAACCCGGGACCTTCTAGCTGTGAAGCGAGAGCACTAACCGCTGCGCTACCGTGCCGTCCAGGAATACAGGTGAGTCTGACCCCGCCCCAAACCAGGAAGTACAGGTGAGTCTGACCCCGCCCCAAACCAGGAAGTCCAGGGAGTCTGACTCCGCACCACAAACCAGGAAGTACAGGTGAGTCTGACTCAGTGGGGGGGTCCGCCCCCTTTGCTCTGAAATGAGTTGTGATAGTGGCAGGCCGTGATATTGCACCCTACGGCTCAACAGCCTTTTTCGCCATAGACAACAATGTAAAAGGAGCAGCCTGTAAAATGGTCCACGGGGCATCTGGAGTTTCAGACTAAGGCAAATATATTTCTTTAAAATTACTATTTTTTAGGACATGGACTTTTTTTCTTCGTAAAAAAATTGTAAAGCATCAAAAACAATTTTTAAAAAGTATTCCAATGACGTGACGTCACCAGTGCTGTGGACGTGCGCGAGCGTGTGCGTGAAGACTCATGAACGAGCAGAGGTCTTCCCCGTTAAGCGGTCTGAGAGCCAAACAGACAACAATACGGTAATGAACGGGACTGGACTAGGATAAACGCTAACAGGCACCTAAAGTAAGTTTTTTCTTTACTCAGTACTAAAATGTATTGCGAACCTACACATGGCAAGCGTGTTTAAATGTTAAAAAGTAGGCCTATTAGCTAACATGAACAACAACAATTTAAACTAATGAAGACGTGATCGTTTTTCTGATTAGGCTGCACGGCTTTGAAAATAGCTTTTTGGTTCGATAATAAAAAAATGATAAATCATTTAAGTTACTTCAGTGGTGATGTTTATACCTTTCTTTTCAGATAACGTAGGTACAGTACCAATAAAACCTATATTGAAACAACAAAACATGATTTCTGAATCTGCCCTGGATCCAGTACAGATAAATGCTGTACTGGTACAGCATTTACTTCAAATTATACTAATGATATACAATATAGAACACTTTTGTAGTGCTCCTTTGTATTCAGCCAAACAATTCTAGTGGTGAGGTTATACTAGCAAATACAGTGTAGTAAAAAGTCGATTTTTATAATTTCTATTGCAATATGAAGACGGCCAGCACTTACGAAACTTCTCAGAAAAGTGGCCGAGCGAGAGTACATTAGCGCGGCGACGTACGTTCGAAGGGCCGCTGTAAGTTACGGTTGTTGTAAAAGAGCGGGGCTATCTAGCTTATTAAGCCCTGCACTGACAAACTGACCCCACAGATCATCTTAACATAGTAACTTAATCGCCTCAAATGGCCTTACAAAATCATTTTGTATTTAAAGTACGATTATATCAAGAGATTTAACTTACAGCGTAATGGCGTCCGCTCCGCTCTGAGGCTTCGTCGGCAGCTGTGCGCGCTCCCGCTGCTTTACCCACTTGGGCCGTACGGAGCATAGATACAGGTGACGCGTCATACGTGTACTATGGGCCGTTATGGCGGACGAAACTGGTTTCATGCGCCACTGAGCACCACTATGTAAAGAGATAGGAGCTGGGACAGCATGCCTCTTCCATCTATATAATTCAATGGTCTGACTCCGCACCACAAACCAGGAAGTCCAGGTGAGTCTGACCCGCCCCAAACCAGGAAGTCCAGGGGAGTCTGACTCCGCACCACAAACCAGGAAGTACAGGTGAGTCTGACCCCGCCCCAAACCAGGAAGTCCAGGGGAGTCTGACTCCGCACCACAAACCAGGAAGTACAGGTGAGTCTGACCCCGCCCCAAACCAGGAAGTCCAGTGAGTCTGACTCCGCCCCAAACCAGGAAGTCCAGGTGAGTCTGACCCGCCCAAACCAGAGACAGTGAGTCTAACTCCGCCCAAACCAGGAAGTACAGGTGAGTCTGACTCCGCACCACAACCAGGAGTACAGGTGAGTCTGACCCCGCCCCGAACCAGGAAGTCCAGGTGAGTCTAACGTTTAAACGATCTGTGACTAAAGAAATGTTGTGTCTGCAGGAGGAAAGGTATCAGGGCGTTACCCCCACTGACCAGGAGGAGGAGCCAGAGGAGCTGCCCGAGGAGCCAAGCGACAGCGAGGAGGAGCCGCCAGAGCAGAGAGCGCCCCCACAGGAGCGCGAGGAGAACTGCAGCTCGTCTCACATTTACGAGTCCATCCAGGACCTGCACCTCGACGTAGATGCTCTGATTGGACGAGACCCCCGGATGGAGGAGGAGTCTGAGGCCCTGCCCCTGTACAGGTAACCCCGCCCCCTGCACAGGTGACTCCGCCCCAGAATGAGCCTGATATTAAAGTGTAAATCAGATTCAGTTGTGCTTTTCATGGCTCAGATTCACGTCCAGATTAGAGACCGATCAACATGAGCTGAGCACATTTTCTCCAGTTGGCTTTACCCAAATCTAAAAGCAAAAGAGCGGCAAAAAAGTGACCAAAACTCAAAAAGGTGATAAATAAGAAAGTAAATAAAAACGTTACAGAAAAACTACGAAAACATGACAAAATGCTTCAAAAATGTGACATATTGTAAACGCAGTGACAAAGCAACCAAACATTACTATCAGTTTTGTAGGTCTTAGCTTTCAAATGAGGCACTGGCATATAAGCTGTGAGCTCCGAGAAGCTTTAGATTTGGGTAAGACCAAAATGCACTCGGTTAAAGCGGGAGGTAAGAGGTTTTAAACTCTGACTGAGCTCTTTCCGAAGCAAAACAACACTGTACCAAAGGGCCACACTGTACCAAAGGCCTGTACCAAAGGGCCTGTACCAAAGGGCCACACTGTACCAAAGGGCCACACTGTACCAAAGGGCCTGTTCCAAAGGGCCACACTGTACCAAAGGGCCACACTGTACCAAAGGGCACACTGTACCAAAGGCCTGGAAACATTCATGTGTGTGGAGAGGACCCGCCTTCAGTCAACACTCCATAAAGTGACTGAGACAAAAGAAAGAGCCAAAGTCCAGTTGTTCTTGGACTAAAGGGATTTATATATAACGTAAACATGAAAGAGGTTTTGTAAACGTAGGTTGTCAGTATTGTAATGGTAAAGAGAAAACTCTAAACTCCATAAACGAAAAAAGTATCATAAATACATAGAAGAAAAAAATATTGTAAAAGTAAAACTTTCATTTACGCTTCTTCTTTTCTCTTTTCATTCTTCACTTCACAAGCTACGGTTACGATGCATTTTTTTCTGACCCTTTTTTTAATGGGGGCGGGCTCAATGCCTGGAGTGACAAGATGTGACGTCATCACTATAAGCTGAAATCAAATGCACACTACAGACTCTCTCAGACAAAAAGGAAATAATCCCGGGAGTTTATTCATTCATGTGAAATCCATGTTTAAAGAGGGGTATTATGCTTTTTTCAATCCCATAGCACCAGTCTATAGCATACTACAATGATAACCTTCTGTTGGTCTGTATATGCAGGAAATGAAAATAACTGCCTTGAATAAAATTGCTCTCTCAAAATGGCTGTACTGAACGTCTTGAAATAGGCCTCTGTCTCTTTAAGAAGCTTTCCGACACGCCCCCTTCAGCACACTGCTGTGGCATCTAAACAACACTACTGTGCGGGGAGGGGGCTCTGCTGAGCTGAGGAGCAGTGGTTGGTGGCTTGGCTGGTGACGAAAGGTCCAGAGGCGTCTCCAGGAGGTGGGGCGTTCCTAGGAGGACTGAGGCATAGCTACACCTAAAATGGCTGCCGTCTAAGTTTTTACTGATTACTCAAAAATATGTGAATGAGCCAAGGCAACACTCCAGGCATGTGTTTAATGAGGGAATGACATAAAACATGATATAAAGCTTGAAAAAGTACATTTACATAATACCCCCCTTTTAATAAAATGTATTAGAGTCATATTTATCCATAAATGTTCCACTGTCCTTTGAGGTTAGTCGCTCTTTATCGCAGAAATACATTATTCCCGAATTTTAGTGAACTTATAGTAGAAATAGTCACTCATTCTGTTGGGGTTTGGGGTTCTGACACTATATAGTATACAGTCTACTATATAGTGCCTATATAGGGCCTTTGTAGTGAATGAGGGGTTAGGGATGAGGGCGGACATTCGGACACAGCCTCTGTAGTGTGTTTGATTTCAGTTTATAATGACGACATCACATCATGTCACTCCAGCCAATGAGCGTTGAGCCCGCCCCCATTAAAAAAAAGGGTCAGAAAAAAATGTATCGTAACCGTAACTTGTGAAGTGAAGAATGAAAGAAGAAGCGTAAATGAAAGTTTACGTTTACAATATATATTTTTTTTCTATTTATGATACTTTTTTCGTTTATGGAGTTTAGAGTTACATTTACAGTTTTCTCTTTACAATTACAATACTGACAACCTACGTTTACAAAACCTCTTTTATGTTTACGTTAAAGCAGAGCCTCATTTGACGCCATAGATTTACTTCTACAGAGAGAAAAGTCCCTGATGTTTGAGTAAAAACAGCCCAAACGCTCTCCTTCCCATGTTTATCCAGGAAGTGACTCCAACATGTCTGTGTGGCTCCCTGGTCTTTCCCACGCTTACTCATTCACAAATACTGACATGTTTGGTATCCACGTGTAGCATGAAAGGCTGTAATCCAAATATGGTCATTTCCTGTATGGGAGACAGCAGCGGCTAAAGACGGGAGGAATATACACAGGGACTAAACTTTAGGGCCGTTTTCTCCAAAAGAAGCTTTTGTTTTGAAAAAACATCAGATTTAAGGCTTTTATTTTGAAAACACCGCAAATCTACGGCTTTTATTTTGAAAACATTGCACATTAAGACTTTTCATTGCACTCTTTAAAAACATCTCACTTTAGTCGCTCTATAAGACTCCACACTCAAACGTACAATACATTTCTTCTCATATTTATGTTTAAATGAATATCTCTTTCTCATTCACTTCATACATTAATGTCAGAGTCAGGGGGAAGTGTCTTGCCCAAGGACACATCAGCAGTGTGCTCCTGTGGGATTGGAACCTCCGACCCTCTGGTTATAAGCCGCGCTCTACTGTCTGAAAATCCGGCCTTTGTCGAAGCTCCGGCTCAGAGTCAGGAAACTGCAGCGCCTGAGTCACTTCCTGCTTGAACAGGAAGCAGCGGCAGCGTTTCCTGTTCCTCTGCTCACACTCAGATTTAGACGCCGGGAGGGCATCTGACACGTCCTCCAGAGTGAAGAGAACTCAGAGACATCAGTCTGAAACTTCTGCTGAGGATACGGACTTCAATATGAGACCAAATGTCTTTATGTGTCAGGAATAATATCTGGAACAAATATAAACCTGTGTGACCTAAAACATGTTCAATATAAACCTGTATAACCTAAAACATGTTCAATATAAACCTTTATAAACCTAAAACATGTATAATATAAATATGTATGACCTAAAACATGTTCAATATAAACCTGTATAACCTAAAACAGGCACAATATAAACCTGTATAACCTAAAACAGGTACAATATAAATATGTATGACCTAAAACATGTATAATATAAACCTGTATAACCTAAAACAGGTACAATATAAATATGTATGACCTAAACATGTATAATATAAACCTGTATAATCTAAAACATGTTCAATATAAACCTGTATAACCTAAAACATGTTCAATATAAACCTGTATAACCTAAAACATGTTCAATATAAACCTGTGTGACCTAAAACATGTACAATATAAACCTGTGTGACCTAAAACATGTACAATATAACCTGTGTGACCTAAAACATGTACAATATAAATCTGTATGACCTAAAACGTGTACAATATAAACCTTTATAACCTAAAACAGGTACAATATAAACCTGTGTGACCTAAAACATGTTCAATATGAACCTTTATGACCTAAAACATGTATAATATAAATATGTATGACCTAAAACATGTTCAATATAAACCTGTATAACCTAAAACAGGTACAATATAACCTGTATAACCTAAAACAGGTACAATATAAATATGTATGACCTAAAACATGTATAATATAAACCTGTATAACCTAAAACGGGTCCAATATAAATCTGTATGAACTAAAACAGGTACAATATAAACCTGTATAACCTAAAACAGGTACAATATAAACCTGTGTGACCTAAAACATGTTCAATATAAACCTGTGTGACCTAAAACAGGTACAATATAAACCTTTATAACCTAAAACATGTTCAATATAAACCTTTATAACCTAAAACATGTTCAATATAAACCTGTATAACCTAAACATGTTCAATATAAACCTGTATAACCTAAAACATGTTCAATATAAACCTGTGTGACCTAAAACATGTACAATATAAACCTTTATAACCTAAAACATGTTCAATATAAACCTATATAACCTAAAACAGGTGCAATATAAACCTTATAACCTAAAACATGTACAATATAAACCTGTGTGACCTAAAACATGTTCAATATAAACCTTTATAACCTAAAACAGGTACAATATAAATCTGTATGACTTAAAACATGTACAATATAAACCTGCGTGACCTAAAACATGTACAATATAAACCTTTATAACCTAAAACAGGTACAATATAAACCTGTATGACCTAAAAACAGATACAATATAAACCTGTGTGACCTAAAACATGTACAATATAAATCTGTATGACCTAAAACATGTACAATATAAACCTTTATAACCTAAAACAGGTACAATATAAACCTGTGTGACCTAAAACATGTTCAATATAACCTTTATAACCTAAAACATGTATAATATAAATATGTATGACCTAAAACATGTTCAATATAAACCTGTATAACCTAAAACAGGCACATATAAACCTGTATAACCTAAAACAGGTACAATATAAATATGTATGACCTAAAACATGTATAATATAAACCTGTATAACCTAAAACAGGTACAATATAAATATGTATGACCTAAAACATGTATAATATAACCTGTATAATCTAAACAGGTACAATATAAACCTGTTAAACCTAAAACAGGTACAATATAAACCTGTGTGACCTAAACATGTTAATATAAACCTGTATAATCTAAAACAGGTACAATATAAACCTGTATGACCTAAAACAGGTACAATATAAATATGTATGACCTAAAACATGTATAATATAAACCTGTATAACTAAAACAGGTACATATAAACTGTATAACTACAGGTACAATAACCTGTATAACCTAAAACAGGTACAATATAAAACCTGTGTGACCCTAAAACATGTACAAAACAAACCTGTGTGACCTAAAACATGTACATATAAACCTGTGTGACCTAAAACATGTACAAAACAAACCTGTGTGACCTAAACATGTACATATAAGCCGGTGTGACCTAAAACATGTACAATATAAACCTTTATAACCTACAACATGTACATATAAGCCGGTGTGGCCTAAAACATGTACAATATAAACCTTTATAACCTAAAACATGTACAATATAAACCTGTGTAACTAAACAGGTACAATATAAACCTGTATAAACTAAAACAGGTACAATATAAATGTGTGTGAACTAAAACAGGTACAATATAAACCTGTATGAACTAAAACAGGTACAATACAAATTGTATGACCTAAAACATCTTACAATATAAACTTGTGTGACCTAAACATGTACTATAAAGCGGTTTGTGACCTAATAAACATGTACATATAAACCTGTGTGACCTAACAGGTAACAATATAAACCTGTATCCAACCTAAACATGATACAATATAAACCTGTATGACCTAAACATGTACATTAAATCTGTATGACCTTAAACATGTACAATTATGAATCGGTATGAACTAAACAGGTACAAATTAAAATCTATTGTGAACTAAAACATGTACAGTAGAATAACATGTATAACTTAAAACATGTACATAATAAGAACTGGTGTGACTAAAACATTGTACAATCACAATCGTATGACTAAAACATGTACATATATAAACCGGTCTGACATAAACTGTACAATATAAGCGGTGTGACTAAAACACGTACAATATAAACCGTATGACTAAAACAGTGTACAATATAAAGCGGTGTGACTGAAACGTACCAATATAAACTCGTTACCTAAAACATGTACAATATATAAGCGGTGTGACTAAAACAGCAAGTAACCATATAAAACTTGATACCTAAAACAGGTACAATATAACTGTAATGACATAAAACATGTACAATTATAAACCTGTATACATAAACATGTACACTACGCCATTGAGGAGTCCAAACTTGACAGTCGATATAGCCAACGTCTCCAACAACGACTCCGCCCGCGGCTGACCCTGCCCCTTGTCCGCCTGTCCGCCCACTCGTGTCAGCCTCCTCCACCGGCCTCAGCCTGCCTCCTCGCTCAGCATTGACGAATGGCAGGTACGTTTCCACAACTACAAACATTTATAAAATATGGACCAGTAAATAACACGTCCTAGTGTTTATGAGTTTATGATTTTAGTTTAAACGTTAAATACTGAGTCTAAATGTTATAAACAATCAACAGAACGGAGCAGAGGAGCGTACGTGAATGCGTTTAAGGGTCAGGTTTCCTTAATGATTCTACTGTGGCTGCTGTGACATAACATCCACAACGGCCGCACGCAATGCGACGTGGCACACATCATATTATATATATTTGAATCCTTCAAGTAACCCTGCCCCCTCTCTCTCCCCCCTCTCACCCTCGTCCCTCTCTCTCTTCCCTCCTGCTCCCCCCACCTCTCTCGCCCCTCTCCCCCCTCTCCCTCTCTCTCTCTCTCTCCCCCCCTCTCCCTCTTCTTTCTTCTCTCTCTCTCTCCTCTCTCCCCCTCTCTCTCCCCCCTGTTCCCCCCTCCCTCCGCCCCTCTTCCCTCTCTCTCCCCCCTCTCTCCCTCATCTTCTCTCTCTCTCTCTCCCCTCTTCTCCCCCCTTGTCCCCTCTCTCCTCTCTCTCTCTCCCCTCCCCCTCTCACCTCTGTCTCTCTCTCTCTCCCCCCCTGTTCCCACTCTCTCTCTCTCTCCTCTCTCCCCCTCTCTCTCCCCACCCTGTTCCCCCCTCCCGTCTCTCCCTCCTCTCTCCCCTCTCCCCCCTTCCCCCTCACCCCTCCCCTCTCTCTCTCCTCCCCCCCTGTTCCCTCTCCTTGCTCTCTCTCTCTCTCATCTCTCCACCCTCTCTCTCCCCCCGCTGTTCCCCCCTCCCCCTGCTCCCTCTCCCTCTCTCCTCTCTCTCTCTTCCACTCTCCCCCCTCTCTCGCCCCTTCTCCCCCCCTCTCCCCCCCTCTCCCTCTCTCTCTCTGCTCCCCCCCTCCTCCCTTCTCTCTCTCTCCCTCCCCTCTCCCTCCCTCTTCTCTCTCTCCTCTCGCCCCCTCTCTCCCCCCTCTCTTCTCCCCCCTGTTCCCCTCTCTCCTCTCTCTCTCTCCCTCCCGCGCGCGGTCTCTCTCTCTCTCTCTCCTCTCTCTCCCCCTTCTCCCCCCTTCTCTCCCTCCTCTCTCCCCCCCTCTCTCCTCCCACCTGTCCCCGCCTCCCTCTCTCCCTCGTCTCTCTCTCCCCTCTCCCCCCCCCTCTTCTCGCCCCTCTCCCCCCCCTCTCCCTGCTCTCTCTCCTCTCTCTCCCCCCCTCTCTGCCCTCCTCTCTCCCCTCTCTCCCCCCGTCTCCCCCCTCTCTCTCCCCCCCTGTTCCCCCTCCATCTCTCCCTCTCTCTCTCTCCCCTTCACCCCCCCCTCTCTCGCCCCTCTCGCCCCCCTCTCGCCTTCTCTCTCTCTCTCCCCCCCTTCCCCCTCTCTCCCCCTTCTCCCCCCGTCTCCCCCCCTCTCTCTCCCCCCCTGTTCCCCCTCTCTCTCCCTCTCTCTCTCTCCCCTCTCTTCTCCCCTCTCTCCCTCCTTCTCTCTCTCTCTCTCCCCCTCATCTCTCCCCACTGTTCCCCCCCCCTCTCTCGCAGACTCACAGAAGACTCAGATTCGGGGAAAATATTTCTACTTTAACTCTTTGAGATGACAATCCACCTGGACCCCGCCCTCTGACCCAGCCCCGTCCATCACAGGTAAGCCCCGCCCCGGCTCGGTGTGGAGTCTGGATCAGCTCATTCTTTTATTAGCTCGTTCATTCCCGAGGCGTTTCATCACTGTCCCATGGAGATAAGAGACTGTTTTAACCTGTCAGCTCCGGCCCTGAACCGAGCACGTTTTTCAACAACAGCGCCCTGTTGTCCTGTCAGGGGCGCTGTATAACCCGTGTGTCCTGTAGGGGCGCCCGTAATAAACCCTGGTGTGTCCTGTTAGGGGCGCCGTTAATAACCCGTGTGTCCTTAGGGGCGCGTAATAACCCTGTGTGTCCCCTGTAGGGGCGCTGTAATAACCCTGTGTGTCCTGTAGGGGCGCCGTAATAACCCGTGGTCGTCCTGTAAGGAGGCTGCCTGTAGTAACCCTGTGTGTCCGTAGGAAGGCGCTGTAGATACCTGTGTGTCCTGTAGAGTCGCTGTAATAACCCTGTGGGTCCTGTAAGGGGCGCTGTAATAACCCCGTGTTGTCCTGTAGGGGCGCTGTAATAACCCGTGTAGTCCTGTAGGGCGCTGTACTATAACACGTCCGTGTGTCCTGTGAGGCGCTGTAATAAGCCCCCGTGTGTCCCTGTAGGGGCGCTGGAAAAACCTGGTGGTCCTGTAGGGGGCTGTAAACCCCGTGGGGTCCTGTAGGGGCGCTGTAAAGTAACCCTTGTGCCTGTAGGGCCCGCTGGTAATAACCCCGTGTGTCCTGTAGGGGCGCCGTAATAACCCCGGTTGGTCCTGTAGGGGAGCTGTAATAACCCCCGTGGTCCTGTAGGGGCGCTGTAATAACCCCGTGTGTCCTGTAGGGCGCTGTAATAACCCCGTGTGGCCGTAGGGGCGCCGTAATAACCCTGTGTGTCCCTGTAGGGAGCGCTGGTAATAACCCCGTGGTGTCCTGTAGGGGCGCTGTAATAACCCCGTGTGTCCTGTAAGGGGCGGCTGTATAACCCGTGTGTCCTGTAGGGCGCCGTAATAAACCTGTGGTGTCCTGTAAGGGGCGCTGTAATAACGCCGGTGTCCTGTAGGCGGGCGCCGTAATATACCCCGGTGTCCTGTAGGGGCGCTTAGAACCCGCGTGGTGGCCTGTAAGGAAGGCGCTGTAAATAACCCCGTGTTGTCCCTGTAGGGCTCCTGTAATAACCCGTGTGTCCTGTAGGAGGCGCTGTAATAACCCCGTGTGTCCTGTAGGGGCCCTGTAATAACCCGTGTGTCCTGTAGGAGGCGCTGTAATAACCCTGTGGGTCCTGTAGGGGCGCTGTAATAACCCTGTGGGTCCTGTAGGGGCGCTGTAATAAACCCGTGTGTCCTGAGGGGCCTGTAATAACCCCGGTGTCCTGTAGGGGCGCCGTAAAAACCATGTGTGTCCTGTAGGGCGCGCTGTAAACCCCGGTGTCCTGTAGGGGCGCTGTAAATAACCCCGTGTGTCCTGTAGGGGGCGCTGGTAATAACCCTGTGTTCCCTGTAGGGGCGCGAAAACCCTGTGTGTCCTGTAGGGGCGCTGTAATAACCCCGTGTGTCCTGTAGGGGCCGCCGTAATAACCGTGTGTCCTGTAAGGGGCGCTGTAATAACGCCCGTTGTCCTGTCAGGTAGGCGCTGTAAATATCACCGTGTGTCCTGTAGGGGCCCTGTAATAACCCGTGTGTCCTGTAAGGAGGCGCTGTAATAACGCCCGTGTGTCCTGTAGGGGCCCTGTAAATAACCCCGGTGTGTCCGTAGGAGGCGCTGTAATAACCCTGGTGGGTCCTGTAGGGCCTGTAATAACCCCTGTGTGTCCTGTAGGAGGCGGCTGTAATAACCTGTGGGGTCCTGTAGGGGCCTCTGTAATAACCCGTGTGTCCTGTAGGAGGCGCTGTAATAACCCCGTGTGTCCTGTAGGGGCCCTGTACTAACCCGTGTGTCTGTAGGACGGCGCTGTAATAACCCCGGTGTCCTGTAGGGGCCCTGTAATAACGCCGTGTGTCCGTAGGAAGGCGCTGGTAATAAACCCTGTGGTCCTGTAGGGGGCTGTAATAACCCTGTGTGTCCTGTAGGAGGGCGCTGAATAACCCGTGGGTCCTGTAGGGGCGCTTGTAATAACGCCCGTGTGTCCTGTAGGAGGCGCTGAATAACCCGTGTGTCCCTGTAGGAGGCGCTGTAATAACCCCGGTGTCCCTGTAGGGGGCGCTGGGTAAATAACGCCCGTGTGTCCTGTAGGGCGCTGTAATAACCCCGTGTGTCCTGTAGGGGGCGCTGGTAAATAACCCCGTGTGTCCTGTAGGAGGCCGCTGTAAAAACCCTGTGTGTCCTGTAGGGGCGCCTGTTAATTACACCGTGTGGGTCCTGTAGGGGCGCTGTAATAACCCCGTGTGTTGTAGGAGGGCCGTAATACCCCGTGTGTCTGTAGGAGGCGCTGTAATAACCCGCGTGTGTCCTTAGGGGCGCTGTATAACCCGTGTGTCCTGTAGGGGGCGCTGTAATAACCCCCGTGTGTCCCCTGTAGGGGCGCTAGTAAACACCCCGTGTGTCCTGTAGGGGCGCTGTAATAACCCGTGTGTCCCCTGTAAGGGCGCCGTAATAACCCCGTGTGGTCCGTAGGGGCGCTGTAATAACCCCGTGTTCCTGTAGAGGCGCTGTAATAACCCCGGTGTGTCCTGTAGGGGCGCTGTAATAACCCTGTGTGTCCTGTAGGGGCGCGTAATAACCTGTGTGTCCTGTAGGGGCGCTGTAATAACCCTGTGTGTCCTGTAGGGCGCTGTAATAACCCTGTGTGTCCTGTAGGGGCGCTGTAATAACCCTGTGTGTCCTCGTAGGGGGCCGCTGTAATAACCCTGTGTGTCCTGTAGGGGCGCCGTAATAACCCGTTGTCCTGTAGGGGCGCTGTAATAACCCTGTGTGTCCTGTAGGGGCGCTGTAATAACCCTGTGTGTCCTGTAGGGGCGCTGTATAACCCGTGTGTCTGTAGGGGCGCTGTAATAACCCTGTGTCCTGTAGGGGCGCTGTAATAACCCTGTGTGTCCTGTAGGGGCCTGTAATAACCCTGTGTGTCCTGTAGGGGCGCTGTAAAACCCGGTGTCCTGTAGGGGCGCCGTAATAACCCCGTGTGTCCTGTAGGGGCGCTGTAATAACCCTGTGTGTCCTGTAGGGGCGCTGTAATAACCCTGTGTGTCCTCTGGGGCGCCGTAATAACCCCGTGTGTCCTGTAGGAGGCGCCGTAATAACCCCGTGTGTCCTGTAGGAGGCGCTGTAATAACCCCGTGTGTCCTGTAGGGGCGCCGTAATAACCCCGTGTGTCCTGTAGGGGCGCTGTAATAACCCTGTGTGTCCTGTAGGGGCGCTGTAATAACCCTGTGTGTCCTCTAGGGGCGCCGTAATAACCCCGTGTGTCCTGTAGGAGGCGCCGTAATAACCCTGTGTGTCCTCTAGGGGCGCTGGTAATAACCCTGTGTGTCCTGTAGGAGGCGCCGTGGGAGCGTCTGGTGGATGAAGTCTCCGGGAATATTTACTTCTTTAACCCCACGACGCGAGATACACGCTGGATCTTACCGGAACCGCAGAGCCCCGCCTCCTCCAGCAGCTGCCCCGTGAGTCACACACACGAAGGTTTTTTCAGCCGTCATCTGTACTCTGCAGGGGAGAGTCCTGAGATAGAGCTGGGGTGTCGGTACATTTGTGTTGATACCAATTCTTTAACGATACTTGGTTTTCGATGGATGGATGGATGGAATGGATGGATACTAAAACAGAATATTTACAATATCAGCTCATCTCCAATGGCAAGAAATGTGGCAAAAATGGGGAATAATATGGGTAAGAAATAGGTCAAATATTAGTAATAAAAATAACTGAAAAGATATAAAATAATCCCAAGTCTCGGCTCCAAACCCAAAGAAGAGCCGCAAACAGCAAAACCTTCTGTTTTACCAGTTTATTCATTTTATTTCGGTTTATATTTTCAAGAGTAAAGTTAAAGCAGACCTTTTAGTTTGAGTCCGAGCGTCAGGAGAGACATGAAGCAAATGGTCCAGAGCCTCGACTTTAACACATCAGATTCATATGTTCTGATTCGTTTGTGCTGCAGCTGCTGCCGGAGAAAGATTATCCCACGACCAGGAGGCTTCAGCCGACGACAGCGTCTTCACCGCGGTATGTACTTTACTGCAGTACAAGGAGTACTTTTACTGCAGTACAAGGAGTACTTTTACTGCAGTACAAGGAGTACTTTTACTGCAGTGAGAAAAACACAACTGTCTCTGTGTTTGCAGAGCTCTCCTCCTCTGTCACTGCCCAGAGCTCCACCAGAGTCCAAACCAGAGGTTGACACACTTCAGCACTGCTCCTCCTCCTCTGCTCCTCCTCCTTTGTTCCTCCTCCTCTGCTCCTCCTCCTCACCTCCTCAGCTCCTCCTCCTTTGTTCCTCCCTTCACTTCCTCCTCCTCCTCTTCTGCTCCTCCTCCTTTGTTCCTCCTCCTCTGCTCCTCCTCCTCACCTCCTCAGCTCCTCCTCCTTTTCCTCCTCTTCACTTCCTCCTCCTCCTCTTCCTGCTCCTCCCTTTGTTCCTCCTCCTCTGCTCCTCCTCCTCCCTCCTCAGCTCCTCCTCCTTTGTTCCTCCTCCTCCTCCTCCTCCCTCCTCCTCTCCTCCTCTGCTCCTCCTCCTCTGCTCCTCCTCAGCTCCTCCTCCTCTGCTCCTCCTCCTCTGCTCCTCTTCTGCTCCTCCTCCTCCTCCTCTCCTCCTCTGCTCCTCCTCCTCTGCTCCTCCTCTGCTCCTCCTCCTCCTCTCCTCCTCTGCTCCTCCTCCTCTGCTCCTCTTCTGCT
This sequence comes from Neogobius melanostomus, assembly GCA_007210695.1. Lineage (NCBI taxonomy): Eukaryota > Metazoa > Chordata > Actinopteri > Gobiiformes > Gobiidae > Neogobius > Neogobius melanostomus. Next base: position 41,454 of record VHKM01000750.1, read on the forward strand.
CCTCCTCCTCCTCTCCTCCTCTGCTCCTCCTCTGCTCCTGTGTATGCTTATCCATGGCCGACACAGACCGTGTGATGATAACCTGCGTCTCTCGCCCCAGGGCTGATGGGTAATGGAGTTTCTGAGGCGTCGCCGCGTTGTGGAGACACAGCGTGGCTGAAGACGTGAGTTTGAAACGCCTTTAGCTCCGAGTCTGTTCAGGACCCCATTAAACTGAACCTTCTACATTCATAACAACAGAAGCGCGATACTAAAGTACGACACATGGCCTGAAGTCTGGGGCGGGGCCAGGGTCACATGACCAACCAGAACATTAACACAGGCATCAGTGACCAATATAAACGTTTAAAATTATAATTGGACAACGTTTATACACTTTGTAACAGAAACGTATTAAAATAATCAAATATAAACAGTTATCGTCAAAATAACAGAAGACTAGACGACTCGCTAACGTCCTTTACTCCTGTGGTTCTAACGGTTTGTCTGTTTATCGTTGTCACGGCGACAGAGGTTCAGCAGCGTCCGGAGGCACGTCTCGGATTTGACGGACCGCTCCAAAGGCCACGCCCCCGACAGCCTACAGGTGAGAGCGGTCACATGACTCTGCAGCGTGTAGCATACATTAGCGCAGTTACGGCTCCGGCCTGTAGGGCAGTGTGTAGCATTAGCATGAGCGCAGTTATGGCTCCGGCCTGTAGGGCAGTGTTGTAGCATTAGCATGAGTGCAGTTACGGCTCCGGCCTGTAGGGGCAGCTGTAGCATTAGCATGAGCGAGTTACGGCTCCGGCCTGTAGGGGCAGCGTTGTAGCATTAGCATGAGGCGCAGTTATGGCTCCGGCCTGTAGGGGCAGGTGTAGCATTAGCATGAGCGCAGTTATGGCTCCGGCCTGTAGGCGGTGAGCATTAGCATGAGGGCAGTTACGGCTCCGGCCTGTAGGGGCAGTGTGTAGCATTAGCATGAGCGCAGTTATGGCTCCGGCCTGTAGGGGCAGCGTGTGAGCATTAGCATGAGCGCAGTTACGGCTCCGGCCTGTAGGGGCAGCGTGTAGCATTAGCATGAGTGCAGTTATGGCTCCGGCCTGTAGGGGCAGCGTGTAGCATTAGCATGAGGGCAGTTACGGCTCCGGCCTGTAGGGCAGTGTGTAGCATTAGCATGAGCGCAGTTATGGCTCCGGCCTGTAGGGGCAGCGTGTAGCATTAGCATGAGTGCAGTTATGGCTCCGGCCTGTAGGGGCAGTGTGTAGCATTAGCATGAGTGCAGTTACGGCTCCGGCCTGTAGGGACAGTGTGAGCATTAGCATGAGCGCAGTTACGGCTCCGGCCTGTAGGGGCAGTGTGTAGCATTAGCATGAGGGCAGTTATGGCTCCGGCCTGTAGGCAGTGTGTAGCATTAGCATGAGGGCAGTTACGGCTCCGGCCTGTAGGGGCAGTGTGTTGTAGCATTAGCATGAGGGCATTATGGCTCCGGCCTGTAGGGGCAGCGTGTAGCATTGCATGAGCGCAGTTACGGCTCCGGCCTGTAGGGGCAGCGTGTAGCATTAGCATGAGCGCAGTTATGGCTCCGGCCTGTAGGGGGCAGCGTGTAGCATTAGCATGAGCGCAGTTACGGCTCCGGCCTGTAGGGGCAGTGTGTAGCATAGCATGAGCGCAGTTATGGCTCCGGCCTGTAGGGCAGCGTGTAGCATTAGCATGAGCGCAGTTACGGCTCCGGCCTGTAGGGGCAGTGTGTAGCATTAGCATGAGCGCAGTTATGGCTCGGCCTGTAGGGGCAGCGTGTAGCATTAGCATGAGGGCAGTTATGGCTCCGGCCTGTAGGGCAGCGGCATTAGCATGGCGCATTACGGCTCCGCCTGTAGGGCAGTGTACATTGCATGAGGGCAGTATTACGGCTCCGGCCTGTAGGGGCAGCGTGTAGCATAGCATGAGGGCAGTTAGGCTCCGGCCTGTAGGGGCAGCGTGTAGCATTAGCATGAGGGCAGTTATGGCTCCGGCCTGTAGGGGCAGCGTTGGCTGAGGCATTAGCCATGAGCGCAGTTATGGCTCCGGCCTGTAGGGCAGCGTTGTAGCATTAGCATGAGCGCAGTTACGGCTCCGGCCTGTGGGGCAGCGTGTAGCATTAGCATGAGGGCAGTTACGGCTCCAGTATTGTATTTGTTTATTCCAGTATTATTCATTTTTACTCGGCTCATGAAATGACACAAATGTTTACTCTTTATGTTTTATTTTGTAATATATTTCCGGATGTTTTGATTTAAGTTTTTGAACCATGTGACTGTGTTTGAAGCTCCCTGATAGGCTGAGGCTGAGGAGGAACCTGTCAAATCGCAGCGTGGGGGAGGCCCGGCAGCCGCACGTACGCTGCGCTCCCATTGGTCCTTTTCTCTGGGCTGTGATTGGACTAACGCCTGTTAATGATTTACTAACGGGGACGGCAGCCGGGGCCGCCGCGGGGCAGGCGGGCGAGGGGTGGCGGCCACTTCCTGACCTCCTCCACAAACACATGTGCACGCACACACACGTGCACGCACACACACGTGCACGCACACACACATATTCATATTAATGATCTTTATTGTAAATCATTAATTTATTTAGTATTTAAAGATAAAAGCAAAATCATGAAACACGAGAGAAAAGACAAATAAGATAAATCAACAACAGGAGCAAAAATAAGGATTTAATAAAAGTGACCAAGAAATGTATTTAAAAAAAGAGGAAAAGGACAAGAAAGACATTTTTAATAGAAAAGTCTAGAAATAAAAGTTAAATGTAAAGTGTTCCACACATGACAGGAGGGAGGGGGAGGCTCAGCGGAGTTGGCGTGGCTCGTGGGCGTGGCTGCGGTTGCCGGTGAATGTCACAGGTGTCGGTGGCTCTGGCATGTTACCGTCTGTTCTCCGGTTCAGGCGTCTCTAAAGTCCAGGCGTTTGGTCCAGATCAGAAAAAGGTCTTTTTCTAATTTTCTTTGATTTTAAATGAGATCAAACGCATAAATTAATATTAATGACGAATATTAAACGGCTCGAAGCCAAACGCCTGGAGTTTAGGAACGCCCTCTTCTGTTCCCTGTCGTCACTTCCTGTGTTTCCTCCAGGGCCACCAGCTGGAGAAGGCCGGAATCATCAACAAAACCAAAGTCTGTGACAACGGGAAAAAGATCAGGTCAGTGTGTCCACCGGGGGCGCTCTCTCCCCTCAGGGTTTCCATTAAAAAGCATTAAAAGTCATTAACTGTTTAACTGTTTATGGTCCAGCTTTGACATAATAATAGATCAGGATATAAACGACACATTAAAAGCATATTTTACTGGAGCTTTTGGCAATACTCTCCCGATACAAGTATATTAAACACAACCCTCCTCACCCTCCGCGGGCGGTCTCTTCTTCCTCCAAGCTCGGGTCCTCTACCAGAGGCCTGGGAGCTTGAGGGTTCTGCGCAGTATCTTTTCTGGACCGAGATGTCTGATGTATTACCTGGGATCTGCTGGAGCCACTCTCCAGTTGGGGGTCACTGCCCCGAGTGCCCCAACGACCACGGGCACCACTGATGCCTTCACTCTCCAGGCCTTCTCTAGCTCTTCTCTGAGCCCCTGGTATTTCTCTAGTTTCTTCTGTTCCTTTTTCCTGATGTTGAAGTCGCTTGGTGTTGCTATGTCAACCACCACGGCTTTCCTCTGCTCTTTGTCCACCACTACAATGTCCGGTGGTTCATTACCATTCTGTCCGTCTGTATCTGGAAGTCCCACAGGATCTTGGCTCGGTCATTCTCTACCACCTTTGGAGGTGTTTCCCACTTTGACCTTGGGGTTTCCAGCCATACTCTGCACAGATGTTCCTGTACACTATGCCAGCCACTTGGTTATGGCGCTCCATGTAAGCTTTCCCTGCCAGCATCTTACACCCTGCAGTTATGTGCTGGATTGTCTCATTGGCCTCTTTGCACAGTCTACACCTGGGGTCTTGTCTGGTGTGATAGATCTGGGCCTCTATTGCTCTGGTGCTCAAGGCCTGCTCCTGTGCAGCCATGATGAGCCTCTGTGCTTCAGGCCAGCTCTGTCCAGCCATTGGTAGGTTTCTTCAGTTATGTTTCAGTGGTACATCCCGTGTAGGGCTTGTCCTCCCATGACGGGACCTCCAGCACCTCATCTTCTGTTCCCCATTGTCTGAGACATTCACTGAGCACGTCATCTGTTGGAGCCTTGTCCTTGATGTACTTGTGGATCTTGGATGTTTCATCCTGGATAGTGGCTCTCACGCTCACTAGTCCTCGGCCTCCTTCCTTACGGCTAGTGTACAGTCTCAGGGTGCTGGATTTGGGGATTTGATATATATATATATATATATATATAGATGTCCCTCCTGGAGCCTCCACCTTAACGTGGTGGAGGGTTTGAGCCTGAATGATCCTGGAGCTCTGTTGTCAGGGGCTTCGTGCCCCTGGTAGGGTCTCCCAGGGCAAACAGGCCCGGTTAGAACCATGAGGCCGTCCTTCTGTGGACCCACCACCTGCAGGGGCGCTATAGGGGCTGGAGCAATGTGATATACACACACATGTTGGCCCTCAGGGAATTCCACCTGGAGAACTCTGCTCTAAAACATGTTCAGCTGCAGTTTGGCCTGAAATATACCTCATCTTTTGCTCAAAGTTCAGTTCCACTTTTTTTCCAGTTGTTTTTCTTTGATGAAATGTTTGCAGATCCTAAATATCCTAAATATAGAATCTAAATATCTAAATATGCACAGATGGTTAAAAAGCGTTACATTTGAGCTGCTTCTGTTTCAGGAAGAACTGGTCTCAGTCGTGGACGGTGCTTCACGGAGGAATCCTCACCTTCCACCGTGACCCAAGTCTGCTCCGTCAGGCACCGCTGTAAGGAAGGGCATCTGACACAGGGGAAGGGCCTCTGACACAGGGGAGGGCCTCTGACACAGGGGGAGGCATCTGACACAGGGGAGGGGCCTCTGACACAGGGGGGGCCTCGACCGGGGAGGGCCTCTGACACAGGGGAGGGCATCTGAACAGGGGAGGGGCCTCTGCACAGGGGAGGGCCTCTGAAACGGGGAGGGCATCGACACGGGAGGGCACTGGACACGGGGAAGGCCTCTGACCCAGGGAGGGGCCTCTGACACAGGGGAGGGGCATTGACCAGGGGAGGGCCTCTGACACAGGGGGAGGGGCATCTGACACAGGGGGAGGGGCCTCTGACACAGGGAGGCATCTGACACAGGGGAGGGCATCTGACACAGTGCCAAATTTTTTCAGCTATTTTTCTCTTTTTTTTTTTTTAACATTTATTTACATTTTTCTAAATAGTTTTGAAATTTTTCCCATTTTTTCCACTATTTTTCCCAATAATAAAGAATTGATTCCGTGTGTCAGGGCAAGGCGTCTCAGATCGTGCCGGAGTTCACGGTGGACCTCAGAGGAGCTTCAGTCTCCTGGGCCAACCACAAGTCGTCCAAAAGAACGTCCTGGAGGTCAGCGCTGAACTCTCCTCCTCCTCATATGTCTCCTCCCTCTCTCCTCTCTGATTGCTGAATCCTGTCTCTGCTCTCTGATTGGTCCAGCTGAAGACGCGTTCGGGCTGTGAGTTCCTGATTCAGTACGACACCGGAGCATCATCAGCGACTGGTTCAAGGTCATCAGCGACACCATCGGACAACTGCAGCGTTTCCCACAGGTGTGAAGGCAATGTGTGGGGGGGCGGGGCTATGGGGGGGGGCTGATGGGGGGGGCTGGGGGGGGGGGGGGGGGGGGGGGGGGGGGGGGGGGGGGTGTGGGGAGGGCTGATGGGGGGGGGTGATGGGGGGGGCTGATGGGGGGGGGGCTGATGGGGGGGGGCTGATGGGGTGATGGGGGGGGCTGATGGGGGGGGAGGGGCTGATGTGGGCTGATGGGGGGGCTGTGGGGGGGGGCGATGGGGGGGGGGAGATTGTGCCTTTCTCTCCTGTGTCCGCCTCCCGCTGCAGCAGTGGGATAAATACGGCTTCTCCGTCCTGTGAGAACATTAAGGTTGTGACGCCATGAGCTTTTGGAAGCATTAGCTCGAGCTGAGGGCAAAGGGAGACGCTCAGCGCGCTGGTGACAGAAAGACGTTGGAGCTGCACGAGGCTGCGCTGACTCTGTAGTAAAACAGATGAACTCCAGTCCAAAGGATTTGTAGAGAGACTTTCTATCAGTCAAACTGACCGCTGCGGCGATGCTATACATGCGTGTTTAAATAGCGTTCAAAAAATAAATAAATAAACTAAAAAAATAAATACACGGAAAAAAAATAAAATCAATATGTGGCGTGCGGTGTTGATTCTGCGCCACAGAATAGTCTATGTGTGGGAAACACTGAACTGGTCAAACATAAAACATATATACTATCTACACGTTTATGTATGTCCAAGGCTGACGCTGGCGCAGAGAGTAGAGCGAGTCGTCTTGTGATCAGAGGATCGGCAGTTCAAATACCACAGGTGGACTCTGTCATTGGGCAAGACACTTCACCCTCCTTGCCTCCAGTGCGTACACTGGTGTGTGAATGAGAGAGTGAATGGGTGACCTGGATGTAAGTGCTTTAGGTGCATAAAGCAGGAGGAAAGGCTCTATAGAAATGTGACCATTATCATTTATTTAAAGGACATTGTGCAGCTCTGCACAGTCGAGAGTGTTTGGACCAGTTCATTGATTTAAGGCTTTGATTCTGTGATCATCAAATACTATTAAAGCAGCTTCAACACAAAAAAGCCTATAATTGATAACTCTGTTCATTTATATGATGCAAGTTTGTAACCAGTGCTCCCTCTGCTGGCCGCCGAGTTTCTACAGGAAGATTTTGATGAAATTCAAAATTCATTAATAAAACGTATCTCTATCTATCTGAATGCAAACTAAGCATAAAGTTCAACCTTTAAATGTCCAGACTTTGATGGCACGGCTGTAGAAAGAGTTTCCTCTTATAAGAAACTGACTTTTAAAACACATGTTTCAAACTTATGCCGGAGCCTTAGATCTAAATGATCATTTTACTGCAGAAAACAAATCGTGTATTCCTCTGATTATCCAAAAGAAATAGTTCAAGCTCCTTTTGATCCGTTCTTGTTTATGGCGACACAGTTTATATGCAACACTTCACCTTCTGTTCTTCAACCTCTCGATCGTTCTGCTCTTTGATTTATAACTCATCACGCTTTACTGTGTGACTGCATTTTAATTAATTAGAAGGACTTGTTGCTTCCTGGTTAGTACACATGTGACTAAACACCAGGTCACATGACATAAAAATGGACTCTAAAGAGGGACACGGGAAAAAAAGAGGCTTTTCTTTTACGAGGCGCCCACAAATGCAACAAACTACAAAGACTTTTACAATTGAACTCTTTAGTGCCTCTTCACATCCAAACTATCATCTGTATCAAGACAATTGTACTTGTTGTCATTGATCAGGTAAAATATTCTTGTAAATATTGTCAATATTATATTGTTATTCTCTGCTATGAAAATAAAATAAAATAAAATAATACAACCTGTGCAGGGTCACTCACTTCCGTCGGCTGCATTTAGGACCCTTCTCAAAAGAAACTGGGGCATTTTTGATTGAGTTTATTTTGTGTAAGGGGTGGGAAAACTAATGGTCCCACTTCTGTGCATAATGTTCTTGCTTATGTCTTGGTTATTCCGTCTTCTCTGTCATCTGTATGTTTAGAAGCTATGTCCTGGTGAGTTTTGAACATAAGGCGACTCACAGACTGTACTGACAGAATAAAACGTAATACTAACACACAGTAAATAGGAAAATAAAGATATGAAACCCTAACCCTTATACATTGGTCCTATAAGGCGGGAGGGAAGCCTGAGAAAATAACCTATCATTGTTTACGTGTTTGTTTGTTTGTTGACGTGTAGCAGGAGGGCGAGGGGTCAGAAGGACTCGGACGACTCGGATCAAGACGAGAACAAAAGCAAAAGGAGCTGTAAGTGTCTGCACTAAATAACCGGCCATATTTAAGTGTTTTTAACTTGTTTCCATATTAATGTCTTGTTCCAATTATTAACTGTCATCATCAAACTTTATTTATAAAGCGCTTTCATACCAAAGGCTCACAAAGTGCTTTACAGATTACAACATTTAAATCAAGTATCCAGGCAACATAATGTCCAAATAAGCGTCAGCAGTAGGTGGGGACGAGCGGCGCGGGTGTCCCCTGTCCTTAACTCTCCAGCACGGCAAGGAAAAACCCCCAGTGGGAGAAACGAGAAACTTTGGGAGAACCACAGAAGGACAGATCCACTCCCATGGACGGACAGGCTATAGAGACCCAGGGCCGATGGAGTCCTTCAGCAGACGGGCCAAGATCGAGACCATCCAGTCCTTGTTGTCAATCCAGTAGGCAGGGTTCCTCCGTTCAGCCGGGTTCCTCCGCTCGATCTAGACAGACACTCCCGAGGGGGGTGGGACAGGAGACACCATGTGAATAGTAATGAACAGACTACAGATAAGATAAATATTGTATCATAATAAGACAAAGTTTGCAGTAAGAAGAAAGAGGATAGCGCTCATTACCCGTACTTCCCCACAGCAGTGTTTCTCCTTAAGGCAGCTTTACTTCAGCTTGTGGGTTAGAGCACTTCAGGCTGCATGGGTTAGAGGGCTTACCTAACTGACCTGATCATAAGCAATTCAAAGAGGTACGTTTTAGCCTAGTCTTAAATGTAGGGACTGTGTCTGCTTCTTTAACGTGAGCTGGAAGTTTATTCCATAAAACCGGAGCTTGGAGCTAAAGGCTTCCACCCCACTCCCCCGTGATCCTCCCTCCAGATTTTGGAGCTAAAGGCTCTTCCACCTACAGTGATTTTGGAGCTAAAGGCTCTTCCTCCTACAGTGATGTTGGAGCTAAAGGCTCTTCCACCTACAGTGATTTGGAGCTAAAGGCTCTTCCTCCTACAGTGATTTTGGAGCTAAAGGCTCTTCCTCCTACAGTGATGTTGGAGCTAAAGGCTCTTCACCTACTTGATGTTGGAGCAAAGGCTCTTCCACCTACAGTGATTTGGAGCTAAAGGCTCTTCCTCCTACAGTGATGTTGGAGCTAAAGGCTCTTCACCTACAGTGATGTGGAGCTAGGCCTCTTCCACCTACGTGATTTGGAGGCTAAAGGCTCCTCCACCTACAAGTGATGTTGGAGAAAGCTCTTCACCTACTATACAGGCTCCTTCCTCCTACAGTGATGTTGGAGTCTTAAAGGCTCTTCCACCTACAGTGATGTTGTGAGCTAAAGGCCTCGTTCCATCCTTACAGTGATGTTGGAGCTAAAAGCGCTCTTCCTGCAGCCTACAGTGATGTTGGGAAGCTAAAGGCTCTTCCACTACAGTGATGTTGCGAGCTAAAGGCCTTTCCTCCTACAGTGATGTTGGAGCTAAGGCTCTTCACTCAGTGGATTTGGAGACCCGGGAATCCACTAGTAGCCCCTGAGTTTTGAGACGGGAGTGCTCTGGTGGCTGATATGGAACGATAGTGTCTTGAGATAAAGCGGAGCCACCCTTTATGGCTTTAATGTGAGGAGCAGGATTTTAAATGTGATTCTAAACTCAACAGGAAGCCAATGGAGGACTAGCACAGTGTATGTGTTCTTCTTCTCTTTTTGTACGCGTTAACAATCTTCAGGCTGCATTTTGAACTAATTGAAACTTCGTTAGGGAACTTTTAGGACACGCTGCTATCAGGTAGTTACAGTAGTCCAGCCTTGATGAAAAAATACAAAGGCATGAATACGTTTTTCTTGCATCGACTTTTTAGGGAGGATATTTGTATTTTAGCAAATTGTCGCAGGTGAAAGAACGCAATTTTACAAGCGCTGGTTTATATGTGTTTTTAAAAAGAGTCTTGAATCACGTTGTTTCCAAAAGCATCGTTCGGCCTTTTTCCTTAAAATCAATGAGTTCGATCTGGTGCGGTTGACGTCCCTTAATTTACATTTGATGAACACAGTTCCTTCAAAGGACTGTTTTCTATTCATTTCCTCCGGGGTATGACAGTGAATGTCCTGGGATTATGACGCTGATGTTCCGGGGTATGACAGTGATGTTGTGGTTATGACAGTGATGTTAGTGGTTATGACAGTGATGTTCCGGGGTTATATTATGAGGTATGATCTAGGATTATGACAGTGATGTTCCGGCGGTATGACAGTGATGTGTGGGTTATGACAGTTGATGTCTGGTTATGACAGTTGATGTTCTGGGTATGACGGTGATTTTCCTGGTATGACCCCGGTGATGTTCCGGGTATGAGCGGTGATTTGTTCTGGGTATGACAGTGATGTTCGGGGTTGACGGTGAGTTCCGGGGTTATGACGGTGGATGTTCGGTTATTGACGGTGATTGTCCGGATGACGGTGATGTTTCCGGGTATGACAGTGATGTTCTGGGTTATTTGACGGTGGATGTTCGGATATGACGGTGATGTTCCGGGTAAGACAGTGAGTCCGGGTTTATGCGTGTGTTCCTGGGTTATACGGTGATGTTCCGGGTGTTGACGTGATGTTCCTGGTATGACGGGTGATGTTCCGGGGATATGACGGGTGGATGTTCCGGTATGGACAGTGATGTTCCTGGTATGACGGTGATGTTCCGGGTTATTGACGGTGAGTTCCGGGTATGACAGTGATTTCCGGGGTATGACAGTGATGTTCCGGGGTATGACGGTGATGTTTCCGGTAGACGTTTATGTTCCGGGGTATGACGGTGATGTTCCTGTTGACGGTGATGTCCGGCGGGTATGACGTGATTTCCCGGTATGCGGTTGAGTTCCTGGGATATACGTGGATTTCCGGGTATGACGGTGATGTTCCGGTATGCGGTGATGTTCCGGGGTTATGACAGTGATGATTCCGGGGGTATGACGGTTGAGGTTCCTGGGTATGACGGTGAGTTTCCGGTATGACCGGTGAGTTCCCGGGTATGACGGTGATGTTCCGTGGGTATGACCAGTGATGTTCTGGGTTATGACGGTGATGTTCACGGGTATGACGGTGATGTCCGAGTAGTATGACATGATCTGGTTTATGACGTGATGTATCCTGGGATAAAAATTGGACGGTGATGTTCCGGGGTATGACGGTGATGTTCGCGGGTAGACAGTGATGGTCCTGGGTATGACGGTGATGTTCCTGGGTATGACTCGTGATGTTCGGGCTATGACGGTGAATGTTCCGGGGTATGACAGGGATGTTCCTGGGTATGACGGGGGATGTCCTGGGTATGACGCTGATGTTCCTCTGTTGCAGCGCGTCCGGGGCTCGTCTTCAGACTCGGACAGAGACAATCACGACTAACTCAGACGTTCCTCAAACGACGGCCCACACTACAGAGCGTGAAGGAGAAGGCTACATCCGAGTTTGACTCCCTCCCTCTCCTACGACCCACGCCTCTCTGGACTCCCCCTCAACCCTCCCTCTCTCTTCAGACGCCGTGTTTGGCTGTCACCTGGACGACGCTGTCACGTGGAGAAACACGCATGGTGCCGCGCTTCGTGCAGGAAGTGCCGTGCGATAACTTGGGAGCGCACGGCCGTGGACACGGACGGATCTACGCGTGTCGGGGAAACTCGCCGTGATCCAGCGGCTCAGACACAAGGCCGACAGGGTATAAGCCTCCGCCCCTCAGTTCACAGAGGGGGCGGCTCCTGTTGTGCTGAGCGTTGGGTCAGTCCAGCTTTATTCAGAATGCGCTTTAAAAAACAAATGGGCTGACCACAGTACGCACATCATCAAAACAAACACAACTAAATGATTGCACAATAAAATCGTACAATAATGGAACAATAGGAACAGCAGAAAATAACTTAAGACAATAATTCAAGCAAGTTAAAAGGCTGAAGAAAAGAGGTAAGTTCAGCTAGGGACTTAAAAAATGTGAGTGCTCGGGCCTGTCTCAGGTACAAAGGCAGTGCGACAGAGAAAGAGCGCGGTCCCCCTCGAAGCTTCTCTTTATTTGGGCTCTAAAAAGATCTGCGACCTGAAGAGCGTGCGAGAGGAGGTGGGCGCAGCAGTCAGACAGATACCAGAGGGCCAGGAAGGCATTTAGAAACCAAATTAAAACAATCTTATAAATCAACCCGAAGTGAACCGGGAGCACTGCAAGGAGCCATGACGAGGTCGCATACCTGGGTCATTATAACACCTCTCTCTTACCGCAGGAACACTTGACCTGGCGACTCGCTCCGTGACAGAGGTCCATGTCGTGGACCGAGTTGTGGGTCATGGTTCGGAGGGAGGTTGGGTCAATTGTCGGGAGCTGGGTCGTGTCGGGGAGCGTGTGGTCGTGTCGGCGGGCGTTGGGGTTGTCGGAGGAGCGTTGGGTCATGTCGGGGAGTGTTGGGTCATTGTCGGCGGGGAAGCGCTTGGGTCATGTCGGGGCGAGCGTTGGAGTCATGTCGGGGGAGCGTTGGTCGTGTGGGTAGCGTTGGGTCATGTCGGGGGGGCGTTGGGTCGTTGTCGGGGAGCGTTGGCATTGTCAGGGGCGTTGGGTCATGTCAGGGGGAGCATTGGGTATGTCAGAGGAGGTTGGGTCATGTCAGGGGAGCGTGCTGGGTCATGTCAGGGGAGCATTGGCGGTCATGTCGGGGAGCGTTGGGGTCATTGTCAGTGGAGCATTGGGTCGTGTAGGGAAGCGTTGGGTCATGTTCAGTGGGAGCGTTTGGGTCTTTGTCAGGGGAGCATTGGGTCGTGTAAGGGGGAGCATATGGGTCATGTAGGGGAAGCGTTGGGTCGTTGTAGGGAGCGTTGGTCGTGTTGGGGTAGGTTGGGTCATCGTCTGGGAGCGTGTTGGGTCTTTTGTAATGGGGAGAATTGGGGTCATGTCAGGGAGGTTGTGGTCGTGTAGGGAAGCGTGGGTCTTGTTCAGGGAGCGTTGGTCATGTCAGGGAGCATGGGTGTGTAAGTGGGAGCATGGGTCATGTCAGGGGGCGTCTGGGTATGTCGGGGAGCTTAGGGTCGTGTCAGGGGAAGCGTTGGTCATCATGTAGGGGAGCATTGGTCGTGTTTAAGGGGAGATTGGGTCGTGTCAGGGAAGTCGTTGGGCGTGTCAGGGAAGCGTTGGGTCATGTTAGGGGAGCGTTGGGTCGTGGTCAGGGAAGCGTTGGGTTACATGTCAGGGAGCATTGGGTCGTGTAAGGGGAGCATTGGGTTCATGTCAGGGGAGCGTTTGGGTCTGCGGGGGCGTTGGGTATGTCAGGGGAGCATTTGGGTCGTGTAAGGAGCATTGGGTATGTTCAGGGAGGTTATGGGTCGTGTCAGGAAGCGTTGGGTTGTCAGGGGGCATATGAGGTCGCTGTAGGGGAGCGTTTGGGTCATGTCAGGGAGCGTTGGGTCATGTCAGGGGGAAGCATTGGGTCATGTCAGGGGAGCATTGGGTCATTGTCAGGGCGAGCATTGGGTCGTGTCAGGGGCATTGGGTCATTTAATAACACCTCTCTTCTTACGAGGAACACTTGGCCCTGGAGGAATTGCTCAGGTGCAGAGGTCCCATGTCGTTGACCGGGCGTTGGGATTGTCGTCAAGGGAGCTCTTTGGGTCATGTCGGGGGAGCTGGGTCATTGGCGGGGGAGATTGGGTCATTGTTGGGGGAGTGTTGGGTCATGTCGGGGGCAGCGTTGGGTTTCATTATTAAACACTCTCTCTTACAGAGGAACACTTGGGACCTGGAGGACACTGCTCGGTGACAGAGGAGGTCATGGTCGTGACGGCAGCCGTTGTGGGTTGTGTAGGAGAGCGTTGCGGTCGTGTTCGGGGGACTGTTGGGTCATGTTGGGGGAGGTTGGGTATGTCGGGGTTGCGTTGGGTCGTGTCCTGGTCGTGTTGGGTCATTAATTAAACACCTCTCTCTTACAGAGGAACACTTGGACCTGGAGGACTTGCTCGGTGACAGAGCTCCATGTCCGTGACTGGAGTTGTTGGGTCGGAGCTCGCGTGGGTGTTGGGGTCATGTTGGGGAGCGTTGGTCGGGGGGTGTTTTGGTCCTGTCGGGGGAAGGCGTGGTGGGTCATGTTGGAGAGTGTTGGGCTCATGTTGGGGAGTGTTGGGGTCATTATTAACACTCCTCATCTCAAGAGGACACTTGTGACCTGGAGGACTGCTCGGTGACAGGGTCCAGTCGTGACTGAGTGTATAGGTCGTGGTTGTGGGGTGAAGGTTTGAGTCATGTTTTGGGGGGTGTGGGTCGTGTCAGGGGTTGCGTTGGGTCATGGTCGGGGAGCGTTGGGTCATTATTAACACCTCTCTCTTACAGAGGAACACTTGGACCTGGAGGACTGCTCGGTGACAGAGGTCCATGATGGGACTGGAGTGTTGGGTCATGTCGGGGGACTGTTGGTTGTGTCAGGGGAGCGTTGGGTCATGTCGGGGTTGCGTTGGTCATGTGGGGGAGCGTTGGGTTGTGTCAGGGAGTGTTGGGTCATGTCGGGGTTGTGTTGGGTCATGTCGGGGGAGCGTTGGGTCATGTCGGGGTTGCGTTGGGTCATGTCGGGGGAGCGTTGGGTCATGTCGGGGGAGCGTTGGGTTGTGTCAGGGGAGTGTTGGGTCATGTCGGGGTTGTTGTTGGGTCATGTCGGGGGCGTTGTCATGTCGGGGGGCGTTGTCATGTCGGGGGACGTTGGGTCATGTCAGGGGAGTGTTGGGTCATGTCGGGGACTGTTGGTTGTGTGGGTGTGGGTCTGTCGGGGGACTGTGGGTTGTGTCAGGGGAGTGTTGGGTCATGTCGGGGGAGCGTTGGGTCATGTCGGGGTTGCGTTGGGTCATTTCGGGGGAGCGTTGGGTTGTGTCAGGGGAGTGTTGGGTCATGTCGGGGGACTGTTGGGTTGTGTCAGGGGAGTGTTGGGTCATGTCGGGGTTGTGTTGGTCATGTCGGGGGAGCGTTGGTCATGTCGGGGTTGCGTTGGGTCATGTCGGGGGAGCGTTGGGTCATTATTAACACCTCTCTCTTACAGAGGAACACTTGGACCTGGAGGACTGCTCGGTGACAGAGGTCCATGATGGGACTGGAGTGTTGGGTCATGTCGGGGGACTGTTGGGTTGTGTCAGGGGAGCGTTGGGTCATGTCGGGGTTGCGTTGGGTCCAGTGGTTTCGCTAGAGATCATTTCAGCCCGTCAATAATGAAGGACAGGGTCCAAAAATCCGTCATGAGCTATTTTTATCCGTCATTTATTTTCACGTTTGAAATACCCTATAGGCTATTAATTAAACAATTGTATAAACAAAAACAGGCTTTATAACGTGCTTTATTAGCGGTTTGTTTACAAATGTACAATACATTTTAATTTGTGAATATATAAAGTTGCATAAAAATCGCAAAACAATCGACAACTCTGCGTAACATTTAACCTCCATTAACATGTGGAACAAACACGTACAGGAGTTTGCCTGAATGCGGTTATTAAACACTCGCCTGTTCATAATGGAATGTGTGCAGGGCTGGCGACACCGAGGCGATTGTCATTAGGGTTTGTGTTTTTGTCTCGGTCAGACGGCTTCGAAGTGCAGTTTTGATTTATTTTGGAGACTGAAGCCGCGCTCAGCAGCGACACTTGACACAGGAATAACAAGCGCTACTTCGGCCAGAGTTTTGTAGTCTGGGAACATCTCCGCGTATGTGTTGATGAGAAGCTTACAGGAGTCCTTAAATGGCGGGTTACCTGAACCTGCAAGCACACGTTTCACGGAGCGAAAGTCCCGTACCATCCTTTCCTTTTCAACGAGTGAGAACGCTGCGTTGGGTGCGCGCCATAAAAGTCAGCAAGGCGCTCGACAGCATCCAAGCCGTACTCCTGGAGCGCCTGTTCGTGTTCGGAAAACGAGAGGCGTTGAGGACAGTGTCGAGGTCAGAAATGTGGCTCACATCCCCAGAAGGGAATCTCTTTTTAATTGACTTCATAATCTCACCAATATACTGCGCTCGTAAGGCGGAGAAGCCGTGTTCATCCACGTGAGTGAGCCGATGACCACAGAAGATGCCCTCTCGAAAGCCCTCAACAAACTTCTTCTCCACATCCCGGGCCTTTTTCGAAGTCATCCAGATTGGCGAGGGTCATGCTCACAATGGGCTGAATAGAGGATATGTTTACGTCCTCTTTTTGAAACGTGAGATTCATTCGGTTTACAGTAGCCAAGACATCAGCAAGCAGGTGAGTTAACGCAGGGAATGCATGCTTCAGGAGTTGTTTGTGTAAACCTTTTGCAATCGGGCAACCCTTTGCAGCTTCTTCTTCCAACTCCATGACCACACATGCCCAGTTGGCACGAATGCCTTTCACCGCTCTCTCCAGGGACAGCCAACGCGTAGCGCATGGTTTGTTTTAAACTCAACGCGTCACCTTCATTCATTTCCAGTTGTAGTTGGTGAAGTCTATGTGTGCGTATAGGAGAGTTTTGTAGTAAGTGTACACGTTGTTCAGAGTTGTCACATAGGCACTGACTTGACGACGGCTTTGGATGCGTCACGGGCTGCCAGTGCTGTTCTGTGCGCACCACAGTGTATGTTCAGGAGATAAGGGCAGTCATCTTGGCGTAACTGTTGAGCAACTCCAGCTTTTCGACCCACCATCACATTCGCCCCATCACTTCCCAGTCCCACTACGCGATCCAGAGCCACACCACGACCCGATAGAACTTCTTTAATTTTGGCTGTGATGCACCCTGCGGTGCCAGAGGACATGGAATAATTTCCAAGGAAATTAGTTCAGGCTCTCCTTTAGTTGGTATGTTAGGTAGATTATCAGCATTTTGTCCACTGTGATATTCGTGGTTTCATCCAGTATTATGCCAACGAATCTGCTGTCAGCGATGCGGTCATTAACAGTGTTGTTTATGGTCTGAGCTATCGCATCCTCCATTTCGTTCACACTTTGGTTGTGAGTGTACACGTGTGCAGCGTTTAAGTTTGGGCAGCCAGTGGACTGTATAGTTCTATTATTTTTGGGTAAAGGTGGCTTGGTGTATTGGTGTTCGCCATGTGAAGTACAACTTTCAGTTGGGTTTTCAGAGCCTCGTTACAAGCTGCCTGTGACTGCGACACATGCTTCTCCATAGCTACACTTTGGGTCAAAATACGAGATGCTTCCTTATGGCTTAAGCCTTTCTTGTGGTCATTTAATGATGATTTTTGAAAAGTGGTACAACCACGGACAAAGCCGTTGCTCATTTTAGTTCTTGGCAAATTGACAATACATTTTCCATCTTTCATGGTTAGCCATGTGAACTCTTGCTCCCACTGTGACCGATACTCCCTTCGGGTTTCCTTGGCGCCTCGGTCCGGTGGACGAGGGGGTGAAACCGACGGATGTTGAATGGTGTCTTCATTGTCCTCCTCAAATGAAGGGGGTCTTTTTTGTCCCCTGCTGTCATTATTTTGAGCTGAAGCAGATCGCTGAAAAAAATCTTTTAGGCTCAACTGATTGACATTTTTGCTAATGACGGCTAGCTGTCAAATATGATTGACATGTGACAGCCTGTATCATATAAACGGCGCTGGCGCCATCTAGTGGAGAGGACGGTCAACTACGACTCGCAATGTAAAATTATAACTTAATTTTCAATCTTCAAAATGACGGACGGCCTTCCAAATTTTACGTCAGAAAAAAAAAAAATCCGTCAATGACGGAGAATTTTCAGTTATGTAACCTCTGGTTGGGTCATGTCGGGGGAGCGTTGGGTCATGTCGGGGGGCGTTGGGTCATGTCGGGGGAGCGTTGGGTCATGTCGGGGTAGCGTTGGGTCATGTCGGGGGAGCGTTGGGTCATGTCGGGGTTGCGTTGGGTCATGTCGGGGGAGCGTTGGGTCATGTCGGGGAGCGTGGGTCATGTCGGGGAGCGTTGGGTCATGTCGGGGAGCGTTGGGTCATGTCGGGGTAGCGTTGGGTCATGTCGGGGAGCGTTGGGTCATGTCGGGGTTGCGTTGGGTCATGTCGGGGGAGCGTTGGGTCATTATTAACACCTCTCTCTCTTACAGAGGAACACTTGGACCTGGAGGACTGCTCGGTGACAGAGGTCCATGTCGTGACCGGAGCGTTAAAGCTGTTCTTCAGGGAGTTACCGGAGCCGCTGTTTCCCTTCAGCGAATTCGACAAGTTCATTGCCGCCATCCGTGAGTACAAGTACTTCTACTACTACTCCTGTAAGTACTGATGGAAGTACTGATAGTAGTAGTAGTAGTATTTGTAGCAGTACTAGTATTAGTAGTAATTTCAGTCCTGTGTTTTCCAGAGTTGTCCGATAACTCCGAGAGAGTTTCTTACATAAAGACCTGGTCAGACGCTTCCTCTGCGAATCACAGCACCATGGAGCTGCTCTTCAGACACTTACGACGGTCAGTACTGCAATACTACAGAGTATACACTGTCAGTACTGCAATACTACAGAGCATACAACTGTTCAGTACTGCAATACTACAGAGTATACACTGTCAGAATCTACTACAGAGTATACACTGTCAGTACTGCAATACTACAGAGTATACACTGTCAGAACTGCAATACTACAGAGTATACACTGTCAGTACTGCAATACTACAGAGTATACACTGTCAGAACTGCAATACTACAGAGTATACACTGTCAGAACTGCAATAACTACAGAGTATACACTGTCAGTAACTGCAATACTACAGAGTATACACTGTCAGAACTGCAATACTACAGAGTATACACTGTCAGAACTGCAATACTACAGAGTATACACTGTCAGTACTGCAATACTACAGAGTATACACTGTCAGTACTGCAATATACAGAGTATACACTGTCAGAACTGCAATACTACAGAGTATACACTGTCCAGTATGCAATACTACAGATATACACTGTCAGTACTGCAATACTACAGAGTTACACTGTCAGTACTGCAATACTACAGAGTATACACTGTCAGTACTGCAATTACTAAAGAGTATACACTGTCAGTACTGCAATACTACAGAGTATACACTGATATTAATCTTCTTTTGTAGGGCACATTGAGTTGCTTTACACTTTGAGTGATTCTCTGGGTTTATTTCATACACTGAAATACACTCGAGTTACTTAAATGGTATTGAATTTATTCCCGTAATATGTTACTGGAAACAGTTATATATTTACTTTAGTGGATATGAGACGGTGGTTAACCTCTTAACCCCCGCCTTAACCATTTCCCTCAGTTCGGCTTCACCCAAATCTAAAGCTTCTCAGTTCACAGCCTCGTTTGAAGCTAAGACCTACAAAACGCTTTTGTGTTGCTGTTTTGATGGTTTCTTTGTTGCTTTTTTACTTTCTCTTTGCTCTTTCATGCTCTGTTTTCTTTTTTGTGTTTTTGTTTGGTGGTGTTTTTGTTTGTCGTGTTTTTGTTGCGATTTTGTTTTTACATAATTTATTTGCCAGGTTTTTGTCATGATTTTTGCTCACATTTTTATGATGTTTTTGAAAGAAAACAAAAGCCTCATCCGTGTTTCGTCCCATTTTGACGCTATGGGTTTTATTTTTTATTTTCCAGAGCTTTTAGATTTGGGTAAAGCCAAACCGCAGGAAATGTGCTCGGTTCAGGTGGGGGGAAAGAATAATGACGGATATTATATATTTGCTGGTGCATCTCTAGTAGCAACCGTGCCCTGTCGTTCCCGTGGTAACCGTGCCCTGTCGTTCCCGTGGTAAACCGTCCTCTGTCGTTGCAGGGTGGTGGACCATAAGGAGCAGAACCGCATGTCCGTGCAGAGTCTGGCCATCGTGTTCGGGCCCACGCTGCTCCGCCCCCAGGTGGAGTCTAACCTGACGGTGCACATGGTGTTCCAGAGCCGCCTGGTGGAGCTGATGCTGCGGGAGGTCGTCACCATCTTCCCCCCGCCATAAACAAGAGACTGATACCACCACAGGAAACCCTCTCCCGGGCCCTTTAGTACAGGACGGCCTTGTAAGAAACCTCTCCCCGGGCCCTTAGTACAGGACGCCCTTTAGTACAGTATTCCCTTTAGTACAGGAAACCCTCTCCCCAGGCCCTTTAGTACAGGACGGCCCTTTAGTACAGTATTCCCTTTAGTACAGGAAACCCTCTCCCCGGGCCCTTTAGTACAGGACGGCCCTTTGTACAGTATTCCTTTAGTACAGGAAACCCTCTCCCCGGCCCTTTAGTACAGGAGGACCTTTAGTACAGGAGGCCCTTTAGTACAGGACGGCCCTTTAGTACAGTATTCCCTTTAGTACAGGAAACCCTCTCCCCGGGCCCTTTAGTACAGGATGGACCTTTAGTACAGGAAACCCTCTCTCCGGGCCCTTTAGTACAGGACGGCCCTTTAGTACAGTATTCCCTTTAGTACAGGAAACCCTCTCCCCAGGCCCTTTAGTACAGATGGACCTTTAGTACAGGACGGCCCTTTAGTACAGGATGGCCTTCAGTACAGGATGGACCTTTAGTACAGGACGGCCCTTTAGTACAGGACGGCCCTTCAGTACAGGATGGCAGGAGGTTTAGTGGATGTGTAGATCTTTATATTCGAGTTTGATGCCGTTGTTCGTCAGAATGAAAAAGGAAAAACATTATAATGAACATTATTAATCTGTTTATGGTTTTTATATATGACACATAATTCAGTATCAAAAACCAAGTATTGTTAAAGCCCTGTGATGTGTGTGTGTGACACTTTATATCTGATCTAAAGCTTTCATTAAGGATTTAGGACAGAAACCTAAATGTGGAAACAGCTGGAAACATCTGGATCAGAGTCATAAAAATAAAACTGACAGCTATAGGAAACATCTGGATCAGAGTCATAAAAATAAAAACTGACAGCTATAGGAACATGTGCTGCGTTTGTTTGTGTTTGTTTGTTTGTTTGTTTGTTTGTTTTGGTCATGCTTTTATTTAGGCTTGTCCTCGTACATCCATTATTTAGATTTCTGAAAATATTTGTAATTACTCGTTTTTATCTAAAAACATAAAATTACAGAAAACGTACAATATTTTTTCCCCTCATATTTATGTCTGTAATGTTCAGAAAAAGTTTCAAATGTATGTCTCTACATCGCCCCCCCCCCCCCCCCCCCCCCCTCCCCCAGGAAAATACATAGGACAGGCTAATGCTAACGGATATAGGAAAAGGAAATACATAGGACAGGCAATGCTAAAGGCATAGGGAAAATACATGGACAGGCTAATGCTAAAGGCTATAGGAAAATACATAGGACAGGCTAATGCTAACAGCTATAGGAATAATACAGGTAATGCTAACAGTATAAAATACATAGGAAGGCTAATGCTAACAGCTATAGGAAAATACATAGGACAGGCTAATGCTAACGGCTATAGGAAAATACATGGACAGGGCTAATGCTAAAGGCTATAGGAAAATACATAGACAGGCTAATGCTAACAGCTATAGGAAAATACATAGGACAGGCTAATGCTAACAGCTATAGGAAAATACATAGGACAGGCTAATGCTAACGGCTATAGGAAATACATAGGACAGGCTAATGCTAACGGCTATAGGAAAATAATAGGACAGGCTAATGCTAACGGCTATAGGAAAATACATAGGACAGGCTAATGCTAACGGCTATAGGAAAATACATAGGACAGGCTAATGCTAACGCCTATAGGAAAATACATAGACAGGCTAATGCCTAACGGCTATAGGAAAATACATAGGACAGGCTAATGCTAACAGCTATAGGAAAATACATAAGAAACGGGGGTAATGCTAACAGCTATAGGAAAATACATAGGACAGGTTAATGCTAACAGCTATAGAAATACATAGGACAGGCTAATGCTAATGGATATAGTAAAATACATAGCACAGGCTAATGCTAAAGGCTATAGGAAAATACATAGGACAGGCTAATGGTAACGGCTAATAGTGAAAATACATAGCACAGGCTAATACTAACGGCTATAGAAAAATACATAAGAAACGGGGTAATGCTAACAGCTATAGGAAAATACATAGCACAGGCTAATGCTAACGGCTATAGGAAAATACATAGGACAGGCTAATGCTAAAGGCTATAGGAAAATACATAGGCCAGGCTAATGCTAAAGGCTATAGGAAAATACATAGGACAGGCTAATGCTAAAGGCTATAGGAAAATACATAGGACAGGCTAATGGTAACAAAGCTGAAGTTTCCCAGACCAGTCGACGGCTAACTGTCCACAAACGCTCTCCTCTTTATTCCTTCTATGTCACAGCTGCCTCCTTCAGAATAAAACCCCCGACCCTTCAGAATAAAACCCCCGACCCTTCAGAACAAAACCTCCGACCCTTCAGAGCAAAACCTCCGACCTTTCAGAATAAAACTCCTGACCCTTCAGATTAAAAGGCTTAAAGGGCAAAGGAAAATGTGACTTTGGGAAATGGTTTGTATCAAATGTTTGTATTTGTTTGTTTGAAATAATCCCGGGCTTTTTTGTGGCGGGTGTTTTTCAAAAGTGTATTTTATTTTGACAGTTCTGTACAGACACGTTTATATGAATATTTACTGAGATTAAACTGTACTCCACGTCTGAGCCGCGTCTGTCATCTGTGACACTATCTGCATACCCCCCGTGTCTCTGTGACACCATCTGCATACCCCCTGTGTCTCTGTGACACCATCTGCATACCCCCGTGTCTCTGTGACACCATCTGCATACCCCCTGTGTCTCTGTGACACCATCTGCATACCCCCTGTGTCTCTGTGACACCATCTGCATACCCCCCGTGTCTCTGTGACACCATCTGCATACCCCCCGGTCTCTGTGACACCATCTGCATACCCCCCTGTCTCTGTGACACCATCTGCATACCCCCGTGTCTCTGTGACACCATCTGCATACCCCCCGTGTCTCTGTGACACCATCTGCATACCCCCGTGTCTCTGTGACACCATCTGCATACCCCGTGTCTCTGTGACACCATCTGCATACCCCCCGTGTCTCCTGTGACACCATCTGCATACCCCCCGTGTCTCTGTGACACCATCTGCATACCCCCGTGTCTCTGTGACACCATCTGCATACCCCCTGTGTGTCTGTGACACCATCTGCATACCCCCCGTGTCTCTGTGACACCATCTGCATACCCCCGTGTCTCTGTGACACCATCTGCATACCCCCTGTGTGTCTATGACACCATCTGCATACCCCCCGTGTCTCTGTGACACCATCTGCATACCCCCCGTGTCTCTGTGACACCATCTGCATACCCCGTGTCTCTGTGACACCATCTGCATACCCCCCGTGTCTCTGTGACACCATCTGCATACCCCCCGCTGTCTCTGTGACACCATCTGCATACCCCCTGTGTCTCTGTGACACCATCTGCTACCCCCTGTGTCTCTGTGACACATCTGCATACCCCCCGTGTCTCTGTGACACCATCTGCATACCCCCCGTGTCTCTGTGACACATCTGCATACCCCCCGTGTCTCGTGACACCATCTGCATACCCCCTGTGTCTCTGTGACACCATCTGCATACCCCCGTGTGTCTGTGACACCATCTGCATTACCCCCCGTGTCTCTGTGACACCATCTGCATTACCCCCCCGTGTCTCTGTGACACCATCTGCATACCCCCTGTGTCTCTGTGACACCATCTGCATACCCCCTGTGTCTCTGTGACACCATCTGCATACCCCCCTGTCTCTGTGACACCATCTGGCATACCCCCCGTTCTCTGTGACACCATCTGCATACCCCCGTGTCTCTGTCCCCCCCCCCCCCCCCCCCCCCCTGTCTCTGACCCATCTGCATACCCCCGTGTCTTGCCCTCTGCCCCCCCTGTCGACACCATCTGCATACCCCCCGTTGTCTGTGACACCATCTGCATACCCCCCTGTGTGTCTGTGAACCATCTGCATTACCCCCTGTGTTCCTGTGACACCATCTGCATACCCCCCGTGTGT
Organism: Neogobius melanostomus; assembly: GCA_007210695.1. Classification (NCBI taxonomy): domain Eukaryota; kingdom Metazoa; phylum Chordata; class Actinopteri; order Gobiiformes; family Gobiidae; genus Neogobius; species Neogobius melanostomus. Next base: position 65,345 of record VHKM01000750.1, read on the forward strand.
CTGTGACACCATCTGCATACCCCCGTGTGTTGGACACATCTGCATACCCCCGGTGTCTGTGACACCATCTGCATACCCCCCGTGTTCTGTGACACATCTGCATACCCCTGTGGTCTGTGACACCATCTGCATACCCCCCGTGTCTCTGTGACACCATCTGCATACCCCCGTGTCTCTGTGACACCATCTGCATACCCCGTGTCTCTGTGACACCATCTGCATACCCCCGTGTCTCTGTGACACCATCTGCATACCCCCCTGGTGATCTGCTGCTGTGACACCACATTTTTCTTGCACATTACCCCCGTGTCTCTGTGACACATCTGCATACCCCTGTGTGTCTGTGACACCATCTGCTACCCTGGTGTCTGTGACACCATCTGCATACCCCCTGTGTGTCTGTGACACCAGAAAACTGGTGTGGGAATCTCTGGTACTGCTCTAAACTGGTTCAAGTCCTATCTCGAGGATAGGACGTACTTTGTCGAAATTGGCAACTGTGTCTCAGACAAAATTTCCATGACCTGTGGAGTCCCCCAGGGATCAATCTTGGGACCCCTCTTATTCAACCTGTACATGTTCCATGGGTCAGCTAATAAACAGCAACAATGTGTCGTACCACAACTACGCAGATGACACTCAGATCTACGTGTCACTGACGGCAGGGAACATGGCCTGTAGATACTCTCTGTCACTGATACAGGTGAACATGGGCCTGTAGATACTCTCTGTGACTGATACAGGTGAACATGGGCCTGTAGATACTCTCTGTCACTGATACAGGTGAACATGGGCCTGTAGATACACTCTGTCACTGATACAGGTGAACATAAGTCTGTAGATACTCTCTGTCCACTGATACAGGTGAACATGGCTGTAGATACTCTCTGTCACGATACAGGTGAACATGGGCCTGTAGATACACTCTGTCACTGATACAGGTGAACTAATAGTCTGTAGATACTCTCTGTCACTGATAAGGTGACATGGCCGTAGAACCCCCGACAGTGAAAGGGCCTGTAGATACACTCTGTCACTGATACAGGTGAAACATAAGTCTGTAGATACTCTCTGTCACTGATACAGGTGAACATGGGCCTGTAGATACACTCTGTCACTGATACAGGTGAACATGGGCCTGTAGATACACTCTGTCACTGACAGCAGGTGAACATGGACCTGTAGATACTCTCTGTCACTGCATCGAACAGATCAGTTTGTGGATGCAAAACAACTTTCTCCAACTAAATTCAGACAAAAACTGAGATCATTGTCTTTGGCCCACCAGACACAAAGACAACGTGTTATCAGTCACCTTGAGTCTCTTGCTCTAAAACCAAAAAATCAGGTTAGAAATCTAGGAGTAATCATGGACTCAGACCTGAACTTAAACAGCCACATCAAAGCAATAACATCATCAGCTTTTTACCATCTGAAGAACATTGCTAAGATCAGAGGAATAGTGTCAAAACCAGACTTAGAGAGACTCATCCATTGCATTTGTCTCTAGCAGGTTAGACTACTGTAACGGCTGCTCACTGGCCTTTCTAAACGAGCTGTTAGAGCTGCAGAACATCCAGAACGCTGCTGCTCGAGTCCTGACAAGAACCAGGAAATACGACCACATTAGTCCAGTGCTCGGTCTCTGCACTGGCTTCCTGTCACTCAGAGAATAGAATTTAAACAGCTCTGCTTGTGTACAAGTCTTTTCATGGTTTAGCACCAAAGTACATCTCTGACATGTTAGAGCCGTATGAACCATCTCGGGCCCTGAGAACTTCAGGAGGGGTCTCCTGGTGGTTCCCAGAGTCAATAAAAAACACGGTGAGGCTGCGTTTCAGTTTCATGCAGCTAAAATCTGGAACAGTCTTTCATGAGGATGTGAGACAGGCCTCAACTCTGACAATGTTCAAATCCAGACCTGAAACAGCTCTTTTTTTTACCCGTGCCATATGAAACTGAAAAAGTATTTTATCTGCACTCTTGCCTTTTAACTGTAATTTGATTAACTTTGTGTTGTTGTTTTATTGATTTGATTTTAACTGTTTTCTTGTAATTTTTTCTGCAACTGTGAACACTTTTGATTGCCTCGTGTATGAATGTGCATCTTACAAAATAACTTGCCTTGCCTTGCCATCTGCATACCCCCTGTGGTGTCTGTGACACCATCTGCATACCCCCGTGTCTCTGTGACACCATCTGCATTACCCTCCGCGTGTCTCTGTGGACACATCTGCATACCCCTGTGTCTCTGTGACACCACTGCATACCCCCCGTGTCTCTGTGACACCATCTGCATACCCCCCTGTGTCTCGTGACACCATCTGCTACCCCCTGTGTCTCTGTGACACATCTGCATACCCCCGTGTCTTCTGTTGACACCCATCTTGCATACCCCCTGTGTCTCTGTGACACCATCTGCGATACCCCCTGTTGTCTCTGTGACACCAATCTGCATACCCCTCGTGTCTCTGGACACCATCTGCATACCCCCGTGTCTCTGTGACACCATCTTGCATACCCCCTGTGTCTCTGTGACACCATCTGCATAACCCCCAGTGTGTCTGTGACACCATTCTGCATACCCCCTGTTGTCTCTGTGACACCATCTGCATACCCCCATGTGGCTGTGACACCATCTGCATACCCCCCTGCTGTCTCTGTGACACCATCTGCATTACCCCCTGCTGTGTCTGTGACACCATCTGCATACCCCCCGTGTTCTGTGACACCACTCTGCATACCCCCCGTGTGTCTGTGACACCATCTGCATACCCCCTGTGTGTCTGTGACACCATCTGCATACCCCTGTGTCTCTGTGACACCATCTGCATACCCCCTGTGTGTCTGTGACACCATCTGCATACCCCCCGTGTCTCTGTGACACCATCTGCATACCCCCTGTGTGTCTGTGACACCATCTGCATACCCCCTGTGTGTCTGTGACACCATCTGCATACCCCTCATGTCTCTGTGACACCATCTGCATACCCCCTGTGTCTCTGTACACGGGGGGTGTTCAATATCGAGGAATAGATTTTTGACAAACCTATCCAGGACTCAAATGAACCGTGTGTGTTCCTCCACCAGGGGGCAGTCAAAGATCTGTAATAAAACTCTAGACAGGAAGTGTCCACAGTAAAACATTTGTCCATCAGGACGTCAGAACTCGGAGGAAAGTCGTTTCAGTTTGTCAGAAATCTTAATGACAGTAAAAGAATGAAGCTGCGCTGCTTAAGTGACTTTTATAAAGCCCAACTGGTCATCCAGCACATTAGTATCACACTTAACGGGACTAGATGCAAGTTGGTCATTTTTATACTCACTACTGCCACCTCAGGTCTGACGTGTAACTACAGTCTCTATATTAAGCTGGTGCTGACGGAGTTTCAGACCTGAATGAACCCCTTTGTGAGTGACAGTTATGGTGAACATGTCTGGGCTCATTCTACACGGACATGACTGGAACAAGGAAGGAGAAAATACTTCATTTGATCATTTTAAACTCCTGTAAGGACTTGTAAGTGTTATGGCTGGCCTTTCAGTCCACTCCATTGCCCTGTGTTCCTGCCATGTTTTCCCGGTGTTCCTCATTGTCCCTTCCCCCAGGCTGGAGCCACACCCTCAACTCATTCCACACCTGCAATTCATCAGCCATCTGCAACAGTATTTTGGATCCTTCCCAGACTCTGCCAGACCGTTGTTCACAGTGCGATCCTCACCTGTTCTTCTGGCCAGTCTCCGATCCCCTCCAGCCATTCCACTTCACTGTCTGCAAACCTGCCCTTATTCCAGAACACTTAAATAAATGTTGCGTTTGAACTGTGTAATCCTCTCTGCCTGCATTTTTGGGACCACTTCTGTACTCCGCCTAACAGTAAAGACTTGTACCAAACCTTAAGAGCGAGGCCACTCAAATACAGGGAAATAACACGCCAGAGCGTGGCAGAAATTTAGAAAAGGTTTTCTGCTCACCTTATTCTGAGGCCTCTTTCCCTTTGAGTGGTCCCGTCCTCAGGCTGCAGCTCCCACGTCTGCTACTGGTTGGTCTGTCCAATTAGGAGATCACCATGTTGTCTCGTTCAAAGCGCTGATGAGGAAAGAAAAAAATTATTATTCTCGCGAAGATATCCTGGTCTCGGCACCAATTGTTAGGACTTGGTTCTTTTATTGCCGTTGTTCCAGTTACAAAGCAGTAAACCAGCTGGTGACTTCAGAGAAAGAGAAGAAGTGAAGTCCAGACCTCCGTCGACAGATGTCTTTATCCTGGTCTTGCACTTCTCTCCGCAGAGAGGGTGACGGCCTATCAGTGAGTCAGTTGTTTATGTGTTTGTATATTATCTGTACTTCACGTCATGTTCAGAATGATTATGGTGTCGACCGTTGTCTACATGGCCTTCTTGTTCTGTAGCGTGTAATCAGAGCATGAGTCAGGAGCCTGTTCAGATTGTGTTACAACCCTTACACTCCGTATAGTTTAGTTTAGTTTGTTTATTTATTCGAGCATTTTTACAAACATAGATTGCATCATTGCATCATTGCATCATTGCACAGTAATAAAAACTAAAGGAGTAGGCCGAAGCAAGAAAGCTTATTAGTGCCTGCCCCCCATTCGAAGTAATTACTTACATGCATTTCAGATAAATTCAAGAAATACAAAACATAAATGAAATATACATAACTGAAACACATGTGTCCAGCTGCAGATAAACCCCTAAGGCGTAATAATAACAGTGATACAAGCAGCATCTCGTGTTTTCATACAATATAACACTTTACATTACAAATTCCAGAGTTACCCAGGCACATGTGACACAGAAGCGATGTGGTTAAAACAGGTTCACAGTTATACAAAATTACTTGTAATTAATACAAGCAAGGTCACATGTATTTAGCATATTTCTCAAAAACACTTCTCTTATACTGTTTTTTTTTTTTTTTTTCCTCTAGATTATTCCACAGATTTACTCCTCTCCAGGTGATACAGTGACTTTTTAGGGTAGAATGAATACATTGTACTTTCAGATTATGAGTGCCCCTGAAATCGTATCTTTTACCAAACATTTGTTGTATATGTTTGGGAGCTGGTTGTTTACAGCTTTATTTATCTGTAACAAAGTATTATATTTTATGAGGTCATCAAGTTTCATGGTGTTAGATTTTAAGAACAGTATATTTGTATGGCCCCTATATCGGACATTGTGAATAATTCTAATAGCCTTCTTTTGGAGTCGATATAAAGCCTGTAAATGACTATTGAAGGTGTTTCCCCAGACCTCAGAGCAATAGTTTATGTACGGTAGGATTAAGGAACAGTACAGGGTGAAGAGAGTCTTGTGGTCCAGAAAAATCTACACTGGCCCATTATGGCCCATTTTCCACGAATGTTATCTATCTGTGGTCTCCAGCTAACCTTATGACTGAGGATCACACCCAGACATTTATATTCCTTACTTGTTCTATTCGAGTATTGTCAATATTGATTGAATCTGTACGTCACTATTCCGTTTACCAAATAAAATCATTTTTGTTTTCAATATGTTCAGCGATAATTTATTTCTATTAAACCATTCTTTGAGTTTGTATAATTCTGTTGTGACCTCTGAGAGGAGCAGTTGTAGATCTTTGCCGGAACCAGAATTGTTGTGTCGTCCGCAAATAATATACATTTTAACACAGATCATTTATGTACAACAAAAAACAATTTAGGTCCTAATATTGACCCCTGGGGGACTCCGCATACTATGTTCCTTCGTCCTGATACATGTTCATTAATTTGTACGTACTGCTTTCTTTCAGTCAAGTATGACTTCAACCAATTGTTAGCAATCCCTCTGATCCCGTTATTATTTAGTTTATTTAAAAGTATTTCATGATCTATAGTGTCAAAGGCTTTCTGGAGGTCTATGAATATACCCAATGAATACAGATTATTGTCAATATTGTTGGTTCTTCACTTAGATTGATTAATGCATGTGCAGTTGACCTGTTGTTTCTGAACCAGTACTGACAGTCACTGAGTAAGTTATGTTTATTCACAAAACTGTCCAGGCGGCAGCAAAAAGTTTTTTCCAGAATCTTGGATAATTGAGGGAGTTTAGAGATCGGTCTGTAATTTGTAAACTGACGATTATCCCACTTTTATAAATTGGAACGACCTTAGTTTATTTTTAAATTTGTTTATTGAGCAGTGTTCTGCTCAAAAGGACTTTGGCAATCTTCATGAGGTCATGGAATTCTCCAGTGGAAAAGGAGAGGTTGCATATATGTGTTAAAGACATAGATATGTTATGTATTATTGTTTTGATCATGTTCATGTCAAAGTCGTTCCAATCAGTGGATTTTTATTCTTGAAAGCTTGAACTATTTTAATTATTTCATTTTCATTCGTTGCTGTGAGGAAGAAGGAGTGAACATTCATGTTTTTATGTTGAGAGACGTCACTGTTTGTTTTGGATATTTTTGATGCAGGTGAGGCCCAATATTGACACAATAATCACTGAACGCATTAACTACACTCTTCCCTTCTGTCATTTTCTCATCATTATTAATCATGTAGTCTGGGAAACTTAAAGTTTCCAGTCTTTAGACATTGCATGATTTAAGACTTTCCATAATCCTTTCATATTGTTTTTATTGAACTCAATCATATTTCTATAGTAATTTATTTTACAATGTTGATTATACTTGTTAGTTGTTCTTATATTTTTTATATTTAGTTTCCGTTTCCAATGTTCTCTTTTTATAAATATTTTATATAAGAAGTTTTTCTGTTTACATGCGTTCAATAACCCCCTTGTCATCCATGGGACACATTTATTGTTTGTGTATATTGTGTGTTACTACTGGACAATGTTGATCATAAAGCTGTTTGATTGTGTTAACAAAATGTGTATATGCAATATTAACATCTTGTTCTCCAAGGACATTATTCCAGTCCTGATCTGACAAACTCAGCTTGAAAGCTTCCATGGAGCGCTCACATGTTAGTCTTACATTCTTTACCATAATAGTACTTTTGTTTTTCTTACTTTTTTGTTGTATTTTAAATAGAGTGAAAACTGGCAAGTGGTCACTGATATCATTAATCAGTAACCAATTTACATTGAAATCTTTGTGCACATACAGAGCAACTCACCACCTGATTTCTGTTTATGTTGAACATTTGATATTCCTCAAGCTCAAAATTCACAATTTTGTTTTCCTTTATCCATGTTTCTGATAGAGCAATAATAGCAGCATTTAAAGGGTGTGTATTATGTAAAATGGACTTTTTCAAGCTTTATATCATGTTATTATGTCATTCCCTCATTAAACACATGCCTGGAGTGTTGCCTTGGCTCATTCACATATTTTTGAGTAATCAGTAAAAACTTAGACGGCAGCCATTTTAGGTGTAGCTATGCCTCAGTCCTCCTAGGAACGCCCCCACCTCCTGGAGACGCCTCTGGACCTTTCGTCACCAGCCAAGCCACCAACCACTGCTCCTCAGCTCAGCAGAGCCCCCTCCCGCACAGTAGTGTTGTTTAGATGCACAGCGGTGTGCTGAAGGGGGCGTGTCGGAAGCTTCTTAAAGAGACAGAGGCCTATTTCAAGACGTTCAGTACAGCCATTTTGAGAGAGCAATTTTATTCAAGGCAGTTATTTTAATTTACTGCATATACAGACCAACAGAAGGTACGTCATCATTGTAGTATGCTATAGACTGGTGATATGTGATTGAAAAAAGCATAATACGCCCTCTTTAAATTAAGTTATTCAGATAATCTTTTATATGTTCAAAATTAGCATACAAACTACGACAATGTAAATGAACTATTGGCAGTTTCTGGTTCGCCTAATGTGAAATTGATCGTCTTGATAGTACTTACAGTTACGACTTATATTATGGAAAAATGTATGTCAGGACCCACATTGCTTGAATAGTCCCTTTAAGTGTTAAAATATGATATTATGACCAACACCGTGTGCCGCCATGTTGTTTCTCCTGCTCGGGGCTCGTGAGGATCGTTCAGCTGAAATGTCTCTTTCTTGTTTCTAACACAGTGCAATTTATCAGAGGCTCAAACTTTAGGAAAACGCAGCTAAGACAAAGAAATGAGCTGATTCTGAGATACGAGACTTAGAAGGAATAAACCAACAAACAATGACCTCACATGGTGGCATAGGGGTTAGCCTCGACACGGTTACCACGGCAACGAGCGTCTGATCTAGAGCTTTAGTGTGAGTGTCCCTCCACCAGGGGCAGTGTGCTGTGCAGAGAGAGTGTCCCTCCACCAGGGGGCAGTGTGCTGTGCAGAGAGAGTGTCCCTCCACCAGGGGGCAGTGTGCTGTGCAGAGAGAGTGTCCCCTCCACCAGGGGCAGTGTGCTGTGCAGAGAGAGTGTCCCTCCACCAGGGGCAGTGTGCTGTGCAAAGAGAGTGTCCCTCCACCAGGCAGTGTGCTGTGCAGAGAGAGTGCAGCAGTTTGGTACAAAAATGTCTTTAATAAAACTGGGTTATTTACAGTTTTTCCATAAAAATTAATTAATAAATATCATAAATATGTCTCCGTCAAATAAATATCGTTCTTAAATAAACGTGTCCTTGGGCAAGACACTTCTGCGCCTCATCTCACTCCTCCGGTCTCTGCGTGAGGAGTCCGAGTTTCCCAAACAGAGGAGCGCGTCCTTCCTTCCGCAGAGAACCAGACTTTCATCTGTGCAGAGTGGTTAGTGTCCGGTTGGCAGAGTGGTTAGGTGTCCAGTGCAGAGTGGTTTATCTCGGTGGCAAGTGGTTATCCTCCGGGGCAGAGTGGTTATCCTCCGGTCGGCAGAGTGGTTATCCTCGGTGGCAGAAGTGGTTATCCTCCGGTGGCAGAGTGGTTATCCTCCGGTGGCAGATTGGTTATTCCTCCGGTGGCAGAGTGGTTATCCTCCGGGGCAGAGTGGTTTATCCTCGGTGGCAGAGTGGTTATCCTTCGGATGGCAGAGTGGTTATCCTCCCGCGTGCAGAGTGGTTATTCCTCCGTGGCAGATGGTTATTCCTCCGGTGGCAGAGTCGTTCGTCTTTATCGAGCGCAGTCCGCGTGCAGGTCTTGCGCAGAAGTTCTCGCAGACTGGTTAGCGTCAGCGGGGCGGCGACCTTGAGCCTCGTAGTCACCATGGATACGAGACAGAAGGCCGCTTTCATCTGATTGTTGGCTCGAGTGGGACGGCCACGCCCAGTGACGAATGATCTGAAACAGAAACGGTTAAATACAGGTTGAGTATAAGGTGAGGTGTTGTCTTTATATACAGGGAGTATAAGGTAGGCGTGTCTTATATACAGGTGAGTGTTAAAGTAAAGGTGAGGTGTGTCTTTTATAGTATCAGGTGAGGTAAGGGGAGGTGTGTCTTTATATACAGGTGAGTGTAAAGTAAAGTGAGTGTGTCTTTATATACAGGTGAGTGTAAAGTAGAAGGTGAGGCGTGTCTTTTATATACAGGTGAGTATAAAGTGAGGCGTGTCTTTATATTTACAGGTGAGTATAAAGGTGAGGCGTTCTTTATATACAGGTGAGTGTAAAGTTAAAGGTGAGGTGTGTCGTTCTATATACAGGTGAGTGTTAAAGGTTGAGGTGTGTCTTTATATACAGGTGAGTGTAAAAGTAAAGTGAGGCGTGTCTTTAGTATAAGGGTGAGTATAAAGGTGAGCGTGTCTTGTTAGATACAGGTGAGTGTAAAGGTGAGGTGTGTCTTATATACAGGTGAGTGGTAAAGTTAAAGTAACAGGTGTGTCTTATATACAGGTGAGTGTAAAGTAAAGGTGAGGCGTGTCTTTATATACAGGTGAGTATAAAGGTGAGGCGTGCTTTATATTAACAGGTGAGTGTAAAGGTGGAGGCGTGTCTTTATATACAGGTGAGTGTAAGTAAGGTGAGGTGTGTCTTTTATATAACAGGTGAGTGTAAAGGTTGAGGCGTGTCTTTATATCACAGGTGAGTGTAAAGCTGAGGTGTGTTCTTTATATTACAGTGCAGTGTAAGTAAAGGCTGAGGCGTGTCTTTATTACAGGTGAGTGTAAAAGTAAGGTGAGGTGTGTTCTTTATATTACAGGTGGGTTGTAAAGTAAAGGTGAGGCGTGTCTTTATATACAGGTGAGTGTAAAGATAGGTGGTCTTTATATACAGGTGGAGTATAAGTAAAGGTGAGGTGTGTCTTTATATAACAGGTGAAGTGTAAAGTAAAAGGTGAGGTGTGTCTTTATATACAAGCGTGAGTGTTTGTAAAGTAAGTGAGGTGTGTCTATTTATATACAGGTGAGTGTAAAGTAAAGGTGAGGTTGTTCTTTATATACAGGTGGTGTTTAAAGTAAAGGTGAGGTGAGTCTTTATATACAGGTGAGTGTAAAGGTGAGGCGTGTCTTTATTATACAGGTGAGTGTAAAGTAAAGGTGAGGTGTGTCTTTATATACAGGTGAGTGTAAAGTAAAGGTGAGGTGTGTCTTTATATACAGTGAGTGTGTATTAAAGAAGGTGAGGTGTGTCTTTATATTACAGGTGAGTGTAAAGTAAAGATAGATGATGCGTGTCTTTATCATACAGGTGAGTGTAAAGTAAAGGTGAGGCGTGTCTTTATATACAGGATGAGTGATTAAATGTAAAGGGTGAGTGTGTCTTTATATACAGGTGAGCTGTTAAGTAAAGGTGAGGCGTGTCTTTATATAAGGTGAGTATTAAAGTAAAGGTGAGGTGTCTTTATATACAGGTGGTGTAAAGTAAAGTGAGGCGTGTCTTTATATACAGGTGAGTGTTAAAGGTGAGGTAGAGGCGTCTTATATACAGGTGAGTGTAGTAAAAGGTGAGGCGTGTCTTTATATACAGGTGAGTGGTAAAGTGAGGTGAGCGTGTGTTTTATATACAGGTGAGTGTAAAGTAAAAGTGAGGTTGTGTATTTATATACAGGTGAGTGTAAATTAAAGGTTGAGGCGTGTCTTTATATACAGGTGAGATGTTAAAGTAAGGTGAGTGTGTTCTTTATTTACAGGTGAGTGTAAAGTAAAGGTGAGGCGTGTCTTTATATTACATGGCTGAGTATAAAGTAAGGTGAGCGTGTCTTATATACAGGTTGAGTGTAAAGGTGGAGGCGTGTCTTTATATACAGGTGAGTGTAAAGGTGAGGTTGAGGCGTGTCTTAATATACAGGTGAGTATAAAGGTGAGGGAGGCGTGTCTTTATTTTCAGGTGAGTGTAAATAAAGGTGAGGTGTGTCTTTAATACAGGTGAGTGTAAAGTGAGGCGTGTCTTTATATACAGTGAGTTATAAAGGTGAGGTGTGTCTTTATATACAGGTGAGTGAAAGTTAAAGGTGAGGTGTGTCTTTATATACAGGTGAGTAAAAGTAGGTGAGGCGTGTCTTTTATATACAGGTGAGTGTAAAGTAAAGTCTGAGGCGTGTCTTTATATACAGGTGAGGTGTAAAGGTGGTGAGGCGTGTCTTATATACAGGTGAGTGTAAAGTAAAGGTGAGGCTGTGTCTGTTATATAACAGGTGAGTGTAAGTAAAGGATGAGGCGTGTCTTTATACAGTGAGTGTAAAGTAAAGTAAGCGTTGTGTCTTTTATATACAGTGATGTTGTAAGTAAGGTGAGCGTGTCTTTACTATACAGGTGAGTGTAAAGGTGAGGTTGTGTCTTTATATACAGGTGAGTGTAAAGTAAGTGAGCGTGTCTTTATTACAGGTGAGTGGTAAAGTAAAGTAAAGCGTGTCTTTATATACAGGTGAGTGCTAAGTAAAGGTGAGGCGTGTCTTTAATATACAGGTTGATGTAAAGGTGAGGTGTGTCTTTAGATACAGTGAGTGTAAAAGTAAGGTGAGCGTGTCTTTTATACAGGTGAGTGTAAGTAAAGGTGAGCGTGTCTTTATATACAGTGAGTGTAAAGTAAAGTGAGGTGAGTCTTTATATCACAGGTGAGTGAAAGTAAAGGTGAGGCGTGTCTTTATATACAGGTGTAGTGTAAAGGTGAGTGTGTCGTTATTACAGGTGGTGTAAAGTAAGTGAGGCGTCTTATATACAGGTTGAGTGTAAAAGGGTGAGTTGTGTCCTATATTTACAGTGAGTGTAAAGTAAAGTAAAGTGTGTCTTTTATATACAGGTGAGTGTAAAGTAAAGTGAGCGATGTCTTATATACAGGTGGAGTGTAAAGGTGAGGTGTGGTCGTTTATATACAGGTGAGTGTAAAGTAAAGGTGAGGCTGTCTTTATATACAGGTGAGTGTAAAGTAAAGGTGAGGCGTGTCTTTATATACAGGGAGTGTAAGTGAGGTGCTGTCTTTTATTACAGGTGAGTGTAAAGTAACAGGTGAGGGCGTGTTCTTTATATACAGGTGAGTGTAAAGTAAAGGTGAGGATGTCTTTATATACAGGGTGCAGTGTAAAGGTGAGGTGTGTCTTATATTACAGGTGAGTGGTAATAAGTAAAGGTGAAGGCGTGTCTTTATATACAGGTGAGGGTAAAGGTAAAGGTGAGGCGTGTCTTATATACAGGTGAGTATAAAGTAAGGTGAGGCGTGTCTTATATACAGGTGAGTATAAAGGATGAGGTGTGTCTTTAATTATACAGTTGAGTGTAAAGTAAAGGTGAGGTGTGTCTTTATATTACAGGTGATGTAAAAGTAAAGGTGAGGTGTGTCTTTATATACAGTGTGGTGTAAAGTAAAGGTGAGGGTGTTGTCTTTATATACAGTGAGTGTAAAAGTAAGTGAGGTGAGTCTATATAACAGGTTGAGGTGTAAAGTAAAGGGTGAGCGTGTGTCTTTATATTACAGGTGAGTGTAAAGTAAAGGTTGAGGCGTGTCTTTATATACAGGGTGAGTGTAAAGGTGAGGCGTGTTCTTTATTACAGTGAGTATTAAAAGTAAAGGTGAGCGTGTCATTTATATACAGGTGAGTGTAAATTAAAGGTAGGTGGTCTTTATACAGGTGAGTGTAAAGTAAATAAAGGTGTGTCTTTATATACAGGTGAGTGTTTAAAGTTTAAAGGGAGGCTGTCTTTATATACAGGTGGAGTATTAAAGTGAGGCGTGTCTTTATATACAGGTGGAGTGTAAAGGTGAGCGCTGTCTTTATATAACAGGTGAGTGTAAGTAAGGTGAGGTGTGTCTTTATATACAGGTGAGTGTAAAGGTGAGGCGTGTCTTATATACAGGTGAGTGTAAAGTAAAGCGTGAGGTGGTGTCTTGTATTATACAGGTGGGTTGTAAAAGTAAAGTGGAGGGTGTCTTTATTATACAGTGAGTGTGTTAAAGATGAGGTGTGTCTTTAATATACAGTGAGTATAAAGTAAGGTGAGGTGTGTCTTTATATACAGGTGAGTGTAAAGTAAAGGTCGAGGTGTGTCTTAATATACAGGTGAGCTGTAAAAGTAAAGGTGAGGTTGTGTCTTTTATACAGGTGAGTGTTAAAGATAAGTGAGGTGTGTCTTTATATACAGTGTGAGTGTAAAGTAAAGGTGAGGTGAGTCTTATTATACAGGTGAAGTGTAAAAGGTGAGGCGTGTCTTTATATACAGGTGAGTGTAAAGTAAAGGTGAGGTGTGTCTTTATATACAGGTGAGTGCTTAAAGTAAAGGTGAGGTGTGTCTTTATATACAGGTGAGTGTTAAAGTAAAGGTGAGGCGTGTCTTTTATATACAGGTGAGTGTAAAGTAAAGGTGAGGCGTGTCTTTATTATACAGGTGAGTGTAAAGTAAAGGTGAGTGTGTCTTTCATATACAGGTGAAGTGCCTAAAGTAAAGGTGAGGCGTGTCTTATATATACAGGTGAGTATTAAAGTTAAAGGTGAGGTGGGTCTTTATTATACAGGTGAGGTGTAAAGTAAAGGTGAGGCGTGTCTTTACTATACAGGTGAGTGTAAAGGTGAGGTGAGGCGTGTTCTTTATATAACAGGTGAGTGTTAAAGTTAAAGGTGAGGCGTGTCATTTATTTACAGGTGAGTGTAAAGGTGAGGCTGAGGTGTGTCATTGTATATTACAGGTTGAGTGTAAAGTAAAAGTGAGGTGGTCTTTATATTAACAGGTGAGTGTAAAGTAAAAGGTGAGGTGTGTCTTTATCATAACAGTGTGAGTGTAAAGTAAAGGTGAGGCGATGTCATTTTATATAAGGTTGAGTATAAAGTAAAGGTGAGCGTGTCTTTATATACAGGTGAGTGTAGGTGAGGCGTGTCTTTATATACAGGTGATCGTAAGGTGAGGTGAGGCGTGTCTTTATATACAGGTGAGTATAAAGGTGAGGTGTGTCTTTATTACAGTGAGTGGTAAAGTAAAGGTGAGCGTGTCTTTATATACAGGTGAGTAGTAAAGTAAAGTGAGGCGTGTTTTTATATACAGGTGAGTTAAAGTGTGAGGTGAGGCGTGTCTTTATATACAGGTGAGTGTAAAGTTAAAGGTGAGTGTGTTTTTATATACAGGTGAGTGTTTAAAGGTGAGGCGGTTCTTTATATAACAGGAGTTATAAAGGTGAGTGTGTCTTTATATTACAGTGTGAGTGTAAAGTAAAGGTGAGGCGTGTCTTTATATACAGGTGAGTAGAAGTAAGGTGAGGCGTCGTCTTATATACAGGTGAGTGTTAAAGTAAAGGTAGGCGTGTCTTTATATACAGGTGAGTGTAAAGGTGAGGTGAGGCGTTGTCTTATATACAGGTGAGTGTAAAAGTAAATGGTGAGTTGTGTCTTTATATACAGGTGAGTGTAAAGTAAAAGGTGAGGCGTGTCTTTATATACGGTGAGTGTAAAGTAAGTAAGGTGTGTCTTTATATACAGGTGAGTGTAAGTAAAGGTGAGGTGTCTCTTATATACAGGTGAGTGTAATAAAAGGTGAGGCGTGTCTTATATTACAGGTGAGTGTAAAGGTGAGGTGTGTCTTTATATTACAGTGAGTGTAAAGTTAAGGTGAGGCGTGTCTTTATATACAGGTGAGTGTAAAGTAAGGTGAGGCGTGTCTTTATATACAGGTGAGTGTAAAGGTGAGGTGTGTCTTTATTACAGGTGAGTTGTAAAGTAAAGTGAGGCCGTGTCTTTATATACAGGATGAGTGTAAAGTAAAGGTGAGGCGTGTCTTTTATATACAGGTGAGTATAAAGTAAAGGTGAGGCGTGTCTTTATATTACAGGTGAGTATAAGGTGAGGTGTGTCTTTATATTACAGGTGAGCTGTAAAGTAAAGCTGAGGTGTGTCTTTATATTACAGGTGAGTATAAAGTAAAGGTGAGGTGTCGGTCTTATTATTACAGTGAGTGTTAAAGTAAAGGTGAGGTGGAGTTCTTATTACAGGTGAGTGTTAAAGATAAGAGGTGAGTGTGTTTCTTTATTATACAGGTTGGAGTGTAAAGTAAAGGTGAGGCTGAGTCTTTATATTACCAGTGAGTGTAAACTAAAGTGAGGTGTGTCTTTATATACAGTGAGTGGTAAAGTAAAGGTGAGGGGCGTGTCTTATATACATGTGAGTGTAAAAGTGAGCGTGTCTTTATGATACAGGTGAGTATAAAGTAAAAGGTGAGCGTTCTTTTATATTACGGTGAGTGTAAAGTAAAGGTGAGGTGTGTCTTTATATACAGGGTGAGTGTAAAGTAAAGGTGAGGTGTGTCTTTATATACAGGTGAGTGGTAAATAAAGGTGAGTCGTGTCTTTATATACAGGTGAGTGTAAAGTAAAGGTTTGAGGTGTGTCTTTATATACAGGTGAGTGTAAAGTTGGGTTGTGTCTTAATATACAGGTGAGTGTAAGTGAGCGCTGTCTTTATATACAGGTGAGTGTAAAGATAAGGTGAGGTGTGTCTTATATATACAGGTGAGTGTAAAGGTGAGGTGTGTCTTTATATACAGGTAGTGTAAAGGTGAGGCGTGGTCTTTATATACAGCGTGAGTGTAAAGTAAAAGGTGAGTGTGTCTTTATATACAGGTGCAGTGTAAAGTAAAGTGAGGCGTGTGCTTTATATAACAGGTGAGTGTTAAATAAAGGTGAGGTGTGTCTTTATATACAGGTGGGTGTTTAAAGTAAAGGTGAGGTGTGTCTTTATATACAGGTGAGTGAAAGAAAGGTGAGTGTGTCTTTATAATACAGGTGATGTAAAGTAAAGGTGAGCGTGTCTTTATATACAGGGTGAGTGTAAAGAAAGGTGAGCGTGTCTTATATACAGGTGACTGTAAAGTAAAGTGAGTGTGTCTTTATATACAGGTGAGTGTAAAGGTGAGCGTGTCTTTATATACAGGTGAGTGTAAGTAAAAGCGTGAGGTGTGTCGTTATATACAAGGTGAGTGTAAATGGTGAGGCGTGCTTTATATACAGGTGAGTGTAAGTAAAGGTGAGGGCGTGTTCTTTATATACGGATGAGTGAAAGTTTAAAGGTGAGGCGTGTCTTTATATACAGGTGCAGTGAAAGTAAAGGTGAGGCTGTCTTTATATACAGTGTGAGTGTAAAGTAAAGGTGAGCGTGTCTTTATATACAGGTGAGTGTAAAGTAAAGGTGAGGTCGTGTTTTATATTACAGGTGAGTGTAAAGTAAAGGTGAGGTGTGTCTTATATACAGGTGAGTGTTAAAGTAAAGGTGAGGCGGTCTTTTATATACAGGTGAGTGTAAAGTTAAAGATGAGGCGTGTCTTTATATCAGGGAGTGTTAAAGTAAAGGTGAGGCGTGTCTTATATACAGGTTGAGTGAAGTAAAAGGTGCAGGACGATGTCTTTATATTACAGGTGAGTGTAAAGGTGAGCGTGTCGTTTATATACAGGTGAGTAATAAAGCGTGAGGCGTGTCTTATATACAGGGTGAGTGTAAAGTAAAGGTGAGGCGTGTCTTTTATATACAGTGAGTGTAAAGTAAAGGTGAGGCGTGTCTTTATATACAGTGAGTGTAAGTAAAGGTGAGTGTTCTTTATATACGGTGAGTGTAAAAGTTAAAGGTGAGCGTTCTTTATATACAGGTGAGTGTAAAGTAAAGGTGAGGCGTGTCTTTATATAACAGGTGAGTGTAAGTAAAGTGAGGCGTGTCTGTTATAATACAGGTGAGTGTAAAGTAAACGTGAGGTGTGTCTTTATATACAGGTGAGTGTAAAGTTAAAGGTGAGGCGTGTTTTATATACAGGTGAGGTAAAGTAAAGGGTGAGGTGTGTCTTTATATACAGGTGAGTGTAAAGTAAAAGTGAGGCGTGTCTTTATATACAGGTGAGTGTAAATAAAGGTGAGGTGTGTCTTTATATACAGGTGAGTTGTAAAGTAAAGGTGAGGCGTGTCTTTATATACAGCAGTGAGCTGTAAAGTAAAGGTGAGGTGTGTCTTTTTATTACAGGTGCGTGTAAAGTAAGGTGACCGTGTGTCTTTATATACAGGTGGGTGTTAAAAGTAAAGTGTTGAGGTGGTGTCTTATATTTACAGGTGAGTGTAAAGGTGAGGGTGTCTTTATATACGGTGAGTGTTAAAGGTGGGAGGTGTGTCTTTATATACAGGTGAGTTAAGGTGAGGTGTGTTATTATATACAGGTGGTGTAAAAGTAAAGTGAGGTGTGTCTTTATATTACAGGTGGGTGTTAAAGTAAAAAAGGTGAGGTGTGTCTTTATATACAGGTGAGTGTTAAAGTAAAGGTGAGGCGTGTCTTATATACAGGTGGTATAAAGTAAAGTGTAGGCTTTACAGTTGAGTGAACTCACCTTTGTGACTGGTCCTTGAGGTGCTCCGAGGTCTGCCAATGAGGTCCCTGAATGGACTCAGATCTGGACGACAACTCTCCCACAATATCTGCTGTTGTGTAGCCCCGTCCACATGGCGTCAGGAGGTCGCTCTGAGCGGAAGAGAGAGAGACAGGTGTGAGCGGGACTAAACCAACACTAAACCATAGTGACGACTCAGGGTCGTCCGGGGCATAGCGACCCAAGGCGACGAGGGCACCAATCTGCTGGAAGGCCGGCCGAATTGCGCTTTTATTTTTTTGAAACCCATGAGTGTCCACTTGCTCCGCTAGCGTACATTAAGGTTCTCAAACCTTTATCCAGCTGGACCCCGAATATAGAAAATTTTTAAAAATCAAACTTGATATGTTTTTTAAAAGTGTATTTCCAACAATTAGGTTGTCATGTTCTAGGATCTTTTTCAAATCGCGAGCAGGTCCCAATAAAGCTCAAAGGGAGAGAAACTGATTTGGAAAGAAATTTCTCAAAAGCACAAATTATTCTTAAACAAAAAAAACAGGCCACTCCTCCCACATCATAATTACTCTCTTTACATTTAAAAGCTTCATTATTGCTGGCTCATGAATCCTTAAACATCTTTAAAACATAAAGCTGGTTTTCTTCCAATGGCTCCAAACACAAAGAGCTTAAACTAAGTTCAGTGGACTTCCTGAGCACTTGTCTAGTCAGAAGACTCACCTGAGATGCAGGTGGCGGCCTCACCTGAGTGTAGGTGGCGGGCTCACCTGAGTGTAGGTGGGCGGGGTCCAGGGGCTTGAGGACGGCGTGGCGGGATCTCGCAGCTGTGACATCATCAGGGTGAGGTCGGGGACGGAGTCCCGAGGGGTTCGAAGTGAGTCGGCGTTGGTCACGGTCTGAGCGTGGATCGAAGCCAGACTTCTGCAGAACCTTCCGGGACAAGACCTGAGCCGGGGCCACAGGGGCCCACAGGGGCGCGTCAGCCGGGCCAGGGCGATCAGCAGGACCACGAAGACGTAACTGAGAGACGAAGAGACAAAGACTATAAAACTATAAAACTATAAAACTATACATTTTTGAAAGTTTATTAAACAAGTATCAGAAAAACATGTTTCCATTTGCTCGGATTTGTAAAAAAATATAAAAATAAAAGGTGCGATAATAATAATAAAAAATTCCATTTGGTCCAATGAAAAAAGTCCAGGTGAGAATTTGACCAAATGACAAACATTGTTTTTTCTCTTTGCTTTCGTGGTTTTCAAAGAAGGTACTTGAGTCATCTTCTGTACTTGGTAGTTGAGGAAGTACAGAAGATGACTCAAGTACCTTCTTTGAAGATGGACAACTCCTGTACGACTGAGAACTTACACAGACTTTCGTGGTTTGTTAACATTCCGGGCTTAGCTGAAGCTTGATTCCTATCTATTTCCTTTGGTAGCTGTTGTCATAGTAACGATAAACAGATAAACCTTATTTTATCGTCTCAAATGTCATTCCTCTTGTTCTGCGCCTTAAGCCACAACAGGACCACATGTTTCAGTTGTAGTTTTTACAACTTAAAATCGCTAGTTTTAGTTTAATCTTATTTCTCTTGATCACTTCCTGCCTCCAGCTGATGTCACTGATGATGTCACTGATGATGTCACAGTAAAGGTCTATACCATAAGGTTTACAAAATATATTGTTTACAGTGTTCATTTTGACAACATATATTGATTTAGTTTTAGTCTTCAGTCGAGATTTAGTCAAATCATTCTCTTAAATTTAGTCTAGTTTAGAAATTTAAGACAAATTTAGTGGACTTTTGTAATATTTACTCTACAGTAATGATAATTAACCACGGTCCTGCTTCATGTTTCTTCTCCCACAGGAATAAAGCTCAGAGTGCTCCTTGTCGGTGAATTTAAATGATCTGAGGCTTTTCAAACTGTCAGTGAAGTTTAGATCATTTAGTCACATTTTACTCGACGGAAATATGACTTTGACTAAAATTATGACCAAATATTTTAGTCGACGAAATTAAAGGAACAGGCCAGCGTTTTTCAAACTGAGATCTGTTCTTACCTGAGCTTAGACGAGCTGATGTGTACCTGTCTGGTCTTATGCGTGCGCTCAGTCACACAGACCAAAGATGTTGTTAGCATTTAGCCTCTCCTCCTCCTCTATGGGGCCAAACGGGTGAAGTTAGAAGCGACCGATCCATGTGTTTAATTTGTGTATTTAAATATGGGAAACGTGGAAGAGCTCGGTCGCTTCTAACTTCACCCAGTTTGGCCCCATAGAGGAGGAGGAGAGGCTAAATGCTAACAACATCTTTGGTCGTGTGACTGAGCGCACGCGTAAAGACCAGACAGGTACGCATCAGCTCGTCTAAGCTCAGGTAAGAACAGATCTCAGTTTGAAAAACACTGGCCTGTTCCTTTAACACTGGTTTCATACTGTCCATGAAAATGTTGTGATTGTTTGTTGTAAACACTACACGGGTGTGTGTTTACGATCACTGCTACGTAGCTAAGCAATAATGGCATGCGTCATTCAAGTTCTGTACATTGTTTATGTATGAAAACTTTCTCTCTCTCTTGTCGAGTGTGGACGTGTTTTCTCACTTCTGTTTTCGTGCTTTTCCTGCCTCTGCGAGTGTCTTGTCTGACTTTATTTTTCCTCTTGGACCAGCTGCTCTCTGTCCTCCCGAACCGCTAAACTATGGAACTGATTAACTGGAATTGATACGTTTTTTTCACAAAGTGAGGTCACGGAGGAGGTCGTCTTCCCTGACTGGATTTCACAGCTCGGTTTGTGATGGATGTCGTTTGCCTCGCGGTCCTGTCGTCGGAGACAAAGATATTTACTTATTTGGACTCTTGGTACAGGGACCTGCTTATTGGATGGACTGCCCTGGATTATCGGACATTTGGAATGACAGCAGTTTTCAATCGGACCAAGCTGCTGTCCGTTAAAATGAACGAGCACTTGGAGCAGGGAGTGACCGAGTGATGAATTACACCGGAAAGTAACGCACAACGATGAACTGTTATGTACGACCTGGCAGCTCTATAGAAACATGTACAATAGGACCTGGCAGCTCGCTGTGGAGACGGACAATAGTTGGACTATATTCTGGGAGGAAAAGGGTTGAACTGTGAAGGAACTTCCTGCTCTGGAGAACTGAACTAAAGCTGAGACAAGTAAAGCTAATTGACTATAAATGTATGAACTATTCTGGAATAATTGACCTTTTGCAAAACCACGCCCCAAACCGGTAATTGTCCAATCAGACATCCTAGCAACCGTTACTATGAAGCCAGGTCCGTCATGCCGCAGACTCCAATGCTAAACAATGGGACATACCAGCAATGAGCACTGAGCAGTAGGGGTGTGACCAAGTAACCGGTTAGTAAATCATACCGGTTAGGAAAAATCAGTAACCGATAACCGAAAAAAAGTCAAAATGAACACGTATTATTTATTTAGAAATTAAGGCAGGTGAAAATATTGATTTTTCACGCAGTGGTCGAAGTGGAGATTTGTATCTATTTTCCTCCCTTACATCTTAGTTTCATGTCAGAGTGTATATATATACACACACTTGTTTTTACAAATTCTACGGCAAGTTTTCTGTACGACCTAATTAGGCCTCTTTATCATAATTGTATATGTCTGGCAATTGCGTGGCGGCCGTGACGCGAAGGAATCATTCTGATAAGTGACTGCACGCTCCATTGGCCGTATAGCGCAACTGCGTCCACTTCTTAAACAAACGGTTAACCGGTTACCATTTTTGTAACCGTTCACACCTCTACTGAGCAGATGCCCTTTTTTTTACTGATAACCAAAAACCCACCAGACAAAGAAGCAGAAGCAAAATGGTGAAGCGATCTGCCTATGGAGGATGTAAATCAGACACTCGGTACCACAAGAGTGAGTCAGGGAGAGTCCAGTTATTCCCCTTCCCAAAGCGAAAACACAACCTGAGCTCTGCCTACAATGGATCAACCAATGTGGACGGCCTACGCCCAGATAAATGTCTCCAAAATAAACAAGCAAATGTCTGCTCTAAGGCAAGAGCCTATAGTTAGGCTAACACCTTAGCATGCTAACATCGTAGCTACTGACAGTCACATAATGTTACACAAACTGGAGCTGTAACTTTAACTGCAGCGGTGAACTTTACAAGCCTACAGTCTGAACGTGTTTTTGCCTCCCTTTATGATAAAAGTACTGTGTATTTTTTTCACGGCCTTATAACTGGCTGTAGCTGATTGTCATTGTGCACCTGTAGGTTTAGCTATGTTAGCTAACTTTAGCGCACCGGAGAAATGCACGGAGAATTTTTCCATTTTAGAAATATTTCAAACATAAGCGGGTGCTTACCGGCAGTGCAAGAGCACGACTGCTCCACAAGGCTGTGCTGTTGCATTTAAGGAAGAGATCAGAAGGTTTCTCTGATATTTCTGGAGACCTGTCTGTTTGCTGTAGTCTCAATAGTCCTTTATCCTTCGTTGGATAGTTCTTGAATATATCCCTTCACTGCTGTAACCCCTTTTGCCTCAATCTGGAGAATATCGTAGAGGTATTGCTCCAAAAAGGTCACTGACAGGCATGGCAATCTGTTGCGCTGCTCATAATTGTCGGGCGTAGCAACAGTAAGTAAGGGGGCGGGGCTTTTGCGAAAGGTCAATTCTCTTCCTCCTGAGAGAGGAGGTTTGAAGCAGCTGGACCTCTTATCTCTCCTACACTGTCAACACTTCCCTTCAAGGCCAAGCCACGGAGCTAAACCTGATAAGGACTGAGCTCTCTGGGTCATAGTTTGTAAAACACTGACTTTCAGCACACACATACCCCCTCCCTAACCACGCCCCCGTCCTTCTGCATCTGCCTCAACATGTTTCCTCTGCCCCGCCCCCCGGTCAATGGCCGGTCGTCCTTCCCCTCCCCCACACGTGACCTCGTGTGCTGTGTATCTCCCATGTCTTGATGTTCTATATGTGCTTTGCCTTAACTTAACCTGATTGTAATTTCGCATTATCTTCTTTTGTGAGGCGCATTGAGTTGCCTTGTGTATGAAATGTGCGGTATAAATAAAGTTGCCTTGCCTTTTATACCGGTAACATGTAGAAAGATGAATGTTATTGTTATATCTGGCCCTACAGGTCAGGTTTTGTCATGACCTAAGAATCCTTCTATACAAAGTGGCGAGCTGGTAGGAGCATTTCTTTTTGTATTTCACCCTAAAACCTTTAAAAACTGAACTGATCATATCTGGAACTCTAAAAAGGAAAAGAGAGAAGACTTCTGGAAAGACTCTCAAAACTGAACTGATCATATCTACTTCCAAGGAACTTTGGGACGGGACAGACTTATTTATTTATTTGTTTCTCCAGCACAGAATGCTGTGATTTTGTTGTTACTAGTTGTTTTTTTCCTGTTGCACATATATTATTTATAAATACAGCTTAAGCCTAAACATATTTTATGGGTTGTCCTCTTTCACACCGTAAAGTACCAGTTCTTCTGCATTTAAGAGACATGCGTACTGTCATTGTGTTCAGATAGCCCAATAGACCTATAGGTTACATTGTGTGTGTCTGTGCGCGTGTCTGTGCGCGCTCACCTGTGCTCGCGCTCATGTCCCGGGCCGTGTGTGCGTGTCTGTGCGCGCTCACCTGTGCTCGTGCTCATGTCCCGGGCCGTGTGTGCGTGGAGGTGCTTCCATGTGGCCCCGCACGGACGGCTTTATATCCACGGGCCGCGGGGTTTCCATGTCCGACCCACGCGTGACTCATCCACGGAATCTCTGAAGAATCTCCGTGATTTCAGCGTCGCCGCCGCGTCACTGCTGCATCACTGCTGCGTCACCGCGGAACTGCAACTCCCAGAAGGCACTGCAGCACAGGCGGACCCAGGTGCAGGCAGGAGTCAGTGGCCAGGGTTTAGTGCTGCAGGAGGGTTAATCATTGTCGTAGCATGGTCGTGTTAGTTAGTATTACTATTAGTAGTTAGTAGTTAGTATTAGTATTAGTAGTTAGTATAGTAGTTAGTATTAGTATTAGTATTAGTTAGTAGTTAGTAAAAGTGTTAGTGTCAGACCTGTAGCTTCATGTCTGTTGCATCAGAGCTGCCCCAGATTTCACCATCCGCTCATGTCACTCACACTTCCTCCAAACTCTGACTGAGCGCGTTCCTAAGAAGAAGAAGAAGAAAAGAAGAAGAAGAAGATAAGCCTTTACTGACGCTTAAAATAACCACATCAATTCTGTGTCACATCAACTCCCAGAACAAACAGTCAGGAAACGATTAAAGGAAAAGGAAGCGATTAAAGGAACAGGGTGTTGAGCAAATACAAAGGAAACATGTTTGGACTCTTAACCTTGAGCCGAGTGCATTTTCTCTGCTTTACCCAAATCTAAAAGCTTCTGGAAAAATAGCGACAGAAATGAAACGAAAGTGAGGATGAAAAAAAGTTACAAAAAGTGACGACAATGCGGCAACAACACGAGGAAAAAGATGTGTTTAATGCGTTTGTAGGTCTTAGCTTTCAAATGAGGCGTTACACTATAGGCTGTGACCTTTTAGATTTGGGTGAAGCTGAACTGGAGGGAATGCGCTGACCCTTCACCCCCGTCCTGGGACCTTATGGTGGTGGAGCTCAGGGTTGGTGTCCCTGTAGGCACATGTTCCCACGCTATGGACCATAGACTATCACGGGCTTGGATCTGAAGATCATACACAAGGCCCGTGTCACCATAGGAGAAGAACACGGAGGTGGTCCAGGAATCAGTGGAGCTACAGGTTGTGTCGTTTCTCAACACCAAAGGCATCAGTGTTGAGAGGACATAGAAGCCGGTCACCCCTTGTCCAAAAAGAACCAACGTCCAAGTGTTGTGATAGCCCGGTTCATAAACAGGAAAGCAAAGTCTGCAGTGCTTAAACAGGGTCGAAAACTTAAAGAGACACATGTGAATCTAAATAAACATTTGACCAAGAAAAACACATACATCACAAAGGAAGCTCGTTGCTGAAGAAAGGAAGGAAAGTTCAGGACATGTGGACAACGAACTGTAGAATATTCATAAAACTGAACGGCTCCCCAGGAGAGGCCAAGGTTTGTGGATAAAAGATGTGCATGACTTAAATACAAACGAGGTAATGTGTCCCATTCCCTAAATCACTGTTATGACTGACAGAACCTACAATCAATCATCTGAAAATGAGTCAGAAATGATTCTATAAATGGAGAGTTTGAACTAAACACACACATCTTCACTGAACAAAACATAAACCAAATAACTGATGATATTGATCCTGATACAAACTTCTATAATAATATAAACAGTATGTGCAAATACTATAAGGACTGTGAAATA
This sequence comes from Neogobius melanostomus, assembly GCA_007210695.1. Lineage (NCBI taxonomy): Eukaryota > Metazoa > Chordata > Actinopteri > Gobiiformes > Gobiidae > Neogobius > Neogobius melanostomus. The sequence continues at coordinate 90,360 of VHKM01000750.1, forward strand.
CAAAATCAAATGAACCTTATCTGTGATTCACATAAACAGTCTGTATGCAAATGTCGAGAACATAACCGAGTACTTAGACCAATTCAGCAGAAACATGGCTAAATGACAAACCTGATAACTTCAATATAAAAGGATATGAAATGTTTAAAGTGAACAGAAACCACAGAATAGGGGTGGGGTTGTGCTATATGTTAATAACGGCATGCAGACAAAAGCTGTTGAAAATATGACTGTAACTATAGACGGCCTTATGGAATGTCTCACTGTGGAACTGTGTTTTGAAAAAAGGAAAAACATATTAATAAGTTCATCTACAGAAAACCAGGATCCAAAACTGACCTTCACAGATTATATGGAGGGATTATTTTCACATTTGGGACAAAAGGAAGTGTTTCTTTGTGGAGATTTTAACATCGATTTACTTATAATAAAAACTCACAGGCCCTCAGAAAATGTCTTAAATACTCTATACAGTCTATCTTTGTTTCCTACAATAACCAGGCCAACACGAATAACTCCACACAGTTTCTCACTAATTGATAATATATTTACAAATGTTCTCAGCAAAGACTTTCCAAGTGGGATTCTAGTAACAGATATAAGTGATCACCTGTTTTTGTTCTGTATAACCTAAACAATAGGAAAACTAAAGATGGAAAAACTCATGTCACTAAATGTATCAGATTGTTAAATGATAACGCGCTAGACGCCTTTAAAGTCAGCTTAGCTGAAACAAACTGGAAATCTCTCTGGAAGAAACCAATGTAGATGCAGCTTATAATATCTTCTTAAGAACTTTCATGACCCTCTATGACCTGCACTGCCCAAAAACAGAAAGCAAATGTAAAAAGAATTAAAGCCGCAAGCGGCATCGAACGGCCCTCGCGGGCCGTGCCTCCTTTAGCGCCAGTACCGAGGGCGCTAACGTGCCTACTACATTTTATTGCCCTGATGTACAATAAATCTTTGTCAGTAAACATCAAAACTACATTTTTAGCCTCTCCATGTGAATAATGGCTCCAACCTGGAGAGGGCGCTAGCGCGCCCCAAATCTTTTTTATTTCACAAGCAGCATCGGACGGCTCTAACGGGCCGTACTTCCGTGACCACTGTCCACAAGCTCCTTACAGAGGGCGCTAACGCGCTGTAATTGTGTATAATGTGAGATTTATGTGTCAGTCCCATTAGGATAACATGGGGGCCCCGGGCGTCACCATGGCAACACCGTACAAAATACGGTATGGGTCTCATTGGCTTTTTGATCGGGATGCCATCAACTATTTTTCTGCCGAATTTTATCCATTTCCGAGAAACTAATTTTTCCCCATAATGCATTTTTTGTTCTCAGCCTAGAGGGGGCGCTATCGCGCCCAATGTCACTTATTCACATTTGTTGTGTCCGGGGGTCAAAGGTCAATAAAATGTATATTTCCGATTTTTAATCGGAGTTTGTTTGTGCGAATGGGAGCATTTTGTTGTTTACGTTACGTCGCAAAATTCTTTGTAAAGATTGCGGCTTCGCCGCACACAAACCATAAAACTTAGCCAAAAAATTTGGATAACTTTTGATGCCCCACATCTGTAGATGAGCTGGAACGAATTGGGGCTCATTTGGTGAAACGCCCTAGGAGGAGTTCGTTAAAATGCGATGTCAGCGAAAACGCTGACTCAGCATTTTCCCACCTTCCTGTCAAAATGGCGGACTTCCGGTTTGTCTGGGGGCGTGGCCACAATAATATTTTTAGTTTGTCGTCACATGACGAATGTCTGTACCGAATCCCGTCGCTCTACGACAAAGTTGACATTGGCCCCTCCTCCATAGGCGCAATGTATTTCACTTTTGTAGGTGACGCTGTCGCGCCATTTTTTATTTCCCAAATCTTTTTTCTTTCACAAGCAGCATCGGACGGCCCTGACGGGCCGTACTTCCATGACCACTGTCCACAAGCTCCTTACAGAGGGCGCTAACGCGCTGTGATTGTGTATAATGTGAGATTTATGTGTCAGTCCCATTAGGATAACATGGGGGGCCCTGGGCGTCACCATGGCAACACCGTACAAAATACGGTATGGGTCCCAGTGGCTTTTTTGATCGGGATGCTATCAACTATTTTTGTGCCGAATTTCATCCATTTCCGAGAAACAAATTTTTTTCAGATAATGCATTTTTCTTCTCAGCCTAGAGGGGGCGCTGTCGCGCCCAATGTCACGTTTTCACATTTGTTGTGTCCGGGGGTGAAAGGTCAATAAAATGTATATTTCCGATTTTAATCGGAGTTTGTTTGTGCGAATGGGAGCATTTTGTTGTTTACAATAAGTCGCAAAATTCTTCGTAAAGATTGCGGCTTCGCCGCACACAAACCGTAAAACTTGGCCAAAAAATTTGGATAACTTTTGATGCCCCACATCTCGAGATGAGCTGGAGCGATTTGGAGCTCATTTGGTCAAGCGAAGCGCTCGTCATCAACCTCCGTATGACAGTTGGCCATATTTCCCCATTCATTTTCATGCAATTATAAGTATACAGGGCCCACACCAGAGGTGTGGGCAGTCACTGTTTTACACGGTGAGTTTACGTATGACATGGGGACAGCGCTTCGCGCTGTTTTCGTGCGCTCCGCGCACCTAGGTACAGTGCGCTCCGCGCACTGCGTTGCGATTACAATAGGCCCTTGCGACGGCAGGCCGCTCGGGCCTAAAAGATAATGAGTCCCTGGATACGGGTTTAGCAAATGCATGTAAGAAAAATAATTCACTATAAAAAGTCTTTTTAACCAAAAGAACAAGTGAATCTGAAAATAAATACAAAAGATACAAAAACAAACTCACTAACATAATAAGAAACTGCAAAAACAATTATTACAGTCACTACTCGAAAAGAATAAGACACACACTAAAGCTCTCTGGTGTACTATAAATGATGTACTTCGAAGGACCTCAAAAGGAAATGTATAACCACAGAGCTTTATGTCAAATGGTCAGAAAATTGAAATGAAATTGTGAGTGAGTACAATAAGTACTTCATAAGCATAGGACCTCAATTATCCTCCTCAATAACTCCACCATGCACACATTATAATTATGACTGTGTCCAGGAAAACCCAAATACAATGTTTCTTACGCCAACAACAGGACAAGAAATAACTGATATAGTTAGAAATGTCATAAATAAGAAATCCTTGGACTGTGACGAGGTAGATATGAGTATTGTTAAACAGGTCATCGATCACATGGTCACCGCTATCCCAGATTTTTAATTTGTCTTTCAAAACTGGTACATTTCCAGATTTAATGAAAATGGCTAAAGTTATTCCCATCTATAAAAATGACAAAACTCAATTCTCTAACTACAGACCTATCTCAATACTACCTCAACTCTCAAAAATATTAGAAAAGCTCTATACAACTCGACTAGACACATTTATAGATAAATACAATATTTTAAATGACAGTCAACATGGCTTTGGTAAAAGCAGATCTCCAGCTCTCACGTTAATGGAACTCAGAGGAAATCACAAATAATATCGATAAGGAAAAGTATTCAGTAGGTATTTCATCGATCTTAAAAAGGCCTTCGACACTATGGATCACAATATACTCCTGAACAAACTACACAAATATGGGATAAGAGGTATTGCTTTCAACTGGATTGAATCCTACTTAACAAACCGTAAACAGTTCAAATGGGGCAGATCCATGTGTGATACCCTAGTGTGTGGTGTCCCCAGGGATCGGTGCTGGGACCTAAACTATTTTATTATATATCAATGATTTGTACTTGGTTTATAAGAAGCTTAAACTGGTCCTTTTTGCAGATGATACAACAATCATACTCTCAGGCTCAGACTTACAGCAAATGGTGATCGAGATTACAGAAGAAATGGATACATTGAAAGATTGGTTCTGCGTAAACAAACTGTCTCTAAACATTACGAAAACCAAAGCAATGTTCTTTGGAAATCGTGTAATGAAAGTACATCGGGTTTGAATGAATGAATCGGGTTTTATCATGGGCTTCAAGTGTGCCGCCGCTCATTGTCGATCAAAAAACTGAGTGGATATCCGTGGATGTCAAGCGTGCGGTGGGTCAAGTGGCCGAAAAACCCCAGACACATCAACAGGTGGAAGCGCCTGGTGAGGAGGGGTGGAAGGGACTCTACTGGCTACGTAGATGTTTTAATGTTAACAGATTAACCCGCTTATGTTCAAGACATTTTGATCAGGACTCCATTAGAGCTGATAAAACGTCAACCTCTGATCCAAAATATTTGCTTGGAATAACTGGGGTCAGCCCTTAAATCCAAGAAGCAGCAGAAGGACATGTGCAATGATGGATGAGAATGACAATGGCCGTGATGAGCGAGACTGTGAGTTTCCATGGATGTCTAACCCGCCGGAGACTGTGGAAAGCAGTGATGATCTACCTGAAGTTGGGGCTGAAATTGTTAATCCTGTACCAAGTCAAAGGGAAGACTATGTAGGAAGTTAGTGTCTAAAATCTAACTATAATCATTATTTGATGTATTATGCTGTTCTAGTGTAGGAGAAGGTTTTGTTGAGATGGTCACAGACACTGATGAAAGAGTTCATTTTACTCTGGTCTTGAATCATCTGACTTGTTGAATGGTAAGTATAATAATGAAAGAAAAAAACATTTATCTGTATATAAAAGTATGGAATACACTGGACATTGGTCCAAATATCTTTCAATCATGTTTTAATCTCCCCCACAAGAAAAAGAGAGTAATAAAATGTCTTAAGATCGGACAATAATTGTTCTTGTGTTTATACTTTTTTCAAACAGGGGTTTTCAACTCAGTCAGTGAAGGTGCCAAGAATATGAAGTACTGGAGAAATACCAGCAGTAGTGCAGAAAGGAAATGGAAGGAGGAACAAGGCCTGGCAGAAAAAGGACGATGTCAACATTCTTTGAGTTCATTATGACTCTGTTAGGCTCAGGTTGAACCTCTTCTGTTACTGGCTGACTTGTTCATGTTAGCACTACTAAAGTATCAGAAATCACCACAACATGGATTTGCTACTTACATCAAACTCTGGTACCTGCTCTTCTGACTTGACCATCTCAAGCTAAAGTTAGAGCCAGATTGCCTAAGACGATCCGTAAATATTTCCCCCAAACTAGAGCCGTAATTGACTGTACAGAATTTTATGTTGATAAACCTGCTAATAAGACTGAACAATATCAAACATATTCAAGCTATAAAAGTCATAATACTTACAAATGCTTGGTGGCAGTAAATCCCAATGGAGCTTTTACTTTTATAAAAAAGTGGGTTTCTTGATCTTATAGAGAAAGGTGACCATATTATGGCAGAGGATTCAGGATTGAAGAGTTACTTTTGCATAGTGAAGCTGTGTTGATTGCTCCACCCTTTACTAGACAGTGGTCTGCAGGCAAAGGCAAGAAGAGAAGGCTAAATGTTAAGGAGATTCACAAGACCAGGATGATAGCAAGGCTTTGTATTCATGTGGAAAGGGCCATACAGGTAAATGACAGTTCAGTGCAGATTTGACATGCACAGTCAATTTTAAAAATGGAGTAATCACAATAATGGCATAGAGGTTATGCATGCACGATGTCAAAGCATAGCATAGTAATAGCATGGCAAATAATATTCCGTCATGGCAACGGCATAGCAACAGTGTGAGAAGTCAGCAATTTATTTTTGATTTGACACGGAAACTGGAAAATTAAGGGTTCCATTTATAACTAAAGTCACATGTCTGCATACCCTCTATTTCTAAAAAAAACAAAAGTACATATGTAAAGATATTACCATCGATGTGTATATTGTTTTGCTATTTTTAGAGAATGAAGACCTGGCGAATGCTGAAGCATCAGATGCCCTCATCACTTCAGAATACATCTACAATGATAGTTAAGGTCATTGCCGCACTATGCAATTTGAAAGGTCCACTATTTTATGGTAAAGGTGAAACTCGGGTTCGCAGTTGTCTCAAAAATAAGAGAAAGGCAATGAAAAAGTAGTTGCTCACATGAAGCCTACTCCTAATGACTATATAAATATCTTGGGTGCTTAGCTGTAAAGAAAGATTTCTTTGCATTGTAGTCTGTGAATTTGTAATGTTGATCTTTAATCAAAAATTGTGAAATCCCCAAATACTTTGTTCAATCTAAAAAAAACAAACAGTTAAGTTCGTTGTCATTACACATTTTTGTAAAATGAAATGTGTTGTTGGTTATATGCTCTATATCTAGGAAGTAAGAACATGAGAAGAGAAACTATTGTATGTATTGTTTATACATAGTATTTTTTAAGAACCAATAAAATGTTAAACAACCTTCATGTGCATAAGTAAATCACAAGGTGTTCTCAATATTTACATTGTTATCCGTAACAGACTGCAACAACATTTAATTTTAAACATGTAACATGTTGATTTGCAATTGATCTTAATGCTTCATGAAAAAAAAGTGCCTTTTTATATCAATCTTCAAAGAAGGTACTTGAGTCATCTTCTGTACTTGGTAGTTGAGGTCTCCAAACGTTTCGCCTCTCATCCAAAAGGCTTCGTCAGTGAACAAGGTTTCCCTCAGCAAGCAGCGTAGATAAAGACCAGTTGGGAGGAGTTGGCTCCTCCCTCTAATAACAGCTACTCTCACCTGTGGGTAAACACCTTTGAAGTAGAGCGTCTGTAACGACCTGCTCCCCCCAGTATCGGTCAGTCCTGTCCTATTCATAGATGATCACTGCTAATTACCTGCCTATTGTTCTTTTGTTAGCTGAGGTATCGTCTTCTTGGACTGGCCGTGTCCTGTCGGTTTTCCCCGAAGCAGATTGGAGTAAACAGAAGAAAGATTAAATCTGAGTCCACCATTTCGGTTCATGGAGGGATTTCTTTTCTGACAAAAATAGCTTCTTTACTCCTCTTTCAAACCAACGTTCTTCTTTAGCTAGAATTTTGACCTCCCCGTCCTCAAAGGAGTGACTGGAGGCTTTAAGGTGAAGGTGCACAGCCGACTGAGGGCCGCTTGTGCTTTCTCTTCAGTGTTGATAAAGTCTCTTCTGTAAGACTTGTTTGGTTTCTCCAATATAATGTTCTTTGCATTCTTCTCTTTGCATCGAATAGAATAAACCAAATTGCTTTGTTTGTGGCTCGGAGTTTTGTCTTGGGATGAACTAATGTTTGTCTCAGTGTGTTCACAGGTTTGTGGTACACTGGGATCCTGTGCTGTTTAAAGATTCTCTGAAGTTTCTATCAACACATTCAACAAATACTACAATATACAGTACTTCCCCTACTCTAGCATTACCACTTCAGTTATCTAAAAGTTGGGGTACAATGTAATTTTTAAAAATGGAAGTACTTCTACTTTTCAACATCTCCCAACAGTCCACATCAAATTCAACAGGAAGCACGGAAATACCTTTAAGTGTGTGGAAGACAAATCACATGCTTTGTAACCTGCAACAGCCATCTGAAACTGAACCAGCTAGATGCTCTCTTTAACTTAAGGCTGTGATAGTTTCGGTCTTCCTTTGGAATGTCATGTGCAGTTAATCTCACTCTTAATCTCACACAGTCTTGGGGATGTAGCTGCATGTCACCATCTGAGGAAGCACCAAGGAAAGATACTTCAGGTGATACAAATAAACCACTGTCTTCCACAACTAAGTTTTTATGATGTTGTTTTCTTGCTTCAAGTACTGTACGCGGGCCACATTTCATAGGCCTTGCCATGTTCTATAAAAGCAAAATATATTAATAATACTATATACAATAAGTTATTATTATTTAGGTAAAAGTATTGTCTGACGGCGGGTTTGCTTCTCACCTACAGCAGGACTTGTGCCACCCTTCCTAAGATTTTCTGAATGATTGTGATGCTGCTTTTGAAAGACCTGACCTCAGCAATACTAGCTGTACTGCGGCCTATCCTGGCTTCATTCCATTCAGAGTGTCCTTGAGATCAAATCTGTAATTTAAAAATAATATATCTTTGAAATTTAAACTGACCCCCCCCCCCCACACTATTTAATCAATACTAAATTATTCAAAATATGAACGCCATACCTGTAAATGTTTTCGATGTGTTGGTGTAATGACCAGGCCCGTGCAGAGGGGGGGGGAGGGGCTTGAGCCCCCGCCCCTTTTGCCCCATGCCCCTGAAGTGCCCTCTTTCCTCCAGACTTTTTATTTATTTGTATTATAGTTTGTTTATCCAAAGCTTTGCCACAGTCCTTACCATTGGTTTTGTCCCAATAAGCCTTATTAGTTTATATTAATAAATTAAATCCTAAATGAACACGCCCCTCGTTAGTTCATCGTGTTTCCAATGCCCCGCCCACCGGCCCTGCCCACCGGCCCCGCCCACCGGCCCCGCCCACCGGTCCTGCGCCGCTCTGTGCAGCGCTCAGAGAGGAGGAAGTGAGAGCAGAGGCCTCTCCTGCACAGAGCAACGATCTCCACACCTTGTGCTTCAGATCGCTCTTTATTTTCATCAGTCGGCCTCGAGGACCAATGAGGTCAACAAGTCGACAGTTTTGTACGATCTAAAAATAAACCTTGTGTCAGACGCGAGCGCCGTTTATCGCGGCTCAGCGCCGCAGCCTCGCCACGTATTTGTGTCAAAATAGTTCAGCTCTATGTTCTCTTAAAACAACGTGAAACTCAGGCCCAGACATTCTCAGTAGTCTCTGTCCTTTTCTTAAGATGTTTTCAGCCACAGCCCAGAGAACAGAGAGACATCAGGGGTGTTTCTGTAGGGGCGCTGCTAAGACACTTGAGGCCTGGGGCAGATGCTCCTGAAAAGTCTCCCACTAGCAAAAAGATACTGGCAAAAAATAGTATTAATAAACTGAAATAATAATAACAGATGGCTTTACCCAAAACTATATGTTTAGCTCCAATACAGCTCCTTTTACTTTTGTAATAAATAAATAAACAAAATGGATTCGAAATAAATGTGATTGTGATTTAAGAGGAGCGGAACAGTTGGTTTGTCAGCGGGGGGGGGGGAGTTTTGAGCCCCGCCCCTCTGTAGCTCTCTGCACGGCCCTGGTAATGACCTCCCTCAAGTATTCAATAAAGTCTGTTCTGGTTGGCTGCTCCTTGAACATTTTCATGATTTCAGGAATGGTATTTTCATGTTTGTTGGAGGGTCACCAGTGTCAGTACCAGGGCGTCTGTTTGGAATACAACTTCCAATGTTAGTTCTATATTACAATGAAAATGTAAAGTTACTTGTAGGAACTGTATGAATAATAGTTTTAGTGCTGTGCGTGAATGTAACATTTAAAATAAAGTGCATGTTTACATTTTGTGTCTCAGTTAATTTATAGCTTTCTTTTTGAGTCTGCAAAGGTCATAGTTCAGCACTGATTCTGTTAATATCTTCATCTGTGATGTTCTTCACTGGCTGGTTGTGGGAGTGAATGTCATGCATGTCAGTACACACCTCAGGATTCCTGTCTCGTTTTTGTCACTGATGGTGAATAAGAGACAGACCACATGTTTACACGACCCATCATCTCTGAAAAGAAAAATAATAAATGTTATAGTATAATTATGAGCTGTGTATCATATGTGTATGCTACTGAGCTACAGGGCAGACATGTGACTTTCATTCTAAATGGAATCTTGAGTTTTCCATTGCAGACTTTTCACTTGTTTCTCTGTTGCTATAATGGAATGCCATCTACCATGCTGTTATGTTATGACATCACATGCATAATCTACACATCGGGTGATATGAAAACTTACGCAGCAACACACTGGCATCGTCCAGAAATGACTTTGGCTTCTGTTGACAACAAAACCCATGTAGCATATCTACTGTCAGTCTGTCGCTGCTCCGGTCGCACACTCCCTTCAACTTTCACATGGTGTGTCCAGTTATGGTCCAAGCCTCATCTTCTCCACAGCTTTGAACATCATGTATCCATCATCTTTGACCAAACTGTTCACTCTCTCCCATCCCCATTTACACTGATGCATCAGATATGCAAATACGTCCCGTCTCTAACCAGTGGCATATCGCGCAAATCATCCGTCCAATTCACATTCTTCCCTCTCAGCTGAACTTCATTCTCATTGTTGTTTCGTTCGCTCTGCTCGCTGTCTTCTTCTTCTAAATCTTCATAAACACCATCCACTCGTTGAACTAGCAACAACTATTCCTCCTTTCGTTTTCCCACACTGCAAATACCCTTTCTCTTCAACCTTTCACGCAATTCAGGCACTGTCAATCGTTTGTTGTTTTCGTGAGCCATATTCGACATTGTACGAAAGTGAACTGGGCAACAAACGGTGTCATTTTTGATCACAGCGCCGCTCAGTGGAGGAAATGTTGGGAGAGCAGAACGCCTGAATTACCAGTTCAAATTAACAATGAAACTATTGAAAGAGTCTATGAACAAACATTTGTTGGTGTAACACTCGATCATAAACCTCACATCATAAACATTAAAACTAAAGTTGCAAAGATTTCAGCCCTAATGAATAAATGTAAATATATCATTGATAACAAAGCTCTATATACTATATACTGTTCACTTATCCTTCCACATTGAACATATTGTGTAGAGATCTGGGGAAATGTGTATCAAAGTAATCTTGAGCCATTGTTTAAAGTTCAGAAAAAGGCAATAAGAATAATCCATGTAGCTGGATACCGTGATCACACTAATCCATTATTCTTTAAATCAAAAACAATGAAATGTGAGGACCTTACTGAATTTAAGATGCTCAAATCATGTTCAAAGACTCACAAAAGTCACTTCCTGAGAGTTTACAAAATATGTTCTGCAAACGAGAAGTCAAATACAACCTGAGAGATAAGATGAGCTTCAATAAACAAAACTCCAGAACAACCATGAAAAGCATCTGAGACGAGCTGTAGAAATATGGAATAATCTAGATCAAAACATCAAACTCTGCAATAACCTGGAACATTTGAAACAAGTTTACAAAGAATCAATATGTTTTAAATACGAACAAATTTTGTGAGTGTTGTAGTATATTGTTTTGTTGTTGTTTCTTTATTTTGCTGTTGTTGTTTTTAATTATTGTTCCTTATTATTGTTGTTACCTTGCCTTATGTTCCCTTGTGTATGATTTGTTTATGATTTATTATCTTGTATTACGTTCCTTGCTTTGATTGTTAATGTAAATATTGTTTTTATTTTGGAGTGGGCGCCTATAAGCTTTATGCTTCGGCTCACTCCCTTTGAGCGAACTTACTGCTCAAATAAACAAATAAAATAAATAAATAAATAAGTAAAGTACCAAGGTGCAGTATAAAGTACGGAGAGCATTTTCATTTTTGACAGCCCTCTTCCAGCTCTCTGGAATTTTCCCTTGTTCCCACACGTTATTGAATACAGTATTATGAAGATGTTTCAGCGTTGCATAACTCACTGTATCTTTCCCCGCGGCTGTTACCTTCACCTTACTTATACTTCACCTACTGAAAACTATCATTCTGACCCTCTACATTCTCTAACAGATACTGCTCTTTTATACCTTTCACCATCACTTGAGAAATACGCAGTTATTTAAACAGCAAAGGACAATTATTAATGTTTTACAATATGCTTATTTCAGCTGTGAAGGACAATTCTGTTCTTATTCGTCAGCATGGGAGAAGACGTGCCTTTATGCACAAGCTTGAACAATTAACACCAAATGTAGACTAATATATAAATGGTTATTTAGGACTTACATTACTGCAGTGAAACTTCACTACTTTGACAATAGGAACTAGATAAATGTTATAAATGTAATACAGAAACTGGAACCTTAGTTCATTGTTCATCAAATCAAATCAAATCAAACTTTATTTATAAAGCGCTTTTCATACAAGATGTAACACAAAGTGCTTTACAGTGCTTAAACAATCATTAAAATAGTCCCCACCAGCAAATATACATAAATAACAACAACCCCCACCTCCCCCTACCCCACCCGCACACACAGACACACAGACACATATACATACAGACACACAGACACATATACACACAGACACACAGACACATATACACACAGACACACAGACACACAGACACATATACATACAGACACACAGACACATATACACACAGACACACAGACACATATACATACAGACAGCTCAGTTGTTAAAAGTCTTAAGTAAAAATGGACATAAAGTGTGGTACATAAGGCTGAGTACAGATGAACCGAAAGAGGAAACACCATCCAAGGAGCCGTCTGCACCAGGAGCAGCCCATCGGCCACAGAGCGCCAACACAGGGCGCCCGGAGGAGGTGTAGGATAGACGTCCAACCTCCATCCAGGCACCCACAGGAGAGCGCCCGCACGGCCACAGCCAACCAGCACTCCCGGGGCAGAGGGCTCCCTCAGAGGAAACACTGGGAGAACATACAAATAAAAGATCAATTAAAACAGCTAAAACTCGGCTAAAAGTGTGGAATAGCACAAGATAAAAAATAAATAAATAAATAAAATAAATAAATAAAAAAGAGTGGAACTAAAGAAATAATTGTATAGAACTAAAACAGATAAATAAAGTTAATATAAATAAATATTAGTTAAAAGCTAAACTAAAAAGGTGGGTCTTGAGCTGCTCTTAAATACATGAACGTTCTCTGCGGTCCTGAGCTCCTCCTCAGGTCGTTCCAGAGGTGAGGGCCATAATATTGGAAAGACGCCTCGCCGTGAGTCTTTCTGTTGACTTTAGGAATAACTAGGAGACCCCTGCCAGAGGAGCGCAGGGACCGCGAAGGCTCATAAGATAAAAGCAGTTCTGAAAGATAAGAAGGACCAAGACCATTAAGACATTTAAAAACCATTAAAAGAACTTTAAAATCGATCCTGAAACACACGGGGAGCCAATGCAGCGACTCTAAAACCGGTGTAATGTGGTCCCGCCTCCTGGTCTTTGTCAGGACACGAGCTGCTGAACTTTGTAAAAGTTGTAAACCTGAGATACTCTTTTTGGGAAGACCAGAGTGCAGGGCATTACAGTAGTCGATACGACTGGTGATAAAAGCATGCATTAGCGTCTCCGTGTTGGTCCGAGAGAGAATGGGGCGGGGCTATGTTCTTTAGATGGTAAAAACCTATCTTTGTGATATTCTTAATGTGTGGAATAAAAGTCAGCTCAGAGTCAAAAATCACACCCAGGTTCTTCACCTGTGAGGAAGGATTAAAAGACAATGACTGTAGTTTGGGTAAAAGTTTCTCTCTCTGGGCCTCAGGACCGATGACTAAAACTTCAGTTTTGTCCGGTTAAGCTGGAGAAAGTTTTCTTCCATCCAGGATTTGATCTAAAATGCAGTTAAAAAGTGCATCCATTGGCCTGGTGTCATCAGGAGACATGGAGATGTACAACTGTGTATCATCAGCGTAACTATGAAAGTTGACTCCATGTCTCCTGATGACATCACCAAGAGGGAACATATACAGGTTAAATAGCACTGGGCCTAAAATCGAACCCTGGGGCACACCACATGTAATGTTATGGACCTTAGAGGAGCAGGTATCCACACTCACCATGAAGGTCCTGTCTGTGAGGTAGGATGTAAACCATTTGTGGACAACACCAGAGAGGCCGATGTGTTTTAAACGAGTTAAAAGAATAGTGTGGTCGACTGTATCAAAGGCAGCGCTCAGATCCAGTAGAACCAACACTGTGACCTTCTGTGAGTCATAATTTAATCTAAGATCATTTAAAATCTTTAAAAGGGCCGTCTCTGTGCTGTGGTTTATCCTAAAGCCAGACTGGAATTTCTCAAGGACGTTATGTGCATTTATAAAATCACAAAGTTGGGTAAAAACAAGTTTTTCTAAAATTTTGCTTAAAAATGGTAAGTTGGATACCGGTCTAAAATTGTTAAAATCATTACAGTCCAAATTGCTCTTCTTCAACAGGGGCTTCACCACCGCCCCCTTAAAGGCAGCAGGGAAGACCCCCGTCTGAAGAGAGCAATTCATGATGGATAAAAGTTCATCTTGAGACCGGGTCTAAAAGACATGTGGTGGGCCTCACTGAGGAGAAAACTTTATCAAGCATCTCAGCATTAACCTGGACAAAACTGTGCAGTGTTTCCTCTGGAACAAATAGACAACCAGATGCATTTAAAACCGTATTATTTTGAGTAGATAAAATATTACATCTGATCGTGTCTATCTTTCCCCTGAAGTGGTCTGCAGACGCCTCACAAAGGGAGTCACTTGGAGTAAAGTTGGTCTTGTTAAAATCAGGATTGATCAGATGTTCTATTGTAGAGAAGAGTACCTTGGGATTGTTTTTATTATTGTTAATCATTTTTGAGAAATAATTGTTTCTGGTGTTTCTTACTGTGTTATTGTAATTTGTTTGTTGTTCACGGAATATTTGGTAGTTTATGGTAATTTTATTTTTTCTCCATTTTCTCTCTGCCACCCTGCATTGTTTGTGGGAATAACACGAGCGTCAGAAATATTGGCATGAAGTTTTGAACCTATTCGTAAACTAATAGGACGTAATATCCCTTCCGAGCCTAAACTACGTCTATTGCATATATAGTTCAGTTAAATTCAACAAGGATGCATTTACTGAATATTTGCCTCATTCAGGCAAAACGTGTACTAGCCATGAAGTGGAAAGACAAAGACAGACCTCAGTATGAGCACTGGCTAAAGGAACTTTCCAATGTGAAAAATTAACATTTACAATTAAAAATAAAACATCAGAATGTGGAATATATTTATGTTTTTTAAGTTAAAAGATCTTCATAGTTGCTTCGTAATAATATAACAATAATTATGATGATAGCTGTAACAATAATTACAATTATGATCATAACGATGAACAAGAGGAGCCGTCTTCAGAAGGACTTAAATGATTTATTGCAGCCTCTAATGTTGGACTGGGATTTGTCCTAAATATTGTGTAGTCTTAATTTTGACAATTGAATGGAGCTTAACGATCTGTTTGGACTATCTGTCACAATCTGACTTTAGGTTTTTTAGTTTTTCATTAATCTCAATGTATTCGTTTTATTAAATCACATCCATATGTACGGGTGTGTGTACACAGGTATGTGTATATATGTGTATATGTACGTGTATGTGTAGATGTGTATACATGGGTATATAGGTTTGTATATAATGGGACCTCATTTGCAGGGGCAGATATCTCCGTTTGGAAATTTTGTATTAGATATTTTTTCAAAAGTGTCTTGGATATTTTTTTATTTTTTATTTGTTTTAATGCACTCCAAAAATGCCATTTATGAAACTAAAGCTGTGTGCATTTAACAAGAACAAATGACTATATTTTTAAGGCACTGAAACAAGTCTGGTAATGAAAAACACTTCTACGTAAAGAATTATTTTTATTTTTTTAATGGCACCTATCTGCTTTTGCAAGTGAGCTATATATATGTGTACACATATTCATTTATTCATTTATTTTTACTTCATCTATTTATTTTATTTTTTCTGAGATCCCCGGGGTAATTGTTTGTTTGTCTTTAATGCAAAAATAATAAAAAAGATTATTATAAAAAAAAAAGAAAGCCAGGGAAAGATCCTACTGTGGCTTTAAATTATAGGCCGATTGCTTTGTCGTCCCACCTGGGGAAGATAATGGAGAGCAGATAACGCCGTTCCAAAGCGGGTTCAGGAAAGGGAGGTCAACCATGGACCCGGTTATTAAGTTGGAGAGTGATATAAGGAAGGCCCAGGTGTGTAAGGAAGTAGTTCCGGCTGTTTGTTTTTTTATGTGGAAAAAGCGTATGATCTACTTTGGAAGGAGGGTGTGCTAATTAAAATCCGACAGCTTGGAATAGATGGGAAAATGTATTATTGGATTAAGGACTTTTTAAGTAATAGACAAATCCAGGTGAGGATAAACAGTAGCTTCTTGGACTGTGTAGTTGTGGAAAATGGTGTACCCCAAGGTAGTGTTATTTCACCAATTCTGTTCTCTATTATGATAAATGATATATATGATACGCTTGATCACAGTATAGGCAAATCATTATTCGCAGATGACGGGGCTCTCTGGAAAAGGGGTACAAATCAGTGTTAAAAGTTTACAAAAGGCTGTCGACTGACTGGCGTATTATGTTCATTTAAGGGGACATATGGAGGAACATCCAGCTAAAAGTGTCCTCATTCCAACTTGGCAGCAGGGAAAAGTAAAAGGGAGTCGTTTAGTGTAAGTGTACATGGAAAGGTAAAGCGAGCTGCTGTAGAAAGGTTCGAGTTTAGTCCATCCGTAGTTTATCCTCCGCACTCACCATGGCTGCTGCCCGTTCCAGACATTGACACAACTCTGCATGGAAAGATTCCAAAGTATAAGGGGCAGTGTTCGAATTACGGGGGAGCTAAGGGGAGCTGTTTTTTTTTTCTATTTCCGAACATCTGTCTCCGCTAATAAATGCAATGCTGTGTCTCCTGCTGTGACCATCCATGTGTGGCGGCGCTGCACTGAAATTACTACGTTTACGTCAACACTTCAACTTCTCACACGCACCAAAAGCGAGTCAGGGAGGATCGGAAAATAGGGCTCCCCCGAAAGCCACTTTGTAATTCGAACCCTGATAAGGGGGATAGTGGGCAGTTAGCTATGAGCTATGTGGATAACCATTATTCAAATCTTTACTGATGGATCAAAGCAACCAGATACAGGGAAAGTGGCAGATGTGATACCAGAGTTTGACATTAGGTTCTCTGCAGTGTCAGATCATCTGTCAGTGAACTCAGAGCTGATAGCCTTAGTGATGGCGTTGCAGTGGGTGGAGCAAATTAAACCGCTGAGAGCAGTTATGTTCAGACTCACTGTCTGAAAGGTGTGACCTTGTGTGTGAGGTGTTGACGTTGCTTCACAGTATTCTAAATGGAGGACGCATGTAAAGTTTGCTCATGTAGGTTTGGCTGGTAATGAGTTGGCAGGTTTGCTAAGCAGGCTCTGAAA
Organism: Neogobius melanostomus; assembly: GCA_007210695.1. Taxonomy (NCBI): domain Eukaryota; kingdom Metazoa; phylum Chordata; class Actinopteri; order Gobiiformes; family Gobiidae; genus Neogobius; species Neogobius melanostomus. The sequence continues at coordinate 107,293 of VHKM01000750.1, forward strand.
GCGGCTGATGTGTCTGTTCGGTGTAAAGTATCAAAGTCAGAGGCCAAGTCAGTGATTAAAAAATAAAGATGGGATATTGGAGATAAAGGGAGGCGGTATTACAGTGTCAATCCTGAGGTTGGTCAGGGTCGCCAGGTAGAAAGAGAAGAGGCAGCTTAGGGCACACCAGACTGAACAAAACATTACATCTAATAGGAAAACATAATTCTGGAAACAGCGAGATGTGCAATGTGCCGGAAACAGTGGAGCAAACTGTCACGATGTGTAGGAAGTTTAATAGAGAAAGGCTTTTAATTAAAAGGAAAATACTGTGGGAAAGGTTATCTTTAGAGATATGTTATCTAAAGCCTCAGATCATAAGGTAATAAAGTATTTGAATTTTTAAAGCACACCGGACTCATTGATAGAGTATAGGCCTTGGGTTGTTTGTTTGTTTGTTTTTCTCTGTAGCTTGCAGGCTGCAGTATTTTTAAGGATGTAAACCATGTTGATGATCAGACGCAATCTATCTGGAGGGTGGCGGTAAGATAGTCCACATCCGCCATTAAGCAGCCAATGGATAATAATAATAATAATAATAATAATAATAATAATAATAATAATAAATAAAAATAAAAAAGAATAAGAATAAGAAGATTCGGCTGTTTCCCAATTGTCAGGATCCGCGTCTCGACCACTTCGGACTGAATCCACGTCATCACAGCGCCACCAAGTGGTGTTCCAATTCACTCAGACCACTCGCCTCCTCGCAGCTCGACTCCTCCGTTTGGCTCATTTACCCATGATGCACCTGTGGATCCTCAGCTGCCTCGGAGAGCTGAAATTACCCATGATGCACTGCAACACTTCTTTTTCACTTCTTTATTACTTTGAACTCACTTTAAAAAAGTTTTGTTCCACGTTTGTGCAAAAAAAATATTGTAATAATAAAGTCATTGTAGAAGTGTTGTAAGCGAGTGAAGATGTAAAAAGGTTTATATAAAGTTAATCTTAATAAATAGGCCTATTTATTGAGAAATCAGGCGTATGGTTGTTCACGTAAGTCTGCGATTGTAGCGATTAGTGATAAACTGGACCTGCTAAATATATTTAATATTTGAATTGAATTTCTTACAAATCTTTGCAGAAATGTTATTTTATTCAGGCCAAAATGTTCAAACAGTCAGACATCCAACCAAAACCAGTTTATAAACAGCTTTTATTCATAAAACAGTAGTTTTGTAAGCATCATTTCATGTTTTATATGATTGGACACGTGAGCTGACGCAGCCTCTGGACAAACGGAGGAAGGATCCTCGCCTTCATGAGTGTAGGGCCGTCGCCTCACGGCAGGGGGCAGCATTGCACTCCTCAAGTGTAGAAGCTGGCGGAAGTATCAGTAGAAGAAGTCCGGGCTGGCGCATGCGCAGTGGAGTGTTTCAGTGACTTAGCAGTTTGTTCAGACTCTTCTGCCATCGCTGTGACTTTACTCACTTTAATCCACATTTATTCACATTTACTCCTCCGAACCTCCCGCTTCAGACCCCCGGCCCCACAGCTCCGGCCTCGGCCTGAACATGAAGGAAACGGCGGCCAAACGGAGAGAGAAGGCGGCTCAGCGGGAGAAGAAGGCCCCCGAGCCGCAGGACGTGGACATGGCCGAACAGGAGGCTCCTCCGCCGGCCACCGCGGGGGAGCAGGACGGCCTCACTCTGGAGGGTAAGAGCGGGCTCACTCTGGAGAGTAAGACCGGGGCCTGGGACCGGGACCCGGGGCAGAAAACCCCCGGTAAACCCGCTTTAAAACCGGAGGAGAGAGGAGTTTACAGCGCGTTAGCATGTTAGCTCCGAGGCTAATAACAAAACCGCTAACTCATGTCAGTGACGAAGAGATTTAAATGTTCAGATATCCAAGTGAAACTTCTGCTGCAGGTTACTGACATGAATATGAGACAAACATATATGGCAAGTTTTCTGTCATTTTATGTCTTCATATATTAAAAAAGGCGTTTTATTCATAAATGGGTCTCTCTTGTAAAGACATTGCGTCTCAAGGGACAAACCTGTATAAAGGGTACATTTAAAAATGTGCAAATTAGTGTTTCGAAGTGTCTACGGCATATTCTGTATCTATTCTTCACTATAACCCTCAGGTCTTATGTGATGATACAGGATATTTTAGTGACTGGTGAAGCAAACAGCTGATTTTTCCGAGCTTGAAGAGCTGTTTATTTAAATCACAGATCTTTTCACAGACGCAATGCTCTGTTTGTGATCAATGTTTTGGCCGTGACTTCATTAGATGTTTCTCTCCTCAGACATTAAGGAGCAGGTGAAGCAGATCGAGGAGGCCATGTTTCTGTGACTTCATTAGATGTTTCTCTCCTCAGACATTAAGGAGCAGGTGAAGCAGATCGAGGAGGCCATGTTTCTGTGCTTCATTAGATGTTTCTCTCCTCAGACATTAAGGAGCAGTGAAGCAGATCGAGAGCCATGTTTCTGTGACTTCATTAGATGTTTCTCTCCTCAGACATTAAGGAGCAGGTGAAGCAGATCGAGGAGGCCATGTTTCTGTGACTTCATTAGATGTTTCTCTCCTCAGACATTAAGGAGCAGGTGAAGCAGATCGAGGAGGCCATGTTTCTGTGTCTTCATTAGATGTTTCTCTCCTCAGACATTAAGGAGCAGGTGAAGCAGATCGAGGAGGCCATGTTTCTGTGTCTTCATTAGATGTTTCTCTCCTCAGACATTAAGGAGCAGGTGAAGCAGATCGAGGAGGCCATGTTTCTGTGTCTTCATTAGATGGTTCTCTCCTCAGACATTAAGGAGCACGTGAAGCAGATCGAGAAGGCGGTGCAGGGGAAGGAGCCGCGCTTCGTGCTCCGAGCGCTCCGAGCTCTGCCGTCCACCAGCCGCAGACTCAACACCAACGTGCTCCACAAAACCATCTCCGGCTTCTACACGTCCAACGCCAGCGTCAAGGACTTCCTGCTGGGCTTCCTGGACGAGGTACGGACTTAAATGCACCACCGATATAAAGTGTCTGGTCTATGATCCTGAAGCTTCTCTTAACCTCCATAGGCCAGAGTAACACCTCATTTGAAAGCTAAGACCAGCTAAACTCATCTAAATGGATCTTTTCCTCGTGCTGTTGCTGCTTTGTCGTCACTTTTTGGATTTATCGCTTTTCGTCACATTTACATCCTCATTTTGTCTAAATGTTTGTCAAAAATCTGAGCTCAGTTTTGTAGGTCTTACCTTTCAAATGTTGCACAACGGAACAATTGGTGGAAAATGCTCATAAATGAACAGACGATAAATATTGAGCCCAAAAATGTATTTATCTGTTATTTATTGAACGATAAGTCGTGACAGCCCCACTCTGAAGTATCTACTAAACATTAATATACTGCGCCCCCTGCTGTCACAGTTCAACACGGACATGTTTAGAAGCTTCACACACAGGATTATACTTTATGTTTTTACAAATATCGTCGGTGCAAAACCATATCCACCTGTTAGACATATTCTATACATTCATAAGATTGAAACCTTTAATATGATAATGCATGTTTAACTGGAAGCTAGAGATAAACATACATCAAACTAAATTACTTTCATACATGTGTGTTTGTTTACATGTGTGTGTTTGTTTACATGTGTGTGTTTGTTTACATGTGTGTGTTTGTTTACATGTGTGTGTTTGTGTCCAGCCGATGGAAATGGCCGAGGGAGACGTCCAGTTCAGGCCCAGGACGGGGAAAGCTGCATCTGCTCCTCTGCTCCCGGAGGTGGAGGCTTATCTCCAACTGCTGCTGGTCATTCACCTGACCAACAACAAGAACTACAGCCAGGTAGGTCCTCCTGCACCTCTTCCTCCACCTTTACCTGTGTGTGTTTGTTTACATGTGTGTAAAGGCGCTTTATAAATAAAGCTCTTCTTCTCTCCTGGTTGTTCAGGCTCAGAAAGTCTCCGATGACCTGATGCAGAAGATCGGCTCGAAGAACCGCAGAGCTCTGGACCTGGTGGCTGCTAAGTGTTACTACTACCACGCCCGGGTTTACGAGTTCCTCCAGAAGCTACACACCATCCGCAGGTACTCCTTAGACACTCGCACCATCCTCAGGTACTCCCTTAGACACTCACACATCCTCAGGTACTCCCTTAGACACTCGCACCATCCTCAGGTACTCCCTTAGACACTCGCACCATCCTCAGGTACTCCCTTAGACACTCACACCAACCTCAGGTACTCCCTTAGACACTAACACTATCCTCAGGTACTCCTTAGACACTCACCCACCCCACACTCACTCCTCAGGTACTCCCTTAGACACTACACTATCCTCAGGTACTCCCTTAGACACTCACACTATCCTCAGGTACTCCCTTAGACACTCACACTATCCTCAGGTACTCCTTAGACACTCACACTATCCTCAGGTACTCCCTTAGACACTCACACCATCCTCAGGTACTCCTTAGACATCACCCCCTACCCCTTAGACACTCACACTATCCTCAGTACTCCCTTAGACACTCACACCACCTCAGGTACTCCTTAGACACTCACACCATCCTCAGGTACTCCCTTAGACACTCACACCAACCTCAGGTACTCCCTTAGACACTCAACACCATCCTCAAGGTACTCCCTTAGACACTCGCACCATCCTCAGGTACTCCCTTAGACACTCACCACCTCAGGACTCCTTAGACACTCGCACCATCCTCAGGTACTCCCTTAGACACTCACACCAACCTCAGGTACTCCCTTAGACACTCACACTATCCTCAGGTACTCCCTTAGACACTCACACTATCCTCAGGTACTCCCTTAGACATCACACACCTCAGTCCCTTAGACACTCGCACCATCCTCAGGTACTCCCTTAGACACTCACACTATCCTCAGGTACTCCCTTAGACACTCACACTATCCTCAGGTACTCCCTTAGACACTCGCACTATCCTCAGGTACTCCCTTAGACACTCACACTATCCTCAGGTACTCCCTTAGACACTCACACTATCCTCAGGTACTCCCTTAGACACTCGCACCATCCTCAGGTACTCCCTTAGACACTCACACTATCCTCAGGTACTCCCTTAGACACTCACACTATCCTCAGGTACTCCCTTAGACACTCACACTATCCTCAGGTACTCCCTTAGACACTCGCACTATCCTCAGGTACTCCCTTAGACACTCACACTATCCTCAGGTACTCCCTTAGACACTCAGACCATCCTCAGGTACTCCCTTAGACACTCACACTATCCTCAGGTACTCCCTTAGACACTCACACTATCCTCAGGTACTCCCTTAGACACTCACACTATCCTCAGGTAACTCCCTTAGACACTCACACTATCCTCAGGTACTCCCTTAGACACTCACACCATCCTCAGGTACTCCCTTAGACACTCGCACTATCCTCAGGTACTCCCTTAGACACTCGCACTATCCTCAGGTACTCCCTTAGACACTCACACTATCCTCAGGTACTCCCTTAGACACTCAGACCATCCTCAGGTACTCCTTAGACACTCACACTATCCTCAGGTACTCCCTTAGACACTCAGACCATCCTCAGGTACTCCCTTAGACACTCAGACCATCCTCAGGTACTCCCTTAGACACTCACACCATCCTCAGGTACTCCCTTAGACACTCACACTATCCTCAGGTACTCCCTTAGACACTCAGACCATCCTCAGGTACTCCCTTAGACACTCAGACCATCCTCAGGTACTCCCTTAGACACTCAACCATCCTCAGTACTCCCTTAGACACTCCACCGACCATCCTCAGGTACTCCCTTAGACACTCACACCATCCTCAGGTAACTCCTTAGACACTCACACTATCCTCAGGTACTCCCTTAGACACTCAGACCATCCTCAGTACTCCCTTAGACACTCAACCATCCTCAGGTACTCCCTTAGACACTCAGACCATCCTCAGGTACTCCCTTAGACACTCACACTATCCTCAGGTACTCCCTTAGACACTCACACCATCCTCAGGTACTCCCTTAGACACTCGACACTCATATCCTCAGGTACTCCCTTAGACACTAACACTATCCTCAGGTACTCCCTTAGACACTCACACCATCCTCAGGTACTCCCTTAGACACTCACACTATCCTCAGTACTCCCTTAGACACTCACACCATCCTCAGGTACTCCCTTAGACACTCACACTATCCTCAGGTACTCCCTTAGACACTCACACTATCCTCAGGTACTTCCCTTAGACACTCCCTATCCTCAGTACTCCTAGACACTCACACACCTCAGGTACTCCTTAGACACTCACACATCCTCAGGTACTCCCTTAGACACTCACACTTCCTCTCCCTTGACACTCACACTATCCTCAGGTACTCCCTTAGACACTCACACTATCCTCAGGTACTCCCTTAGACACTCAACACTTATCCTCAGGTATCCCTTTAGACACTCACACTATCCTCAGGTACTCCCTTGTAGACACTCACACTATCCTCAGGTACTCCCTTAACACTCACCAACCATCCTAGAGTACTCCCTTAGACACTCCACACCAACCTCAGGACTCCCTTAGAACACTCCACACCAACCTCAGGTACTCCCTTAGACACTCACACCAACCTCAGGTACTCCCTTAGACACTCACCCACTTTCTCAGGTACTCCCTTAGACACTCCGCACTAATCTCAAGTATTCCTTAGACACTTCACACCTAACCTCAGGTACTCCCTTAGACACTCACCACTATCCTCACGGTACTCCCTTTAGACAACTCAACCAACCTCAAGGTACTCCTTAGACACTCACCACTATCTCAGTACTCCCTTAGACACTCGCACTATTCCTCAGGTACCCCTTAGGACACTTCACACCACCTCAGGTACTCCCTTAGACACTCACACTATCCTCAGGTACTCCCTTAGACACTTCGCACTATCCTCAGGTACTTCCCTGATAGACACTCAGACCATCCTCAGGTACTCCCTTAGACACTCACACTATCTCAGGTACTGCCTTAGACACTCACACCATCCTCAGGTACTCCCTTTAAGGACACTCACACCATCCTCAGGGTACTCCCTTAGACACTCACACTATCCTCAGTACTCCCTTGACACTCAACCACCTCAGGTACTCCGCTTAGACACTCACACTATCCTCAGGTACTCCCTTAGACATCACACCATCCTCAGGTACTCCCTTAGACACTCAACTATCCTCAGGGTACTCCTTAGACACTCAACAACTTTCCTCAGGTACTCCCTTAGACCACTCACACCATCCTCAGGTACTCCCTTAGACACTCACACTTATCCTCAGGACTCCCTTAGACACTTCACACCATCCTCAGGTACTCCTTAGACACTAACACCATCCTCAGGGACTCCCTTAGATTACTCACACTTATCCTCAGGTACTCCCTTAGACACCTCACCCACTATCCTCAGAGTATCCCTTAGACACTCACACCATCCTCAGGTACTCCCTTAGACACTAACACCATCCTTCAGGTTACTCCCTTAGATACTCACACCATCCTCAGGTACTCCCCTTGGACACTCGCACCATCCTCATGTACTCCCTTAGACACTCACACTATCCTCAGTTACTCCCTGTAGACACTAACACCATCCTCAGGTACTTCCCTTAGACACTCACACATCCTCAGGTATCCCTTAGACACTTCACACTATCCTCAGGTACTCCCTTAGACACTAACGACCATCCTCAGGTACTCCCTTAGACACTCGCACCATCCTTCAGGTACTCCCTTAGCACTCGCACCATCCTCAGGTACTCCCTTAGACACTCACACTATCCTCAGGTACTCCTGACACTCACACTATCCTCAGTACTCCCTTAGATACTCAACACCAATCCTCAGGTACTTCCCTTAGGACACTCACCCTATCCTCAGGTACTCCCTTAGACACTCACACTATCCTCAGGTACTCCCTTTAGGACACTCACCTATCCTCAGGTACTCCCTTAGACACTTTCAACACTATCCTCAGGTCTCCCTTAGATAACTCGCACCATCCTCAGGGTACTTCCCTAGACACTCACACTATCCTCAGGTACTCCTTAGGACACTCACACTATTCCTCAGTACTCCCTTAGATTACTCACACCATCTCAGGTTACTCCCTTAGACACTCACCCTATCCTCAGGTACTCTTAGGACACTTTCACACTATCCTCGGTACCCCTTGCACACTCACCCTATCTCAGGTACTCCCTTAGACACTCACACTATCCTCAGGTTACTCCCTTAGACACTCACCCTATCCTCAGGTTACTCCTTAGACACTCACACCATCCTCAGGTTACTCCCTTGACACTCACACTATCCTCAGGTACTCCCTTTAGACACTCACCCTATCCTCAGGTACTCCCTTAGACCTCCACCATCCTCAGTACTCCTTAGACACTCACACTATCCTCAGGTACTCCCTTAGACCACTCACACCATCCTCAGGTACTCCCTTAGGCAACTCAACACCATCCTCAGGTACTCCTTAGACACTCACCCACATCCTCAGGTAACTCCTTAGACACTCACACCCATCCTCAGTACTCCCTTAGAGACTCACACTATCCTCAGGTACTCCCTTAGACACTCACACTATCTCAGGTCTCCGTTAGACACTTGCACATTCCTCAGGTACTTTCCTTAGACACTCATGTCCTGGTTTTGTCTCGTTTAGTTTCCTGACAACGCGGTCTGCGCACCTCACGCTCCGCCACGATACGGGGATGGTCAGGCGGTTGCTCCTGAACCTCCTCCTGAGGAACTACCTGGAGTTTAACTGTACGACCAGGCGGAGAAGCTCGGTGTCCAAGTCGTGTTCCCCGAGGTCGCAACAACAACGAGTGGCGGCAGGCCGACTCATACTACACAGGTACGGAGTAACTACTACTACTACTACTACTACTACAACGATTGGGCGCTCGGTAAACTCTACTACACAGGTTACGAAGTAGGTACTACTAACTACTACTTTACTACTACTACTACTACTACTACAACGAGTGGGCGCAGGTACCTCTACTACACAGGTACGAGTTACTACTACTACTACGTATTACTACTACAACGGGTGGCGCCGGGGTACCTCTACTACACAGGTACGAGGTAGTACTAATACTACTACTACTACTACTACTAACTACTACTACTACTACTACAACGAGTGGGCGCGTACCTCCTACTACACAGTACAGTACTACTTACGAATACTACAGTTGGTCCATACATTTTGGGATGTTATTGCAAACCAAAGATGTGCAGCTTTCATTAGAAGTGGTTTTCATCCAGACCGGTTGGGACATTACAAGCGTTGTAGAAGCTCCTCCCACTGTTCACGGACCATAAGTAACGGGGGAACCCCATAAAAGGTAACGGGACCATAGTAACGGGACCATAAGACGGGGCCATAAGTAACGGGACCATAAGTAAACGGGCCGATAAGTAACGGGGCCATTAAGTAACGGGACCATAAGTAACGGGGCCGATAAAGAGGGCCGCATAAGTAACGGGGATAAAGTAACGCCCGATAAGTAACCGGGGCCGATAAAGGTAACGGGCCGATAAGTACGGGGCCGAAGGTAACGGGGCCGATAGGTAACGGGCCGATAGGTAACGGGGCCGATTAGGTAAACGGGGGCGATAGGTAACGGGACCGATTAAGTAACTGGGCCGATTAAGTAACGGGGCCCTTAAAAGTAACGGGACCATAAGTAACGGGACACGTGGCTGCTCAAGCAGTTTCATGGTCAGGGTGCTCAGGGCCTATAGATCGGGCAGAGGCTCGGACGTCAGGAGGGCTTCTACAACTTCAAGTTCATAACTACAAAGGATTTGCAACCCAATATTTAAAAAAGTTCATAATTAGATTCATAGTGTTACTTTGTCTTTGTAAAAAAGGTTTGTTAAAAGTTCTATGGTGTGTTAGGCTGCAGCCGCAGGAGTCTTGCACAACAACAACACAGTTACCGCGGCAGAGTGCACGAGACTGCTGCACGAGACTGTGCACGAGACTGTGCACGGAGACTGTGCACGAGACTGTAGCTTCATATTTGACAAACAGTTCATGTGAAACGTGTGAGCATCTACAAGCTAAAACTACAAATGTAATTATTTTTTGGTTCTTATAAAGACACTAGTTATAAACAAACCAAAACTTGTTTAAATACTGACATTTCGACAGTCGAACAGTTGACTGTCGAAACGTCTGTCAGGTATTTAAACAAGTCTTTGTTTTGTTATACCTAGTGTCTTTATAAAAGAACCAAAAAATAATTACATGTGAACAAGAGACATAATGAACGTAATAAAAGCTAAAACCTACAAAGCTAACGGATAGCTATCATTTTACTGTCAGGGCCAACTGACCGGGCCATGGCTCAGTGTGTGTTTCAGAGGGAGAGGTCTGACTCCATGTGGACTGCTGGGTCCAGGAGGGGAGGGCTGATCTCCTGTGGACTGTGTGGTCAGAGGGAGAGGGCTGATCTCCATGTGGACTGGTGGTCAGAGGGAGAGGGCTGACCTCCATGTGGACCCGTGTGTCAGAGGGAGAGGCTGACTCCATGTGGACCGTGTGGTCAGAGGGAGAGGGCTGATTCCAATGTGGACTGTGTGGTCAGAGGGAGAGGGCTGACCTCTGCGGTGGACCGTGTGGTAGAGGGAGAGGGCTGACCTCCATGTGGACCGGATGTGGTCAGAGGAGAGGTCTGACCTCCATGTGGACCGTGTGGTCAGAGGGAGAGGGCGGGTCGCGGCTGACCTCTCCATGTGGACTGTGTGGTCAGAGGGGGAGAGGTTCTGACCTCTCCATGTGGACGTGTGGTCAGAGGTGGAGAGGGGCTGACCTCTCCAGGTGGACCGTGTGGTCAGAGGGAGAGGTCTGACCTCCATGTGGACCGTGTGTCAGAGGGAGAGTGACTCTCCATGTGGACCGTGTGGTCAGAGGGAGAGGGCTGACTCTTCCAGGTGGACGTGTGGTCAGAGCGGAGAGGGCTGATCTCATGTGGACTGGGTGTGGTCAGAGGAGAGGGCCTGGACCTCTCCAGGTGGACCGTGTGGTCAGAGGGAGAGGGCTGATCTCATGTGGACCGTGTGGTCAGAGGGAGAGGGCTGAACTCTGCAGGTGGACGTGTGTGGTCAGAGGAAGAGTCTGACCTTCCATGTGACCGTGTGGTCAGAGGGAGAGGTCTGACCTCTCCATTGTGGACCGTGTTGGTCGAGGGAGAGGTCTGACCTCCATGTGGACCGTGTGGTCAGAGGGAAGGCTGACTCTCCATGTGGACCGTGTGGTTTCAGAGGGAGAGGTCTGACCTCCATGTGGACCGGTGAGTCAGAGGGAGAGGTCTGACTCCATTGTGGCGTGTGGTCAGAGTTAGAGGGCTGACTTCCATGCTGGGACCGATGTGTCAGACGGTAGAGGGCTGACTCTCCATGTGGACCGTGTCGGTCAGGGGAGAGGGCTGACCTCCATGTGGACCGTGTGGTCAGAGGGAGAGGGCTGATTCCATGTGCCGTGTCGTCAGAGGGAGAGGGCTGACCTCCATGTGGACGTGTGGTCAGAGGTAGAGGGCTGTACTCTCCATGTGGACGTAGTTGTGTGGTCAGAGGGAGAGGCTGACCTCCATATGTGGACCGTGTGGTCAGAGGGAAGGGGCTCTGACCTCCATGTGGGACCGTGTGGTCAGAGGGGAGAGGCTGATCTCCATGGGACTGTGGTCAGAGGGAGAGGGCTGACCCTCATGTGGACCGGTTGTGGTCAGAGGAGAGGGCTGACCTCATGTGGACGTGTGGTCAGAGGGATAGGGGCTGTCTCCATGTGGACTGTGTGTCAGAGGGAGAGTCTGATCTCATTGTGGACTGTGTGTGTCGAGGGGAGGGCTGACCTCCATGTGGACCGTGTGGTCAGAGGGAGAGGCTGATCCCATGGTGGACCGTGTTGGTCAGAGGAGAGAGGTCGACCTCTCCATGTGGACCGTGTTGGTCAGAGGGAGAGGGTGATCTCCATGTGGACGTGTGGTCAGAGGGAGAGGGTCTGGAGCCTCTCATTTGGACGTGTGGTCAGAGGGAGAGGGCTGCCTCTCCATGTGGGACCGTGTGGTCAGATGGAGAGGTTGGACCTCTCCATGTGTGACCGTGTGGTCAGAGGTTAGAGGTCTGACTCCATGTGGGACCTGGGTCAGAGGTAGAGGGCTGACTCTCGCATGTGGACCGTGATGGTCAGAGGAGAGGGCTGACCTCCATGTGGACCGTGTGGTCAGAGGGAGAGGGCTGACCTCCATGTGGACCGTGTGGTCAGAGGGAGAGTCTGACCTCCATGTGGACCGTGTGGTCAGAGGGAGAGGTCTGACCTCTCCATGTGGACCGTGTTGGTCAGAGGGAGAGGGTCTGGACCTCCATGTGGACCGTGTGGTCAGAGGGAGAGGTCTGACCTCCATGTGGACCGTTGTGTGTGGTCAGAGGTAGAGGGGCTCTGACTTCCATGATGTGACCGTGTGGTCAGAGGGAGAGGGCTGACCTCCATGTGGACCGTGTGGTCAGAGGGAGAGGGCTGGACCTCCATTTGGACCGGTGTGGTCGAGGGAGAGGGCTGACCTCCATGTGGACCGTTGTGGTTCAGAGGGAGAGGGGCTGACCTCTCCATGTGGACCCGTGTTGGTCGAGGTGAGGGCTGACTCTCCATGTGACCGTGTGGTCAGAGGTTAGAGGGCTGACTCTCCATGTGGGACCGTGTGGTCAGAGGTAGAGGGCTGACTCTCCATGGGACCGTGGGTCAGAGTAGAGGGCTGACTCTCCATGTGGACCGTTGTGGTCAGAGGGAGAGGGCTGACCTCATGTGGACCGTTGTGGGTCAGAGGTAGAGGGCTGAACTCTCCTGTGGACCTTGTGGGTCAGAGGGAGAGGGCTGACCTCATGTGGACCGTGTGGTTCAGAGGGAGAGTCTGACCTCCATGTGGACCGTGTAGTCAGAAGGAGAGGCTTGATCTTCATGTGGACTGTGTGGGTCGAGGGAGAGGGCTGACCTCCATGTGGACGTGTGGCTCAGAGGGAGAGGGCTGACCTCCATGTGGGACCGTGTTTGGTCAGAGGGAGAGCGACCCTCAGGGGACCGTAGTGTGGTCAGAGGGAGAGAGGGCTGACCTCCATGTGGACCGTGTGTCAGAGGGAGAGGGCTGATCTCCATGTGGACTGTGTGGTTCAGAGGGAGGGCTGACCTCTCCATGTTGGACCGTGTGGTTCCAGGAGGAGAGGTCTGACTTCTCCATGTGGACCGTGTGGTCAGAGGAGAGGGCTGACCTCCATTGTGGACCGTGTGGTCAGAGGTAGAGGGCTGACTCCCATGTGGACGTGTGTCAGAGGGAGAGGGCTGACCTCCATGAGGACCGTGTGGTCAGAGTGAGAGGTTTGACCTCCATGTGGGGACCGTTGTGGTCAGAGGGAGGGGCTGACTTCCATGTTGGACCGTGGGTCAGAGGAGAGGTGATCTCCATGTGGACGTGTGGTCAGAGGGAGAGGGCACCTCCATGTGGGACGTGTGGTCAGAGGTGAGAGGGCTGACCTCCATTTGTGGACCGTGTGGTCAGAGGGAGAGGGCTGACCTTCCATGTGGACCGTGGTGGTCAGAGGGTGAGCTGACCTCTCCTGTGGACCGTATTGTGGTGATCAGAGAGGGGAGGCTGACTCTCCATTGTGGACCGTGTTGGTCAGAGGAGAGGGCCTGACCTCCATGTGGACCGTGTGGGTCAGAGGTAGAGGGCTGACTCTCCATGTGGACCGTGTGGTTTCCAGAGGGTAGAGGGCTGACCTCCATGTGGGACCGTTTGGTCAGAGGGAGAGGGCTGACTCTCCATGTGGACCGTGTGGTCAGAGGTAAGGGCTGGATCTCCATGTGACCGTGTTGGTCAGAGGAGATGGCTGAACCTCCATGTGGACCGTGTGTCAGAGGTTTAGAGGGGCTGACTCTCCATTGGACCGTGTGGTCAGAGGAGAGGCGCTGACCTCCATGTGGACCTGTGGTCAGAGGAGAGTCTGACCTCCATGTGGACCGTGTGGTCAGAGGGAGAGGGGGCTGCTCTCCCATGTGGACCGTGTGGGTTCAGAGGGAGAGGGCTGATCTCCTGTTTGGGACCGTGGTGGTCAGAGGGAGAGGTCTGACCTCCATGTGGACCGATGTGGTCAGAGGGAGAGGGCTGACCTCCCCATGTGGACCGTGTGGTCAGAGGGGAGAGGGCTGACCTCCATGGGACCGTGTTGTGGTCAGAGGGAGAGGGCTGACCCTCTCATGTGGACCGTGTGGTCAGAGGAGAGGGCTGACCTCTCCATTGGGACCGTGTGGTCAGAGTGGAGAGGGCTGACCTCATGTGGACCGTGTGTCAAGAGGGAGAGGTCTGACCTCCATGTGGACCGTGTGGTCGAAGGGGAGGGTGACTCTCCATGTGGACGTGTGGTCAGAGGGAGAGGGGCTTGACCTCCATGTGGACCGTTGTGGTCAGAGAGAGGTCTGACCTCTGCAGGTGGGACCGTTTGTGGTCAGAGGGGAGGGTCTGACCTCTGCAGGTGGACCGTGTGGTCAGAGGGAGAGGGCTGACTCCATGTGGACCGTCTGTGGTCAGAGGGAGAGGGCTGACCTCCATGTGCGACGGTGTGGTCAGAGGGAGAGGGCTGTACCTCTCCTATTGTGGGACGTTGGTCGAGGGAGAGGGCTGACCTCCATGTGGACCGTGTGTGGTCAGAGGAGAGGCTGACCTCCATGTTTGACTGTGTGGTCAAGGGGAGGCTGACCTCCATGTGGGACCGTTGGTCAGAGGGAGAGCTGACTCCAGTGGACCGTTGGTCAGAGGGAGAGGTCTGACCTCCTGCAGGTGGACTGTTTGTGGTAGAAGGGAGAGGGCTGCTCCAGTGGACGTGTGGTAGAGGGAGAGGGCTGAACTCCATGTGGGACCGTGTGGTCAGAGGGAGAGGGCTGACCTCCATTGTTGGACCGTGTGGTCAGAGGGAGAGGGCTGACCTCCATGTGGACTGTGTCGGTCAGAGGGAGAGGCTGACCTCCATGTGACCGTGGTGTCCAGAGGGAGATGCCTGAACCTTCCAGTGTGGACCGTGTGGTCAGGAGGGAGAGGTCTGACCTCCATGTGACTGTGTGGTCAGAGGGAGAGTCTGACCTCTGCAGGGACTGTGTGGTCAAGAGGGAGAGGCTTGACCTCCATGTGGACCGTGTGGTCAGAGGGAAGAGGCTGACCTCCATGTGGACTGGTGTGGTCAGAGGGAGGGGCTGACTCCATGTGGACTGTGTGGTCAGATGGGAGAGGGCTGACCTCCAGTGGACCGTGTGGTCAGAGGGGAGAGGTCTGACCTCTGAGGTGGACCGTGTGGTCAGAGGGAGAGGGTGACCTCCATGTGGACCGTGTGGTCAGAGGGAAGAAGGGCTGGACTCCAGGTGGACATGTGTTCACAGATATGGGTGGTCCTGTTGCGGTTTCCAGCTGAATCACATTTTTAACATTGCAGGTTTACTGAACCTGAACCAAAGTTTACACTTTTTGGACAACTATTAAATAATGAAAAACTGATACCATTTTTTTTGTGTGGTAATGGTTTGCATATTCTGAAGTGTATTGGGCCATATTCCTATAATAGTCAAAAGTTGGATCTATATTTCAAAAATGAAAAATGTTACATGTTATCCTTATGTACATGATTCCAAATAGAAGACAGTATCTTCTGTATGTACAGCAACCTGATTTGGAATTTAACATTATGTACAAATCCTTATTGTCATCACTCTGTGATGAAAAACTGAAGCCTTTAGCAGACTACAGTTCTGAAAACAAAAAACGTTTTAGTGTCGAGTCAATATAGTTGTTAATCATATGTGCTACAAAAAAAAGGAAGGTGGAAAGAGTGGAGAGTTCATAATCATAGAATCTACGTGTTAAAAAATTCCAGTGAACCTATAGGGAGAGATTACTCAACATATCCGGCCTCTTTCACGCGTCCATCACCCCCTGGGTTCACTGGGTTTGTTTATGTACCATAAACATGTTCAATGTTGGCAGGTCTGTTTTTGTTGTGTTCTTAACGTTGCTGGAGGGCTGGATTCTCTAAGTTTGCAAATCTTAAGAAATAAAACGTGCCGTATTTCGACCTGCTCCTGCCTGATAGATTTAGCCAAGTGAGATTTGTGTAGATTTCTTTTCAAAAAGCGTTTCTCTCCTAAGTCGTCCAGCACTTTGTAGAGCGTGTGACCTTTAAAAGTTTTGTTGATCCCTCCTCTGGCGTCGGCACTTGAGATCTTATTTCGTGTTACTTATAGTTGTGTACTCTGTACCCGTAGGTCGCTATCAAGGGCCATTCCAGTGGAGTCACTGAGGACGAGGCGCGCACTCTCACCCACGCCTGCGGAAGGCGCCCGCAGACTATCGGCGTGGGCTTCAAGCAAGACGGTGAAAACAGCCGTCACATTCACCCAAACCAGGGACCAAGTTCAGCTTTTACCCAAATCTAAAAAGCTTCTGAACTGAGAGCAACCAGAAATAACGCCTCAGTAGAAAGTGAATACCTACAAAAGTCATGGTAACCGTTATATCACGACGTCGCCACGTTTTTGTTGTGTTTTGTCAGTTGTTGTTGCTTCTTTGTTTGGCTTTACCCAAACGTAACAAAAATGTGACAAAAGAGCGTCAAAAAAGTGATAAAAAACACTTCAAAACATGGCGATGTGATAAAAGGGTCACCATCACTTTTGTAGCCTTAGCTTTCAAATGAGGCGTACACTGGCCTATAGGCTCTAACCTTTTAGATTTGGGTAAAGCTGAACTGGAGATGATGGACTCGGTTAAGTCTAAATAAGAGCGATTTACCGGTATGTTATGTCTGTGTTAAGCTATAGTAAAATCGTGCATCTTTACTCCCACACAAATGCTGTTTTACTTTTAAAAAGGGTTTTACAGCTTAAAACGTTTTCATAATTATAACAAATAAAGCTGACTACCGTATTTCGGCTTTGCGGGTTATTTTTAGAACGTTTCCCCCGCGATAAACGAGGGACCACAGTTTGAAGCTCTTTGTCCCTCAGGTCCATAAGCTGCTGATCGTGGTGGAGCTGCTCCTGGGGAGATTCCAGACCGACTCCAGTTCAGACAACCGTCCCTGAAGAGTCCCTGCACCTGTACTTCCTCCTCACGCAGGGTAAGCCCGCCCCTGTACTTCCTCCTCACGGCAGGGTAAGCCCCGCCCCGTACTTCCTCCTCACGCAGGGTAAGCCCCGCCCCTGTACTTCCTCCTCACGCAGGGTAAGCCCCGCCTCGTACTTCCTCCTCACGCAGGGTAAGCCCCGCCTCGGTACTTCCTCCTCACGCAGGGTAAGCCCCGCCCCTGTACTTCCTCCTCACGCAGGGTAAGCCCCGCCTCGGTACTTCCTCCTCACGCAGGGTAAGCCCCGCCCCTGTACTTCCTCCTCACGCAGGGTAAGCCCCGCCCCTGTACTTCCTCCTCACGCAGGGTAAGCCCTGCCCCTGTACTTCCTCCTCACGCAGGGTAAGCCCCGCCCCTGTACTTCCTCCTCCGCAGGGTAAGCCCCGTGTACTTCCTCCTCACGCAGGGTAAGCCCCGCCCCTGTACTTCCTCCTCACGCAGGGTAAGCCC
Source organism: Neogobius melanostomus (assembly GCA_007210695.1). Classification (NCBI taxonomy): domain Eukaryota; kingdom Metazoa; phylum Chordata; class Actinopteri; order Gobiiformes; family Gobiidae; genus Neogobius; species Neogobius melanostomus. Next base: position 124,958 of record VHKM01000750.1, read on the forward strand.
CGCCCTGTACTTCCTCCTCACGCAGGGTAAGCCCCCCTGCCCCCTGGGTACTTCCTCCTCACGCAGGGTAAGCCCCGCCCCGTACTTCCTCCTCACGCAGGGTAAGCCCCGCCCCTGTACTTCCTCCTCACGCAGGGTAAGCCCCGCCCCTGTACTTCCTCCTCACGCAGGGTAAGCCCCGCCCCTGTACTTCCTCCTCACGCAGGGTAAGCCCCGCCCCTGTACTTCCTCCTCACGCAGGGTAAGCCCCGCCCCTGTACTTCCTCCTCACGCAGGTAAGCCCCGCCCCCGTACTTCCTCACGCAGGGTGTTCATGTTTTCTTTTGCATTTTTCCACATTTTAACCCACAATTTATATCCGTCACATTTTTTCCAATTTGCATAATTGATTTATTCTGGTGTTTCTCGCTCGTTGTTTTCTGTCTCTGTCTCAGCCGTACGAACCGGAAACCTGTCCAAGTTTAACCAGGTCCTGGAGCAGTTTGGAGAAAAGTTTCAAACCGACGGCACCTACACTTTAATCATCCGCCTGAGACACAACGTCATCAAGACAGGTACTGCAATACTACTGCGATACTGCTGCAATACTACTGCGATACTACTGCGATACTACTGCGATACTACTGCGATACTGCTGCGATGCTACTGCGATACTGCTGCGATACTGCTGCGATACTACTGCGATACTGCTGCGATGCTACTGCAATACTACTGCGATACTGCTGCAATACTACTGCGATACTACTGCGATACTACTGCGATACTGCTGCGATGCTACTGCGATACTGCTGCAATACTACTGCGATACTGCTGCAATACTACTGCGATACTGCTGCGATGCTACTGCAATACTACTGTGATACTGCTGCGATGCTACAGCGATGCTACTGCAATACTACTGTGATACTGCTGCGATACTGCTGCGATGCTACTGCAATACTGCTGCAATACTACTGTGATACTGCTGCGATGCTACTGCAATACTGCTGCAATACTACTGTGATACTGCTGCGATGCTACTGCAATACTGCTGCGATACTGCTGCGATGCTACTGCAATACTGCTGCGATACTGCTGCGATGCTACTGCAATACTGCTGCGATGCTACTGCGATGCTACAGCGATGCTACTGCAATACTGCTGCGATGCTACTGCGATGCTACAGCGATGCTACTGCAATACTGCTGCGATGCTACTGCAATACTACTGCGATGCTACAGCGATGCTGCTGCGATGCTACAGCGATGCTACTGCAATACTACTGCGATGCTACAGCGATGCTACTGCAATACTGCTGCGATGCTACTGCGATGCTACAGCGATGCTACTGCAATACTGCTGCGATACTGCTGCGATGCTACTGCAATACTGCTGCAATACTACTGTGATACTGCTGCGATGCTACAGCGATGCTGCTGCGATGCTACTGCGATGCTGCTGCGATGCTACTGCGATGCTGCTGCGATGCTACTGCGATACTGCTGCGATGCTACAGCGATACTGCTGCGATGCTACAGCGATACTGCTGCGATGCTACAGCGATGCTACTGCCAATACTGCTGCGATGCTACTGCGATACTGCTGCGATGCTACAGCGATGCTACTGCAATACTGCTGCGATGCTACTGCGATACTGCTGCGATGCTACAGCGATACTGCTGCGATGCTACTGCGATACTGCTGCAATACTACTGCGATACTGCTGCGATGCTACAGCGATGCTGCTGCGATGCTACTGCGATGCTGCTGCGATGCTACTGCGATGCTGCTGCGATGCTACTGCGTGCTCGCGATGCTACTGCTACTGCTGCGATGCTACTCGTATGCTCGATGCTACAGCATACTCTGCGATGCTACTGCGATACTGCTGCGATGCTACCGAACTGCAATACTGCTGCGATACTGCTGCAATACTACTGTGATACTGCTGCGATTCTACTGCGATGCTGCTGCGATGCTAAGCGATGTAACTGCGATGCTACAGCGATGCTACTGCAATACTGCTGCGATGCTACTGCGATGCTGCTGCGATGCTGCTGCGATGCTACTGCGATGCTACTGCAATACTACTGTGATACTGCTGCGATGCTACAGCGATGCTGCTGCGATCTGCTGCGATGCTACTGCAATACTACTGTGATACTGCTGCCGATGCTACGCGATGCTGCTGCGATGCTACTGCAATACTACTGTGATACTGCTGCGATGCTACAGCGATGCTGCTGCGATGCTACAGCGATGCTGCTGCGATGCTACAGCGATGCTGCTGCGATGCTACAGCGATGCTACTGCAATACTGCTGCAATACTGCTGCGATACTGCTGCGATGCTACTGCAATACTACTGTGATACTGCTGCGATGCTACAGCGATTGCTGCTGCGATGCTACAGCGATGCTACTGCATACTGCTGCAATACTGCTGTGATACTGCTGCGATGCTACTGCATACTACTGTGATACTGCTGCGATGCTACAGCGATGCTGCTGCGATGCTACAGCGATGCTGCTGCGATGCTACAGCAATACTACTGCGATGCTGCTGCGATGCTACAGCGATGCTGCTGCGATGCTACAGCAATACTACTGCGATGCTACTGCGATGCTGCAGCGATACTGCTGCGATGCTACTGCGATGCTGCAGCGATGCTACTGCTCTTTCCATTGTTTCCTCTTTTTTTTTTAAACCTTTCTCTTACTTTTCTCGACTGCAGGCGTTCGGATGATCAGCCTGTCTTACTCGCGGATATCTCTGAGCGACATCGCCCTGAAGCTGCAGCTCGACTCTCCCGAAGACGCAGAGTTCATCGTTGCCAAGGTAACGACGTCACAGAGTCGTGTTTTCCCTGACGATGAGACTAAAGACTAAACTCCTCTGTGTCCAGGCGATCAGAGACGGCGTGATCGAGGCCAGCATCAACCACGAGAAAGGCTTCGTCCAGTCCAAAGAAACCATGGACATTTACGGCACCAGAGAACCTCAGCTGGCCTTTCACCAACGCATCAGCTTCTGCCTGGACATACACAACATGTCTGTGAAGGTAAGAGCCGTAACCGGGCCAAAACTGGGCCATGACAACCCAAGGGTAAGGGTTAGGGGGGAGTGTTTCAGTCTAAATGGATTTATATCGGGAATCGACTCTAGAGCTGCTCCATCCTGACCGTGAGGCCAACATGTTCTGACAGTGATATGACCTCATCAGTGCGGGGCAGAGGAGTTTCCTTAATAAGCTCCTCCTGTAGTCACTGAACATACGCCTTTAGATGCAGAGACTCAAACACAACTGGGGGGATCGTTTTAAGGATATAGATTACATTTACTGCATTCTGCTGCATTTATAATGTTTCAGTTGGTCCTTTTGCTGTTGTCAAATATGGGTCACTTGCTCAAATAAACCTCTGCCTGAACTGAGCAATTCAGCTTTACCTTAATCTACAAGATTCTTGAAACACAGAAAAGCTTCACAATAGCGACGAAAACCTGACGAAATAATCAGTTCTGTCGGTCGCTCTGTTTAGCTTTTAGATTTGGGTAAAGCCGATCTGTAGAAAATGCTCTGTTAAAGGGTCAGGTACATACATTTTAATTTATCAATTGAATCTGAATCTGCTGTAGTACTATCCAAAGACTTCTATGGACAGTATAACAGCAAGGACCGTGACGTCGCCCGGTCGATTGCGCAGCCGGGGCCCCACCCTGGAGCCAGGCCTGGGGTTTGGGGCTCGAATGCGAGCGTCTGGTGGTCGGGCCTCTGCCCACGGGGCCCGGCCAGGCACAGCCCGAAGGGACGACGTGGGCCCGCCCTCCTGTGGACCCACCACCCGCAGAGGGAGCCGTAGGGGTCGGGTGCAGAGAGGACTAGGTGGCAGTCAAAGGCGGGTGCCTCGACGACCTGGTCCACGTGCGCAGCTTCTGGCGTTCGGGACATGGAACGTCACTTCGCTGGGGGGGAAGGAGCCTGAGCTTGTGCGGGAGGTTGAGAGATACCGGCTAGATATAGTCGGGCTCACCTCCACACACAGCCTGGGTTCCAGATCCCAACTCCTGGAGAGAGGCTGGACTCTCCATTTTTCTGGAGTTGCCCGCGGGAGAGACGGCGGGCTGGGGTGGGTTTGCTTATAGCCCCCCAGCTCAGCCGCCACGTGTTGGAGTTCACCCCGGTGAACGAGAGGGTTGCGTCCCTACGCCTTCGGGTGGGGACAGGTCTCTCACCGTTGTCTCGGCCTACGGGCCCAACATCGGTGCAGAGTACCCGGCCTTCTTGGAGTCCCTGGGAGGGGTACTAGATAGTGCTCCGACTGGGGACTCCATTGTTCTACTGGGGACTTCAACGCCCACGTGGGTAACGACAGTGAGACCTGGACGGGGTGATGGGGAAGAACGGCCTCCCCGATCTGAACCCGAGTGGTGTTCTGTTATTGGACTTCTGTGCTAGTTACAGTTTGTCCATAACGAACACCATGTTCGAGCACAAGGGTGTCCATAAGTGCACGTGGCACTAGGACACCCTAGGCAGGAGGTCGATGATCGACTTTGTAGTTGTGTCATCTGATCTCCGGCCGCGTGTCTCGGACACTCGGGTGAAGAGAGGGGCTGAGCTGTCAACCGATCACCACCTGGTGGTGAGCTGGATCCGCTGGCAGGGGAGGAAGCCGGTCAGACCTGGCAGGCCCAAACGTGTTGTGAGGGTCTGTTGGGAACGTTTGGTGGATCCCTCTGTCAGTAGGGTCTTCAACTCCCACCTCCGGAAGAGCTTCACCCAGATTCCGAGGGAGGTTGGAGACATGGAGTCCGAGTGGACCATGTTCTCCTCCTCCATTGTCGATGCGGCTGCTCGCAGTTGTGGCCGTAAGGTCTCTGGTGCCTGTCGCGGCGGCAATCCCCGAACCCGGTGGTGGCGCCCGGAAGTAAGGGATGCCGTCAAGCTGAAGGAGTCCTACCTGGCCTTGTTGGCTTGTGGGACTCCGGAGGCAGCTGAGAGGTACCGGCAGGCCAAGCGTGCTGCAGCTCGTGCAGTCACAGAGGCAAAAACTCGGGTCTGGGAGGAGTTCCCGAAAAAGGTGCTTCCCCGCTTCAGGTCGGTGGGGAGTCCTTACCTCAAGTGGAGGAGTTCAAGTATCTCGGGGTCTTGTTCACGAGTGAGGACGGATGGAGCGTGAGATCGATAGACGGATCGGTGCAGCGTCAGCAGTGATGCGGTCGCTGTATCGGACTGTTGTGGTGAAGAGGGAGCTGAGTCAGGGGGCAAAGCTCTCGATTTACCGATCGATCTACGTTCCCACCCTCACCTATGGTCATGAGATCTGGGTAATGACCGAAAGGACAAGATCGCGGATACAAGCGGCCGAAATGAGTTTCCTTCGCAGGGTGGCTGAGGGTGAGGAGCTCAGTTACCCGGGAGGAGCTCGGGGTAGAGTCGCTGCTCCTTCACGTCGAAAGGAGCCAGCTGAGGTGGCTAGGGCATCTGTTCCGGATGCCTCCTGGTCGCCTCCCTCGGGAGGTGTTCCAGGCATGTCCTATTGGGAGGAGGCCTCGTGGAAGGCCCAGGACACGCTGGTGGGACTATGTCGCCTCGGGGTCCCCCCAGAACAGCTGGAGGAGGTGTGGGTCCCCCCAGAACAGCTGGAGGAGGTGTGCGTGGATCGGGAAGTCTGGGCATCTCTGCTGAGACTGCTGCCTCCGCGACCCGGCCCCGGATAAAGAGGAAGAAAATGGATGGATGGATGGATGGATGGATGGATGGATGGATGGATGGATACATTTGATGGCACAGCTATAGAAAGAGTGTCCTCTTATAAGTACTTGGGTTTCTGGCTGGATGAGAAATTGACTTTTAAAACACATGTTTCAAAACTATGCCATAGTCTTAAATCGAAATTATCATTTTACTATAGAAACAAATCTTGTATTCCATTGAATTATAGAAAAGAAATCGTCAAGCTACGTTTTTATCAGTTCTTGATTATGGCGACACAGTTTATATGCAACACTTCACTTTCTGTTCTTAAACCTCTCGATGCAGTTTATCTTTCTGCTATTGGATTTATAACTGGAGACAAATACAGAACTCATCACTGTTTACTGTAGGACAGAGTCGGCTGGTCTTCCCTGACAAGTCGAAGAGAACAACACTGCATTTTATTTATTTATAAGGGACTTGTTGGGAGGCTTCCTGATTATCTCACATGTGAACTCAACTACAGCTCAAGTAGCTACAACACCAGGTCACATGACTGTTCTGAAAAATGGACTCGTAAAGAGTGAGACGGGAAAAAGAGGTTTTTCTTATTACACTGGCCACAAATGGAATGAACTACAAACGCTTTTACAATTAAACTCTTTAGTGCCTCTTTCACGGTTCATATTCGATATGTATAAAGAAAATTGTACTTGCTTTAATTGATACTTGTAATAATAATTGATACTTGTAATAATGTCTATTGTAAATATTGTATTGTTATTCACTGTTATGAACCAGGGCGCTCATGAAAAAGAGAGTCTCGTACTCTCATTGGGCCTTCCCTGTGTAAATAAAGATAAAATAAATCATTCGTAGTATTGATAAAGAGCTTATTCTCTTCGTAGCTCACTGTCCTCCTCTCTGTTTCCAGGCCATGAGGTTCCCGCCAAAGCCTACAACAAAGACCTGGAGTCTGCTGAGGTACAGAGTCACGGGAGGCTGGGAGGGCATCTGACTCACTCTGACTCTGACTCTCTGTGTTTCAGGAGCGACGGGAGCGAGAGCAGCAGGACCTGGAGTTCGCCAAAGAGATGGCAGAAGACGACGACGACAGTTTCCCCTGAGCCTCGACCTCCTCTGTGTCCTCCTCTGTGTCCTCCTCGTCTCCTCCTCTGTGTCCTCCTCGTCTCCTCCTCTGTGTCCTCCTCGTCTCCTCCTCTGTGTCCTCCTCGTCTCCTCCTCTGTGTCCTCCTCGTCTCCTCCTCTGTGTCCTCCTCGTCTCCTCCTCGTCTCCTCCTCTGTGTCCTCCTCGTCTCCTCCTCGTCTCCTCCTCTGTGTCCTCCTCGTCTCCTCCTCGTCTCCTCTACTGCTCAGACAGAGCCTTGTTCCTGATGTTGATTTGAATAAAGAGTTTGTTCTGGTTAAACATCTGTGTGTGACTGTGAGAAAGGAGAGCAGGTCTGCCTGTGGAAAGGTCAGTGCAGTGAGATTTAACTCTTTAAACCAGCCAGTCCCACAATATAAAGTGAGTTTTTAGAGCTTATGATTGTGTAGAATCAGGAAACCCATCTCTCACGATGAGTCAGTGTAAAGTTTTTTTATTGAGCATATATAAATGATACAGCTTTAAATCAACAATATATTTTTGTAGAAGTGTACATTTAAACCAAAACACAGCAGGAAAGCAAAAACAGCAGAAGCAGAGTACAATGTTACTGATTTATTGAGATACTGATCAGGGGAGATGATCCTTAAACAAATGTAAAGTATTGGACAGATCCCGAAGCTCCATTAACATTTCAATAAGAAGCTCTGGGCCGCTGAACGTGTGTCTGAGGGCTGCGTTTGGCCCCCGGGCCGCACTTTGGGCTCTCCTGAGCTGCAGATCCACCGTGATGGAGCGCCCTCTGCTGGATAAAGCGCATCGAGACATCAGCTTTTAGGAAGGTTACTTATTTTTGTTCCTAAACGACATAATAGATCGATTATATCTAAAGTTATTATTTGATTTCTTCATTCTTTCTCTTTAGATTTAAACAGAATCTGCATGAGTTCTATGGCTGCTTCCAGGCTCCACAATGTGATGTCACACTGTGGGGGAGGAGCCACTGCATTAACACGTTCACCAGTATCTAAAAAGAAAATGTATGAATTACAAAAACAATCTAAAAATCAAACTCATTTGACCTGCCCCCAGCCTGTATAAATAAGACCGGCCTTTAGAACGAAAACATCGAATATATTTAACCTCTTAACCCCCGCCTGAACCGAGCTCGGCTTTAATTTAAATCTAATCTTTGAACAAACTGTTTTGTTCCCAAACATTGAGTTTATCCATGAGCTCATTTGAAAGCTAAGTGTTTCCGTCTCGTTATTGTAGGTTCGTTTGTTTCATGTTGAGATGTTTTGGAGCAGATCTTTCCCTGCAGACGGTCTCGAGTTCGTGTTTCAGCCTCTAAAGCCTCTGTGGCCGTTTTAATGGAAGTGTTAAAGTCGTTTTTTCTGTGGTCGGAGTCGTGTGAACGAACCAGCACTTTTTGATCCGACGCGTCAGAAAAAGTGCAGAGAAAGTCACAGTTTGTCTTTTGCCTGAAGACACTTTGAACTGAAGGAGGAAGAAGTCGTGTCTAACTTTGCATTTGTCACGTTTCTTCACAGTAGTAAGTAAGTAATCTTTATTTGTGTAGCACTTTCCACAGACAAAAAGCCACAAAGTGCTTCACAACACAGTTTAAAAAAGTACATACAATGTAAAAGGCCAAGACGACACCAACAATCATAGCAGCACAAAGTGTAGCTCATTAAAAGCCTGAACAAATAGATGAGTCTTAAGTTTGCTCTTGAAGGCGTCCACAGAGTCAGTAGAGAAGATCGTTCCTGGAAGGATCGGTCACTTCTAGCGCACCACACGGAACATAATCATCTTTATCTTGTTAGTAAAACATCTGGAAAAGGCATTGCTGTCAGCTCCACACTTAAACAGGGGCAACTGGAGCAGCAGGACAGACAGGTGAATTGATTGTGTCAAACAACACTTAGGATTTTTCTTATTCAATGGTACCAGTTTACGGATATATTCAGATCTGGCATTTTTTTCTTTAATATTTTTATTTTATTTTGACAATAACATACATAAAAAGACAGACTTATACACGCCACAAACAGGAATGACAGCATGACAACAAGGGGAGGGGGGTAGGCAGACATTCTATAACATATAGTTCATACTTGTTTTTTACATCGTCAAATGTAAAAGATGAGCAGAGTGACATTGTTATTATTAAGTATCACCAAGCCCCGTTAGTGGGGTTCATATACGGAAACTCAATAAGAGTAGACTACACATTTAGGTCCAAGCCTAGTTAGAAATCATCCATAAACACACAGACTGCCTGAGACTTTAGTGAAGTCTCTGCTCCTTGTGGAGTCAGACACACATCCAGTGACCACCAAACATCCTGCCACAAGATTTACAATAACAAAGAAACCACATAAACCCATGAAAAGGCAAAACACACCTTCCCACACGGAGATGAGAAGTTGGAACCATCAATTAAATCAGGTCTGGGGTTCGATGGCAGATAAATCATCATGCAGACGTTCATAATTCATTCAACTGGGACAATTCTATCAACTCTTTCCATAAAAGGCCTTCGAAGCCATACACCCTATAGATGTGTTTGTTTTAGTGCAGTCCATACTAAGTTAAATATGTTGGGTTTTCTTTGCTCAGGTCTTCAAGAGCTAAAGCTGCTTGTTCCATGGAGAGAAGATCCAAATATTCTCCCAGCCATTTATCAAGCTGAAAACTATTTGGTTTCTGCACCTTCCAATTAATGAGGATAGTGCACTTTGCTGAAAGAAACGCTAAAGCAATTAATGTTTGTGTTATTCTAGAGTGCACACCCTCCACATGTTCCCAAAAAATGTCTACTACTGGATAACTGGAAATTTACTTTGAATGTTTGACATAAGGCATCTTTAATTTTTTCCCAAACGTTTTTCACTTCTGGGCATTGCCAGAGCAGATGGATAAGGGTCCCAGTCATGCCACAGCCATGCCAGCATAAATCTGAGGCACTACAATTCATTTTATACACTTTCTGTGGGGTGATGTATGATCTGAATAGAATCTTGAGTTGTATCAGCTTGTATCTCACACATTTTGAGATGTAGTTTGACTGTCTTAGTATGGTCTCCCACTCTTCTTTAGTTTGTCCCTAGATCCTTCTCCCATTGTTCCATGATAACTCCACAATATTCAAAAAAATCATGACTTAATAATTTATTGCAGCTCGGAGTTGGTTGTCCAGGTGCTCATTTGTATTAGTAAATTGAAAACTGGAGAGAATTGCTTTAAACTGCATATATTAAAGCAATGTGTGTCATTTAAATTAAATATAGTTTTGAGTTGCTGAAATGGCATAATTTCCTCCCCATGTAATATTTGTCCCAAAGTCCTAATATTTTATTTTTCCATGAATCATTAGAAGGGGTTGTCCACCAGCTGTAAATAGTGGGTTATTCCAAATGGGACAAGATGGTTTATGAATGGCTTGTGCAATTTCGCATGAGAACGTAACTATGGGGTTTTGGATTCTTTTGTCACATTTTGGTTTATTCCAAATGGATGCAATCGAGATATTTTTACAAGTATCTTGTACAACTTTTTGTTCCAACCAGCTCCAGCTGCCTATTTCACATGGATCTCTTTGTAGGCCCAGGTTAAGGGATATTGAGCATTGAGGGCCAGGTAATATGTATACGATACATCCGGGACCCCCAATCCCCCACTTTACGAGGGATGGACAGTTTCCTTAGACTGATCCTTGATCTTTTTCTTTCCATAAGAATGTTGTAAATTGTTTATTAATTGCATGAAACCACTTCTGAGGAAACTGCATTGGGATTGATCTGGCATTTTACCTTTACCTGGTAAACCCTGGTTAAATAATCTAAGTGTTCTAAATGATCTAAAGCAGTGGTTCCCAAAGTGGGGTCTGGGGCCCCCTGGGGGGCCTTGGAGACACTATAGGTGGGCCCCAAAAAGCTTGTCTAGAAAACAAGTACATTGAAAAAATATATATTTTAAAATTTCTATTGGGGGCCTCGAGAGAATTTTGGATCGACAAGGGGCCGCAATGTTCCGGACTCGGGAATGGCTGATCTAAATCATCTAAATGTTCTCCATCCATCCATTTTCTTCCTCTTTATCCGGGGCCTGGTCGCGGGGGCAGCAGTCTCAGCAGAGATGATCCACGCACACCTCCTCCAGCTGTTCTGGGGGGACCCACACCTCCTCCAGCTGTTCTGGGGGACCCACACCTCCTCCAGCTGTTCTGGGGGGACCCACACCTCCTCCAGCTGTTCTGGGGGACCCACACCTCCAGCTGTTCTGGGGGACCCCGAGGCGACACCAGGCCAGCTCGGAGACATAGTCCCACCAGCGTGTCCTGGGCCTTCCACGAGGCCTCCTCCCAATAGGACATGCCTGGAACACCTCCATCTAAATGTTCTAAATAATCTAAACTATCATACAAATATGATACTTGTCGTACATGTGGCAACACGGCTTAGTTAGTTAGTTAGTTAGTTATTTAAAAGGACAACGGGCAGGTACATTAAAAAGATGGCTGCCCCAGATTTAGCACAATGCTAATTTCCATCTGTAGTCCTTATACAATCAAAAATACAATTAAAATACATAACAGAGTTAATTAAAATACAAAACGTAGACAAAACTCTAAAGTATTTTTTTAATTTTTACTGATGAAATTTATACTGGGGCTCTACAGACATATTCACCTTATTCCGTCCCGCCCACTTTTGCCTTGGCTGATTCTGAGGCTGATTCCAAAGCCCTTAAAGTATAGCGAACTAGAGCTTCAGCAGCATTTGCCCAATTCCACCGTCCTTACCCAGGGGAAGAGGAAGTGACATCACCAACAGCTGTGTTTCTTCTGCTTTAAAGTTAAAGGGACTATACATAAGTTTAACCACAAATAAATGTATACAAATTTAAAATGTCTTTCTCACACATGCTCCAGCAATGCCCTGGTGAGTAGAATGAGCCCTGGCCTTTTCACCGCGATTGCCTCTATATGCCTGTAAAGTCACTTAAATAGTTTATGCTCGGGTCGAACAAGCAACAGCTTAATGCGCGTTCACGCTCAGCTGTAGCGTTAGCTGTAGCATTAGCTGTAGCGTTAGCTGTATCTCCTCTATACTGATGCTGCAGCGCGAGTGGTAACGTCGGAGGGATGGATTTAGCGGAGAATAAGAGGAGACCGGCTTCAAGCACCATCGAAACTCCAGCCCAGACCCCAAATAACGAAAAGAAAAGTGGAGTCTGATCGGCGTAGGCAAAGAACCAGAGTAAACATCAGAAAATCTGAGAGAATCTTTTGAGAGAATCTCTCAAAAGACCCGCAGCTTATTTTTGCTTGAAAGGTAAGAAATTATGATAAATTATGACTAAATACATGGAGGAAAAGTGTTGTTGATGCTTCAAAACAATGGTGTCCGACTGTCCGTGCATGTTGTACAAACTTCACTGAAACAAGCCATAAAATAATATTTGGAAGTTACCAAAATAGTTGATCTAATAGTTTTGTACCTACAGAGAAGTTGTGTAGTATTAGTAGCAGACTAGTAGTGTCAGTAATAACAGTAATTGTGCTGTACCTACAAAACATTTGAGTAGTAACAGTGGTAATGGTGCTGTATTTACAATGGCAAATGTTAGCTTTTCTTGGCCGCAAAATAAGCATGACTGTTCACGGATTTATAAGCAGTGAAACAATTAGGTCTGCGTTTATGCTACAAAGTATACGAGTATTTTTTTTTTTCCTCCAAACGTCAATTATTCGTTTATATGTATTATTTGGCTTCTTCACTCGATTCACTTTGCTGCATTTGCTCAAGTATTTTATCTTGGAAAACATTCACTCAAATTGATTTGGTCTAAATATCTTACAGAACAGTAACGTTTCTTACCTCAGTTGAAGTCATGCCTGCAAATCTGCAAATTGACCAGGACGGGACTGTTATTTCTGGTGCTCGTAAAGCCTGAGCGCCTCATGCACGAGCTTATCATCGAGGCTGCAGTTACGCGTTTGGCCTGAGGGGGCAATTGGGAGCACAAAACTGCTAAACTCCACACAGCCCCTTTAAGTGCAGGCCAAACAAAAGCGCATACCGCCCCCTCCTATATATTGTCCAACAACAACATAGTGTCCAAATAAAGACATTTAAGGATAAAGTAAATCACTTATTTTATCTCAACAGCTGTTTCATAAAGCTACAGTATGCAAATTAGCCATGTGGCTTAAGTTTCTACTAAATGAAGCAAAAGCACAAACTGCTTCATTTAGGCCATTTACTGAGGAGGCTCTTTAAAACCATGTGACTGAGCTGTGGGGACGACAACATGTATGAAGTCACTTTTATAAAGTTTGGCTTGTGCAGAATCTTATTATTATTATTATTAATTGTGTACCTGTCAATCAACAGTGGTTGCGCATGAATTACTCGAGGGTGGGGGCGAGGGGGCGGGGAGATTGGGGTCGCAGTGGCTTATGGGATGGCACATAGCTCCTAATCGCCAGTAAGTTAGCATCAGAGGTCCCTATGCTAAAGTGGCTATGATAGTTAGCATCAGAGGTCCCTATGCTAAGAGACCTCTGATGCTAACTAACATAGCCACTTTAGCATAGGGACCTCTGATGCTAACTATCATAGCCACTTTAGCATAGGGACCTCTGATGCCAACTTACTGGCGATTAGGAGCTATGTGCCATCCCATAAGCCACTGCGCCAATCTCCCCACCCCCCTCGCCCCACCCTCGAGTGAATGCGCAACCACTGTTGATTGAAAGGTGCACAATTAATAATAAAAATAATAAGATTCTGCACAAGCCAAACCTCCAGTCCCATGTTAACTGATAGGAGAAAAGGGCGGGCACAATTCATGGCGACGCCCACATGAACCTCTGGAATAAGGTGAATACTGGGGGCCCATGCCGGGGGTTCAGGGGTAACACTGACCCTCAGAGGAAAAGGATTTATTCAAATGTTCTGCTTTAACCCTGAGGTGTGAGTCCAGCCCTGGTGTTGATGTCAGCGAATCCAGACGCAGCCTCGTGATGGGAGGAGCCACGTGGTGGGAGGAGCCACGTGGTGGGAGGAGCCTCGTGGTGGGAGGAGCCGTTTTTCTTAAACTCGTCTTCAGAGCAGAACCTCCTCACTCTGAGCCCGGACCTCCGTCTGCGCCCGCTCCTCCAGCTCACGGTCTGTACTCTTCATCTTCATCTTCAGGTTATTAAAGAACCGGATCATTCCATTATGAATGTGAATGTGATAAATGTCTTAGCGAGTTCAAATGCCTGGAGTTTAGAACCTTGATCTGAGTCATTACAGATCATGACTTTGTGTGATTAACTTCATTATATTTATTCATTTCAGGATAAAAACCGTCGTAATTGTAAATATCTGCAGAAACCACATTTTCTCCACTTCAGTTTTACCCAAATCTAAAGCTTTACAGCCAATAGGGTTTTCCTCACGTCTCGTCACTTTTTGGAGCTTTTTTCAAGAAGGTTTTAGATTTGGGTAAAACTGAACCAGAGAAAACGTGCTCTGTTCAGGCGGGAGGAAACGGGTTAAAACTTTTCATTTGGAAAATGAGCCACTCCGTGTGTTTTTAAACTGATTGTTAAATAGTTAATATTTTTTTGAAACTTTAGCAGTTTTGTGCAGAACTAATTAATTAACAAAATTATGTGAAAAAGTTTTGATAAAATTTAATATTTTTAAAGCCATCAAACCAGTGGCACAAACATCAGGGTTTGATGCTTTTATTTTGTGACAGATTTACTCCAAAGATTTGCTCAGAGGGATTTGGATCTGCTTTAGTTTTGGAATAAACTCGTTATAATGGGTTCTAATTCCTCCTTGTTTTTTTTTGGTTCGAAGCTCATATAATAGTTAGTTTATTTTAGTTTATTATTTATTTATTTGAGCAGTTTATCTGCTCAAAGGGAGTGGGCCGAAGCCAAAGGCTTATAAGCGCTCACCCAAAAATAACATTTACATTTAACAAATCATAAACAAATCATAAACAAGGGAACATATGGCAAGGTAACAGCAAATAATAAAGAGCAGTAATAAAAAACAACAACAGCAAAAGACAACATTCACAATGTCTGTTCATATTTGAGGAATATAAACTCTTTGTAAACTTGTTTCAAATGTTCCAGGTTATTGCAGAGTTTGATGTTTTGATCTAGATTATTCCATATTTCTACAGCTCGTCTCAGATGCTTTTCATGGTGTTCTGGAGTTTGTTTATGAAGCTCATCTTATCTCTCAGGTTGTATTTGACTTCTCGTTTGCAGAACATATTTTGTAAACTCTCAGGAAGTGACTTTGTGAGTCTTTGAACATGATCTGAGCATCTTAAATTCAGTAAGGTCCTCACATTTCATTGTTTTTGATTTAAAGAATAATGGATTAGTGTGATCACGGTATCCAGCTAAATGGATATTCTATTGCCTTTTCTGAACTTTAACAATGGGTCAATATACTTTTATACACATTTCCCCAGATCTCTACACAATATGTTCAATGTGGAAGGATAAGTGAACAGTATAAAGTATATAGAGCTTGTTATCATGATATATTTACATTTATTCATTATGGCTGAAATCTTTGCCACTTTAGTTTAATGTTTATGATGTGAGGTTTATGATCGAGTGTTACACCGTTACAGTGTTCATAGACTCTTCAATAGTGTCGTTGTTAATTTGAACTGGTAATTGTACTTCATTACACGATTTCCAAAGAACATTGCTTTGGTTTTCGTAATGTTAGAGACAGTTTGTTTACGCTGAACCAATCTTCAATGTATCCATTTCTTCTGTAATCTCGATCTTTGCTGTAAGTCTGAGCCTGAGAGTATGATTGTTGTATCATCTGCAAAAAGCACCAGTTTAAGCTTCTTGGAAACCAAGTACAAATCATTGATATATAATACAAATAGTTTAGGTCCCAGCACCGATCCCTGGGGGACACCACACACTAGGGTATCACACATGGATCTGCACTGCCCCATTTGAACTGTTTACAGTTTGTTAAGTAGGATTCAATCCAGTTGAAAGCAATACCTCTTATCCCATATGTCTGTAGTTTGTTCAGGAGTATATTGTGATCCATAGTGTCGAAGCCTTTTTAAGATCGATGAAAATACCTACTGAATACTTTCCTTATCGATGTTATTAGTGATTTCCTCTATGAGTTCCATTAACACGAGAGCGGGAGATCTGCTTTTACCAAGCCATGTTGACTAAAGTGAATAAAGTGCGGCGTCTGTGGAGTGACTAAAGTGTGGCGTCTGTGGGAGGGACTAAAGTGTGGCGTCTGTGGGAGGGACTAAAGTGTGGTGTCTGTGGGAGGGACTAAAGTGCGGCGTCTGTGGGAGGGACTAAAGTGTGCGTCTGTGGGAGGGACTAAAGTGTGGCGTCTGTGGCGGGACTAAAGTGTGGTGTCTGTGGGCGGGACTAAAGTGTGGTGTCTGTGGGAGGGACTAAAGTGCGGCGTCTGTGGGAGGGACTAAAGTGTGGTGTCTGTGGAGGGACTAAGTGCGGCGTCTGTGGGAGGGACTAAAGTCGGCGTCTGTGGAGGGACTAAAGGTGGTGTCTGTGGGAGGGACTAAAGTGCGGCGTTGTGGGGGTGTGTGGCTGGTGGGAGGGACTAAAGTGCGGCTGTCTGTGGGAGGGACTAAAGTGTGGCGTCTGTGGGAGGGACTAAAGTGTGGCGTCTGTGGGAGGGACTAAAGTGGGCGTCTGTGGGAGGGACTAAAGTGTGGCGTCTGTGGGAGGGACTAAAGTGTGGCGTCTGTGGGAGGGACTAAAGTGTGGCGTCTGTGGAGGGACTAAAGTGTGGGTCTGTGGGAGGGACTAAAGTGTGGCGTCTGTGGGAGGGACTAAAGTGTGGCGTCTGTGGGACGGGACTAAATGTGCGTCTGTGGAGGGACTAAAGTGGCGTCTGTGGGAGGGACTAAAGTGTGGCGTCTGTGGGAGGGACTAAAGTGTGGCGTCTGTGGGAGGGACTAAAGTGGGCGTCTGTGGGGGATAGTGGGCGTCTGTGGGAGGACTAAAGTGTGGCGTCTGTGGAGGGACTAAAGTTGGGCGTCTGTGGGGGGACTAAAGTGTTGTCTGTGGGGGAGGACTAAAGTGCGGCGTCTGTGGGAGGACAAATGTGTCGTCTGTGGGACGGGACTAAAGTGTGGCGTCTGTGGGGGACTAAATGTGGCGTCTGTGGGAGGACAAAGTTGTGTGCGTTGTGGGAGGATAAAGTGGTGGCGTCTGTGGGGGACTAAGTGTGGTGTCTTGGGCGTGGGACTAGTGTGTGTCTGTGGGAGGGACTAAAGTGCGGCGTCTGTGGGGGATAAAGTGTGGCGTCTGTGGGGCTAAAGGCGGCGTCTGTGGGAGGGAACTAAAGTGCGGCGCTGTGGGAGGGACTAAAGTGCGGCGCTGTGGGCGGGACTGAAATGCGGCGTCTGTGGGAGGGACTAAAGTGCGGCGTCTGTGGGCGGGACTAAAGTGCGGCGTCTGTGGGAGGGACTAAAGTGCGGCTTGTTTCTGTTTTGGGAGGGACTAAAGTGGGGCGTCTGTGGGCGGGACTAAAGTGGCGGCGTCTGTGGGCGGGGACTAAATGCGGCGTCTGTGGGAGGGACTAAAGTGTGGCGTCTGTGGAGGGACTAAAGTGCGTGTTCGTCTTGTGGCGGGACTAAAGTGAGGCGTCGTGGAGGGACTAAAGTGCGGCGTTGTGGGAGGGAGCTAAAGGTGGCGTTCTGTGGGCGGGACTAAAGTGTGGCGTCTGTGGGGCGGGAACTAAGTGCGGCGTCCTGTGGCGGGACTAAAGTTGTGGCATCTGTGGGAGGGACTAAGTTGGCGCTGTGGCGGACTAAAGTGTGGCGTAATGTGGCGGGACTAAAGTGCGGCGTCTGTGGGAGGGACTAAAGTGTGGGCTCTGTGGGCGGGACAAAGTGCGCCGTCTGTGGGAGGGACTAAAGTGCGCCGTCTGTGGGCGGGACTAAAGTGGTGCCGTCTGTGGGCGGGACTAAAGTGTGGGTCCTGTGGGCGGGACTAGTGCGGCGTCTGTGGGCGGGACTAAAGTGTGGCATCTGTGGGAGGGACTGAAAGTGGCGCGTCTGTGGCGGGGACTAAAGGTGGCCGTCTGGTGGGCGGACTAAAGTGCGGCGTCTGCGGGAGGGACTAAAGTTGTGGCGTCTGTGGGCGGGACTAGAAGTGCGCCGTCTGTGGGAGGGACTCAAAGTGCGCCGTCTTGGGCGGGACTAAAAGTGCGCCCGTCTGTGGAGGGACTAAAGTGTGGTGGTCTGCTGGGCGGGACTAAA
>VHKM01000751.1:0-163923 GCA_007210695.1 Neogobius melanostomus
ACTGAGCTGTACCTAACACACTGAGTGTACCTAACACACGAGCTGTACCTAACACTTGAGCCTGCACCTAAACACTGAGCTGCACCTAAACTCTGAGTGCACCTAAACCACACTGCAGCTGTACCTAACACTCTAGCTGCAACCTAAACACTCTGCAGCTGCACCTAACACTCTACTGCACCTAACACATGATCTGCACCTAACACTCTGAGCTGCCACCTAGACCACTCTGAGCGCCCTAACCACTTGAGCTGCACCTAAAACCACTGATGCTGCCCTAACACACTGGCTGAACCTAACCTCTGAGCTGCCCTAACACTTGAAGCTGCGCCTAACACTCTGAGCTGCACCTAACACTCCTGAGCTTGCACATAACACACTGAGCTGACCTACACTCTAAGCTGCGCCTACACTCTGAGCTTCACCTAACACTCTGAGCTGCACTAACACTCTGACTGCACCTACACACTGAGCTGCACCTACACACTGAGTGACCTAACACTCTGAGCTGCACCTAACACTCTGAGCTGCACCTTAACACTCTGACTGCACCTAAACACCATGAGCTGAACCTAACACTCTGAGCTGGCCAACACTCTAGCTGCGCCTAACACGTCTGAGCCAGCGCACCTAACACTCTGAGCTGCACCTAACCTTGAGCTGGCACCTAAACACTCTGAGCTGCACCTAACACTCTGAGCTGCCACCTAACACACGATCTGTCACCTAACACAATGAGCTGCACCTAACACCTGAGCTGAACTAACACTCTTGACTGCACCTAACACACTGACCTGCACCTACACACGAGCTTGCACCACCACACTGAGCTTGCACCTAACACTGAGCTCACCTAACACTCTGAGCTGCCAGCCTAACACTCTGAGCTGCCACCTAACACTCTGAGCTCACCTTAACACACTGAGCTGCGGCCTAAACACACTGAGCTAACCTAACACTCTGAGCTGCCCTAACACCACTGAGCTGCCCGCCTAACACTCGTTGAGCTGCACCTAACACTCGAGCTGCGCCTAAACACTCGAGCTGCGCCCTAACACTCTAAGCTGCGCCTAACACACGAGCTGAGCCTAACCACTGAGCTGCACCTAAACACACTGAGTGCACCTAACACACTTTAGCGCAGCCTTAACACACTGAGCTGCAACCTACATCTAGCGCACCTTAACACATGAGCTGCACCAACACACTGAGCTCCCTAACCACACGAGCTGCACCTAACACTCTGAGCTGCACCTAACACCGAGCTGCACCTAACACACTGAGCTGCACCTAAACTCTGAGCCTACAAACAACACTGGGCTCTACAAACACACTGAGCTGCTGCAAACACACTGGGCTCTACAAACACACTGGAGGCTTCTACAAAACACACTGGTTGAGCTGCACCTAACACACTGACTGCACCAACACACTGACTGCACCTAACACACTGAGCTGCACCTAACACACTGAGCTCACCTAACACTGAGCTCAGCCTAACACTCTGACCTGCGCTACACACTGAGCGATGCGCCTAACACACTAGCTGCCGCTAACACACCTGAGCTGCGCCTAACACTCTGAGCTTCACCTACACACTGAGCTGCACCTAACACACTAAGCTGCACCTTAACACTCTGAGCCACCTAACACACTGAGCTGCACCTAACACTCTGAGCTGCACCTAAACCACTGAGCTGCACTAACACCTGAGCTGCACCTAACACCACTTGAGTGCAACCTAACACACTGAGGCTGCACCTAACACTCTGAGCTGCACCTAACACACTGAGGCTGCCACCTAACACTCTCGCTGCACCTAACACTTCGGAGTGCACCTTAACACCACTGAGCTGCACCTAAACATCTGAGCTGCACCTAACACACTGAGCGCGGCTACAAACACATGAGCTCTACAAACACACTGGGCTCTCAAACCACAACTGGGCTCTGCAAACACACTGAGCTCTGCAAACACACTGAGCGCGCTAAACACACTGAGCTTCGCCTACACACTTAGCTGCGCCTAACACACTGAGCTGCGCCTAACAACGAGCTGCGCCTACACTCTTGAAGCCGCCTAACATGCTCGCCTAACACATGAGCTGCGCCAACACTCTAGCTGCGCCTAACACACTGCTGCCGCCTAACACACTGAGCTGGCCTAACACACTGAGCTGCGCCTAACACACTGAGCTCGCCAACACCACTGAGCTGCGCCCTAACCACATGAGCTGCGCCTAACACAATGCTGCGCCTAACACCGAGCTCCTAAACACAGACTGCCCTAACACACTGAAGCTGCGCCGAACACATGAGCTCGTCCTAAACACTGAGCTGCGCCTAACAGCTGACTCGCTAACACTCTGAGCTGCGCCTAAACACATTGAGCTGCGCCTAACCACACGAGCTGCGCCTTAACACACTGACTGCGCCTAACACACTGAGCTGCCCGCCACACTCGAGCTCGCTACACTCTGAGCTGCGCTCCTAACACCTGAGCTGCGCTACAACACTGAGCTCGCCTAACACACTGAGCTGCGCCTAACACACAGCTGCGCCTAACACACTAGCTGCGATAAACATCTGCAGCTTGCGACCTAACACCTGAGCTGCGCCTAACACACTGAGCTGCGCCTAACACACTGGCTGCGCCAACACACTTGACTGCGCCTAAACACTGAGCTGCGCCTACACACTGAGCTGCGCCTACACATCTGAGCTGCGCCTAACACACTGGCGCGCCTAACACATGAGCTCGCCTAACAATGAGCTGCGCATAACACCACTGAGCTGGCCTAAACTCTAGCGCGTCCTAACACTCTGAGCTGCGCCTAACACACGAGCTGCGCCTAATACACACTTGAGCTGCCCTAACACACTGAGCTGCCGCCTAACACACTGAGCTGCGCCTAACACACTTGAGCGCGCCTAACACACTGAGCTTGCGCCTGCGGACACTGAGCTGCGGGCCTAAACCTCTGAGCTGCGCCTAACACATGAGCTGCGCCTAACACTCTGAGACTGCGCCTAACACTCTAGCTGCGCCTAACACTCTGAGCTGCGCCTAACACACTGAAGCTGCGCCTAACACTCGAGCTGCGCCTAACACACTGGCTGCGGCCTAACACACTGAGCTCGCCTAACACTACTGAGCGCCTGAGCTCACCTAACACACTGAGCTGCGCCTAACACATGAGCTGCCGCCTAACACCTGAGCTCCGCCAAACACACTTGAGCGCGCCTAACACTCTGAGCTCGCTAACACAACCGAGCTGCGCCTTAACACTCTGAAAGCTGCGACCCCAACACTCTGAGCGCACTAACACACTGAGCTGTTTAGTTAGTTTAGTTTAGTTTATTTAATTTATGAGCAGTTAAAAATTTCTGCTCAAAAGAGTGGCCGAACAGAAGCTTATAAGCGCCCACCCCGACATCAATTGAAAATAAAAACAATTGATCAATACAATTATTACAGGAGCATTTAAACAGAGTACAGACACAAGAGCAGGATCCAGCATGCACACACACAACTACCCCCCGTGACCCAATTGTGCCTGTTATATTAACAGTATCAATCTTCATTAAGCAACATCATACTGCCCCCACCTGCCAAAAGAGAACCCTACAGCCTCCAGACGGTGGTTTCAACACAGCATCACACCCACAGCACCTCTAGAATTCCGTAAAATAAAGTTAAATTAAGAGTTTAACGAAACAAAGGAAACACAACTGGAAGGAAACACAACTACTAGCAACTGTCTCATTTTGTATCGCAGTACTAATAAACAAAAGCAAGTTGAAAAGGCTATCAGTAAGTATTCTATACCAATATATGCATACATTCCACACATCCTTTTTTTTCTTTTCTCTTCTTTACAGATGGTTACAAAAGGTTACAATGGATATCATGCCAACACATGATAACCATTTCAGAAGGCACTTCTTTGTCAAAGCCATCTGATAATATATTATCCTGTCTTGCAACTTCCATTGTCATTCCTTCATTCAGTTTTTTTTTTTTTTTTTTTTTTTTTTTGTTTGTTGTTATTGTGTGTGTGTATTTCAATGGATTAGTAAGTATGTAAAGCCCTACATTACTGCTTAGAACTGCGTTAAAAGCCAGGTGTAGAGCGGTCCATTGAAAGGCAACTCCCATCAACAGACCCCCACCCAGCGCCCTAACCGTGCTTATATGCTAGGATAATGTCCTATGCTTAGTGGTTGCATTAAAAGACGAGGTTTATGAGCCCGTTGGAGGTCCCTTCGCAGATCATAACTCGCTTATCCTAATTCTCGATTTTGTAATTTAGCCAATAGAATGACACCGTCAGTACAAGCAACACTGTCTATATAAATGCATCGAATTAGGGGTTTGGTCCACAACTCCCCCTTGTGGCTACGTATTTTTCTTCTCTGTACTTCAAGTCTTTTTTGTATTTTATATTTGAACAGGTTGATGTGACATCGTTTCATCTCCATAATTCATTTTTTCCCACAATTTACCCATTTAAACTGTCGACTAAAGCTTTCAAAGTTGAACTATGTTTCTGAATCCTAAAGTTTCAATTCATCACGTTAATTCGTAACGACCAGTACTTCCTTGGAACTCTTTGTATTTGGCCGCGGTAACAGTTTGTATCTGCTTTGTATAAACATCTGTACCAGTTGGAACTCAACAATGTCACAAACTTCATATTCTTTGATTTAAAATATGAGTTTGTGTGGTCCAAAAACCCAACTTTATGAATACATCGATAGCTCTTTTCTGCAACAATTACTATTCGTTTAATTGTGTTTTTATAAGTACTACCCCAAACCACAGTACATATAAATATGCAAAATCAGTGAACAGTTAGATTATGTAGACTTTGATATTTAAATGCTTGCTTTTTCTATTAACAAATACTTCTTATATTTTCGATAGATATATATTTAATGTGAATTTCCAAGTCATTTTATCATCAATAAAAACTCCAAGGAATTGATTTCATTGCACCCGCTCTATGACACACCTCTATCTAATTGGCTTCCTGATTCATTGGAATTACGGTTGCGAATAGCATCATTTACTTTTACTCAGATTTAGAATATTTTTTGTTTGAAACCACTTATGACACTTTTGAGTCCAAGTTACTCAATCCGACACATGCTGTAAGTATACCTGATTAAAATATTGTATCATCAGCAAACCAGATAAAATTTAAGACTTGATACGTTTACAAATGTCCTGATGTAATTGTAACAATTTGGGCCCAGAATGGAACCTTGAAGGTAAACCACACACAATTTCTTGACAACGCGACCGATAATCAACCTATTACACATTGTTCTATTTTTAAATAACTGAACCCACTGTAGAGCTACCCATAATCCCATTATGTTCTAGCTTTATTAATTAATATATCAAGTTTATTGTATCGAACGCTTTACTCAGGTCATAAATAACCCTAATGGCATATTTGGTATCTACAGCATTATTATTTTCTTCAATTAATAAAGCGCGTGTGAATTGAGGATTATTCCTAAAACCAAACTATTATCAGAGAGCAATTTCATTACTTTCAATAAAGCTGTCAAGTCTAGAGTTAAAACCGTCTCTAAGATTTTTGAGAATTGCGTAAAGGGAAACCGCCTATAGTTTGTGAAGAGATGTTCTCCTGCCTGAACAGAGGGAATCACTTTTGCTACCTTCATACTTTCAGAAATGCTCCAGTTTGCAGCGATAGGTTACAGATGTATGTTAACGGCTTAGAGATACTTTCAATACATTTGTAAAGTTTTTCATTATCCTGCAAATAATCTGTCGAGTTTATTTTACACCCTTTAACAAGGCCAGTATCTCCTTTTTTCCTCCACAGGTTGAGGAACATGAGACAGAGATTTGGTCTATCAGTTCACAATTTATAGTTTTCAACATTTGCAATTGTGCAGCAAGATGGGTTCCAAATCTACAAAGAAATTATTAAAGTATCGCGACTACTTCAATTCATATTATTTAAAGTTTATCCTCATCTTTGAAATATTTGGATAATTAATTCGTCTTGTTTATTTCTAATTATTACTATTTAAGAGTTATTCATAACCCTTTGAATTATTATTCTTATTGCATCAACAATTTATCTAATATAAATCCTGTTACATGTTCTAAATATACCTGTCAGTTTATTTTTATATTCTTATATTTATTCCGCTTCTTGTGTTTATATTTGTTTATAAACTTTGGTTAAAGTGGATTTTTTTTCTTACATGCATTAACAACCTTGACATCCTTGGTTTTCTATACACTTTCTGTATTACTGGTATTTTTTTGTTGGACAATTTTTATCATAAACCTTTGAAATACTGCACAACTTATCAGAAGCTTATTAGTGTCATCCTCTCTGTATATATTACTTCCAATCTTGCTCAGTAGCTCTTATTAAGTGCTCGATAGTTTTCTCTGTTTTAACCCTTCTAAACCAGTACATTATCCTCTTCTGATTTTGTTTTTTTATCATCATTTTTATATATTACAAACTGAAGGTGGTCACTTATGTCATATCATTAGTCCATTGATATTCAGTTTCTTGCATTTAATTCACCTTAAACACTCTGAGCACCTAACACACTGACTGCACCTAACACACTGAGGCTGCACCTACACACTGAGCTGCACCTACACTCTAGTGCGCCTTAACACACGAGCTGCACTGAGCTGCACCCAACTGAGCTGCGCCTAAAACACTGAGCTGCACCTACACACTGAGCTGCGCCTAACACACTGAGCTCCGCCTAACACACTGGTGCACCTAACACACTGGCTGCACCTACACTCGGACTGCGCCTAACACCCACTGAGCTGCACTAAACACCACTGAGCTTCGCCTACACACTGAGCTCGCCTAACACTCTGCTACGCCTACACACGAGCTCGCCTACACACTGAGCTGCGCCTAACACTCTGAGCTTGCGCCTAACCACTGAGTGCGCCTTAACACACTGAGTCGCTAACACACCGGCTTGCGCCTAACACACTGAGCTGCGCCGTTAGACACACGAGCTGCGCTAACACACTGAGCTCGCCTAACAACTGAACTGCGCCAACACACTGAGCCTGCGCCTAACACTCTGACCTGCGCTACACACGAGCTGCGCCTACACTTGACTGCGCTAACAACTGACTCGCCTACACTCTGAGCTGCGACAACACTCTAGCTGCACTAACACACTGACTGCACCTAACACTCTGAGCTGCACCTAAACCACACTGAGCTCGCCTCACACACTGAGCTGCGCCTAAACACACTGAGCTTCCTGAGCTTGCACCTAACACACGATCTGCACCTAACACTCTGAAGCTGCACTAACACACTGAGCTGCAGCTACACACTACTGCACCTAACACTCTGAGCGCGCCTAACACCACTAGCTCACTGAGCTACCTACACACTGAGCTGCGCTCTAACCACTGAGCGCACCTAACACACTGAGCTCGCCTAACACACTGAGCTGCACTAACACACTGAGCTCGCCTAAACACAACTGAGCCCACCTAACACTCTGAGCTGGCCTAAACACTGAGCTGCACTTGAGCGCACCAACACACTGAGCTCTGGCCTAACACACTGACTGCGCCCTAACACTCTGACTCGCCTAACACTCTGACTGCGCCTAAACACATGAGCTGCGCTAACACACTGAGCTGCGCCTAACACACTGAGCTGCGCCAAAACACTGAGCTCGCCTCACACAGAGCTGCGCCGAACACACTGAGCTGCACCTAACAACTGAGCTGCACCTAACACTTGAGCTGCGCCTAACACACTGAGCGCACCAACACTCTGAGCTGCGCTAACACACTGAGCTGCGCCTAAACACACTGAGCTGCGCCTAACACACTAGCTGCGCCTAAACACACTGAGCTGCCGCCACACACTTGAGCTGCACCTAACACACTGATGGCCCTAACACTCTGAGCGTTACCTAACCACACTTGAGCTTGTACTAACACACTGAGCTGTACCTACACACTGAGCTTACCTAACACTCTGAGCATGTTCTACCACCTAACACCTAGCTGCCCTAACCACTCTGAGCTGCACCTAACACACTGAAGCTGTACCTAACACTCTTGACCTGCCACCAAACACTCTGACTCACCTAAACACACTGAGCTGCACCTAACACTCTGAGTGCACCTAAACACACTGAGCCTGTACCTACACTCTGAGCTGACCTAACACACTGAGCCTCACCTAACCTCTGACTGCAACCTAACACTCTGAAGCTGCACTTACACTTCTGAGCTGCACTAAACACTCTTGAGCTGCACCTAAACACTCTAGCTGCACCTAACACTCTGAGCGCACCCTAACACTCTGAGCTGCACCTAACACTCTGAGCTGTACTGACACTCTGAGCTGCACCTAACACTTCTGAGCTGCACCTTAACACACTGAGGCTGCAACTAACACACTGAGCTGAACCTAACACTCTGAAGCTGCGCCCTAACACTCTAGCTGCGCCGTAACACTCTGAGCTGCACCAACATCTGAGCTGCCACCTTAACACACTGAGCTAACCAACACTCTGAGCTGCGCCTACACTCTGAGCTGCACCTAACACTCATGAGCTGCCACCTTAACACTCTGAGCTGCACCTAACACACTGAGCGCACCTAACACACTGAGCTGAACCTAACAGTCTGAGCTGCACTAACACTCTGAGCTGCACTAACCCTCTGAGCTGACAACACACTGAGCAAAACCTAACACTCTGAGCTGCCGCTAACACTCCTACTGCGCCTAACACTGAGCTGCACCTAACCTCTGAGCTGCACCAACACTCTGAAGCTGCCACCTAACACTCTGAGCTGCACCTAACACTCTGAGCTGCACCTAACACACGAGCTGCACCTAACACACTGAACTGCACCCTTAAACACACTGAGCTGAACCTAACCATCTGACTGCATAACACACTGAGCTGACTAACACACTGAGCTGCAACCTAACAACACTGAGCTGACCTAACACACTGAGCTGCACCTAACATCTGAGCTGCATCCTAAGGCACTCTTTTGAGCCTCACCTAACACTCGACTGCACCTAACACATGAGCTCGCCTAACACACTGACTGAACCAACACTCTAGCTCCCTAACACACTACTGCGCCTAACACTCTGAGCTGCACCTTAACACTCTGAGCTGCGCCTAACACTCTGAGCTTGCGCCTAACCTCTGAGCTGCGCCTAACACACTGAGCTGAGCCTAACACACTGGCTGCACTACACACTGAGCTGACCCTAACACACTGCTGCACCATAACACATGAGCTGCACCACACTCTGAGCTGCACCTAACCACTGTAGCTGCACCTAACACACGAGCTGCACCTAACACACTGAGCTGCACCTAACACTCTGCGCTGACAACCTAAACCACACGAGCTGCACCACACACTGAGCTGCACCTAACACTCTGAGCTGACCTAACACTCTGAAGCTGCACCTAACACACTGAGCTGCACCTAACACACTGAGCTTGCACCTAACACACTGAGCTGAGCTGCACCTAACACACTGAGTGAGCTGAACCTAAACATCACTGAGCTGACCTAACACACTGAGTCTGCACCTAACAACTGATCTGCCACCAACACCTGAGCTGCACCTAAACCACGACTGCACCTACACTCTGAGCTGCGCCGTAACACCACTGAGCGCCCTAACACATGAGCTGCGCCTAACACACTTGAGCTGCACCGAACACTTCTGAGCTGCACTAAGACACTAGCTGCACCTAACACACTGAGCTGCCACTAACACATGAGCTGCGCCTAACACTCTGAGCTGCGCCTACACACTGAGCTGAGCCAACACACTTAGCTGCACCTAACACACTGAGCATGCACCTACACTCTAGCTGCACCTAACACACTGAGCTGCACCTAACACCACGAGCTGCACCCTAACACTCTGAGCTGCACCTAACCACGAAGCTGCCACCTAACACTGCTGAGCTAGCAACCTAACACACTGAGCTCCACCTAACACACTGAGCTGCACCATACACACTGAGCTGCACCTTAACACACTACTGCACCTAACACTCTACTGCACCTAACACCACTGAGCTTGCACCTTAAACAACAGTTCTGAGCTGCACTAAACACTCTGAGCTGCCACCTAACACACTGAGCTGCACCTAACACTCTGAGCTGCACCTAACACACTGAGCTGCGCCTAACACAGAGCTGCCACTGAGCGCCAACCTAACACACTGACTGCACCTAACCTCTGAGCTGCGCCTAACACACGGAGCTCACTGAGCTGCACCTAACACACTGAGCGCGCCTAACACACTGAGCGCGCCTAACACACTGAGCTGCGCCTACACACCTGAGCTGGCCTAACCACACTGAGCTGCGCCTTACACTCTGAGCTCGTCCCTAACACACTGAGCTGCGACCTAACACACTGAGCTGCGCCTAACACTCTGAGCTGCGCCTAACAACACTGAGCTGCCGCCTAACACACTGAGCTGCGCTAACACACTGGCTGCCGCCTAACACACTGAGCTTGCGCCTAACACACTGAGCGCGCCTAACACACTGAGCTGCGCCTAACACACTGAGCTGCGCCTAACACCACTGAGCTGCGCCTAACACACTGAGCTGCTCCTAACACACTGAGCTGCGCCAACACACTGAGCTGCGCCTAAACACTCTTGAGCTGCGCCTAACACTCTGAAGCTGCGCCTAACACACTGAGCTGCGCCTAACACACGAGCTGCGCTAAAACCACTGAGCTGCCGCCTAACACACTGAGCTGCGCCTACACACGGCTTCACTAGCTGCACCTAACACACTGAGCTGCGCTAACACTGAGCTGCGCCCTACACACTAGTGCGCCTAACACACTGAGCTGCGCCTAACACACTGAGCTGCGCCTACACACTGCTGCGCCTAACACATGAGCTGCGCCTAAACACACTAGCTCGCCTAACACTCTGAGCTGCCGCCTAACACACTGAGCTTGCGCCTAACACTCTGAGCTGCGCCTAACACTCTGGAGCTGCACCTAACACACTGAGCTGTTTAGTTTAAGTTTAGTTTAGTTATTTATTTATTTAGCAGTTAAATTGCTGCTCAAAAAGGAGTGGCCGAAGCAGAAGCTTATAAGCGCCCACCCCCGCATCATTGAAATTTAAAAACAATTGATCAATCAACAATAGTACAGGGAGCATTTACAGAGTACAAACACAAGAGGCCGGACACAGCAGCACACACACACGTACCCCCCCGTGACCCAATTTGCCTAGTTATACTTACATTATCAATCCTTCATTAAAGCCAACATCATTACTCCCACCGGCAAAAAGAACCTACAGCCTCCAGAGCGTGGTTTCAACACAGATTCACACCCACAAGCACCTCTAGAATGTCCGTATAATATATAAGTTAATAGAGTTTAACGAAACAGAAAGAAAACAAACTGAAGGAACACAAACTACAGAACTGCCATTTCATGTACTCGTGACTAATACAAAGCAAGTGAAAAAGCTTATCATTAAGTTATTTATTACACATATATGCATACATACACACATCCTTTTTTTTCTTTTCTCTTTTTTACAGCTGGTCTTACAGAAGTTAACAGATGATATCATTTGCCAACACAGATTAACATTTCAGAGCACTAGTTCTTTGTTCAAAAGGCACATTAATATTATTAATATCCTATCTTGCAACTTCCCAGTCATTTCCTTCATTCAGTTTTTTTTTTTTTTTTTTTTTGTTCTTGTTGTTTTGTTATTTTTTGTGTATCAATGGATTATGTAATATGAACCCTACATACTGTAGTGCGCTTAAAACCAGGGTGTAGAGCGGTCCATTGAGAGGCCAGTAACTCCCCTCAACAGCCCCACCCAGCTTGCCCTCTAACGGCTGTAAGTAGATAAATGTTCCTATGCTTAGGGTGCAGTAAGACGAGTTTAGGAGCCCAGTTGCGAGGTCCCTCTCAGCATCCAAACTCGCTTATCCTAATTCTCGATTTTGTAATTTAGCGCCAATGAATGTACCACCTTCAGAGCAACAAACACGTCTTAGTAATAGAATGCAATGGCGAATTATCTACAACTCCCCTTTCTTACGTATTTCTTTCTTCTCTGTACTTTTCAGGTCTTTTCGTTGTATTTATATTTGAACAGGGTTGATAGTTGGACATCGTTCCATCTCCAATCCATTTGTTCCACAATTGTACCCCATTAACGTCGACTAAAAGCTTTCAAAAGCTTTTGAACTATGTTCGAATCCTAAAAGCATCATCACGGATTAACGACCATAAGTTCTTGAACCTTCTTTGTATTTGCCGTAACAGTTTGATCGCTTTGTTAACATCATGTACAGTTTGAACTCAACATGTCACAAAACTTCATGATCTTTGATTAAAAATAATAGTCGTTGTCCAAAACCCCCCAACTTATGAATACTCGGATAGCTCTTTTGCAAACAATTACTATTGTTTTAATGTGTTTTAATACTACCCAACCACCAAAGGTATACAATAATATAAATATGCAAATCATTGACAGTAGAAGAATGTTTGTAGAGCTTATTAATTAAAATGCTGCTTTGCTTTTGCCTATTACTGAATACTTCTTGATATTGTCGTATATATATATTTAATGTGAATTTCCAAGTCATTTATCATCCAATAATAACTTCAAGGAATTATTTCATGCACACGCTCTTGACAACCACCCTCTAATCTGAATTGCCCTAGGCATTGAATACGGTTGCCGAATATCATCATTTTTACTTTTACTTCAATATAGAATAATTTTTTGTTTGAACCACTTATTGACACTTTGAGTTCCAAGTTAACAATCCGACACAGTTGCTGTAAGTCGTCACCTGATGTAAAAATATTTGTATCATCAGCAAACAAGATAAATTTAAGTACTTGAGACGTTTACAAATGTCGTTGATGTACATGTTAAACAATTTTGGGCCCAGAATGGAACCTTGAGGTAAACCACACACAATTCTTGACAACTCGACTGATAATCACCTATTTTACACATGTTTTCTATTTTTTAAATAACTGGTAACCCACTGTAGAGCTACCCCCCTAATCCCATAATGTTCTAGTTATTAATTAGTATATCATAGTTTATTGTATCGAACGCTTACTCAGGTCAATAAATAACCCTATGGCATATTCTTGTTATCTACAGCATAGTTATTCTTCAATATATCAAAGAGCGCGTGTGAAGTTGAGTGATATTCCTAAAACCAAACTGATTATCAGAGAGCAATTTATTACTTCAATAAAGCTGTCAAGTCTAGAGTTAAAAACCTTCTCTAGATTTTTGAGAAATTGCGGTAAAAGGGAAACCGGCCTATAGTTGTGAAGAGATGCTTATCTCCTGCCTTGAACAGAGGAATCACTTTGCTACTTTCATACTTCAGGAAATTGTCCAGTTTGCAGCGATAGGTTACAGATGTATGTTAACGGCTTAGAGATACTTTCAATAACAGTTTTTAAAGTTTCATATCCATGTCATAATAATCTGTCGAGGTTTATTTTACACCCTTTAACAATGTCCAGTATCTCCTTTCCTCCACAGGTTTGAGGAACATGGACAGAGGATTTGTGTCTATCAGTTCACAATTATAGTTCTCAACATTTGCAATTTTGCAGCAAGATTTGGTCCAACATCTACAAAGAATTTATTAAATGTATCGACTACTTCATTCATATTATTTAAAGTGTTATCCTCATCTTTGAAATATTTTGGATAATTAATCGTTCTTGGTTTATTTCTAATTATACTATTTAAGATATTCCATAAACCTTTAATATTATTCTTATGCTATCTAACAATTTATTATAATAATCCTGTTACATTTCTAATGAACTGTCAGTTTATTTTTATATTTCTTATATTTATCTTCCGCTTCTTTGTTCTTTTGTTTATAAACTTTTTGTAAAGTGAATTTTTTTCTTACATGCATTTAACAAACCCTTGGACATCCATGGGTTTTCTATACACTTTCTGTTATTACTGTATTTTTCGTTGGACAATTTTATCATAAACCTTTTGAAATACTTGCACAAACTTATCATAAGCTTTATTAGTGTCAATCTCTCTGTATATATTACTCCAATCTTGCTTCAGTAGCTCCTTATTAAGTGCATCGATAGTTTCTCTGTTTAAACCCTTCTAAACCAGTACATGGTATCCTCTTCATTATTTTGTTTTTTTTTATCATCATTTTTATATATTACAAAACTGGAAGGTGTCCTTATGTCATTTATCATTAGTCATGATTAATCAGTTTCTTTCATTAATTCACCTAACCACTCTGAGCTGCACCTAACACACTGAGCTGCACCTAACACACTGAGCTGCACCTAACACACTGAGCTGCACCTAACACTCTGAGCTGCGCCTAACACACTGAGCTGCACTGAGCTGCACCTAACACACTGAGCTGCGCCTAACACACTGAAGCTGCACCTAAACACACTGAGCTGCGCCTAACACACTGAGCTGCGCCTAACACACTGAGCTGCCCAACACACTGAGCTGCACCTAACACTCTGAGCTGCGCCTAACACACTGAGCTGCACCTAACACACTGAGCTGCGCCTAACACACTGAGCTGCGCCTAACACTCTGAGCTACGCCTAACACACTGAGCTGCGCCTAACACACTGAGCTGCGCCTAACACTCTGAGCTGCGCCTAACACACTGAGCTGCGCCTAACACACTGAGCTGCGCCTAACACACTGAGCTGCGCCTAACACACTGAGCTGCGCCTAACACACTGAGCTGCGCCTAACACACTGAGCTGCGCCTAACACACTGAGCTGCGCCTAACACACTGAGCTGCGCCTAACACTCTGAGCTGCGCCTAACACACTGAGCTGCGCCTAACACTCTGAGCTGCGCCTAACACACTGAGCTGCGCCTAACACTCTGAGCTGCGCCTAACACTCTGAGCTGCACCTAACACACTGAGCTGCACCTAACACTCTGAGCTGCACCTAACACACTGAGCTGCACCTAACACACTGAGCTGCGCCTAACACACTGAGCTGCACTGAGCTGCACCTAACACACTGAGCTGCACCTAACACTCTGAGCTGCACCTAACACACTGAGCTGCACCTAACACACTGAGCTGCACCTAACACACTGAGCTGCACCTAACACTCTGAGCTGCGCCTAACACACTGAGCTGCACTGAGCTGCACCTAACACACTGAGCTGCGCCTAACACACTGAGCTGCACCTAACACACTGAGCTGCGCCTAACACACTGAGCTGCACCTAACACACTGAGCTGCGCCTAACACACTGAGCTGCGACCTAACACTCTGAGCTGCGCCTAACACACTGAGCTGGCCACCTGAGCTGCGCCTAACACACTGAGCTGCGCCTAACACACTGAGCTGCGCCTAACACCTGAGCTGCGCCTACACACGACTGCGCCTACACACTGAGCTGCCCTAACACACTGAGCGCACCTACACCTGAGCTGCCCTAACCCTGACTGCCCTAACACTCGAGCTGCCCTAACACTGACTGCGCCACACACTGAGCTGCGCCTAACACACTGAGCTGCGCCTAACACACTGGCTGCGCCACACTAGCTGCGCTAACACACTGACTGCACCTACACACTGAGCTGCACCTAACACTCTGAGCTGGCCTAACACTCTGAGCAAGCGTCAGGTTTACATTGAAAATACATGGGGGACGGCCTCCAGGAGCGTCGAGAGGCCCCGCGGCGCGTGTCGCGCCTCCTGTGCAGCGCGTGTCGCGCCTCCTGTGCAGCGCGTTTTGAAGATTTTCGCGCCTCGGACGCGGCGCGGCCGCTTTGGAGGCACGTGACGCGCCTCCAAAGCGGCCGACGCAAGAGTTGGGATGTTGAACTTTTTCGAGAAATTCGCGAGCGTCGACCAATCAGGAGCTTTCTCCAACAGTGACGTAAGCTGTAGCTAAGCCACCGTCGGTCTGGGGCAGATCCTCTGCCGACCCGCAGATGTAAACAGTCATGGAGGATTATCCTGTTGTGAACCGGAGCTACAGCAGCTCTGGGACTTTTACAAAGACACACATCAGTGTTTCATTTACCTAAACACCCAGGATTAAAGCGGCAACAAGAAAACGTATTTGAGTGGTTGGATCTGCGCTGGGAATGTGTTTGGGACTTGATGATGTACAGAGCATTCCCAAAGCTGCTACAAGCCAATCGATGTGAACACGAGAAATATGCACGAATAAAGTCTATTAAGCCCCATCTACATAAAGCAACCGTGTAACAATGAGCACACACTGATTCAGGCTTGTTGATTTTTAAGTTTATTGCTCACATTTTATCTACAACGGGCCGTAGTTTCTCCCCGAGTTAGCTGCGCATAGAAATAAATTATTTCTATGCTAGCCGCTTAGCAGCAAACAGATAGCTCGCATTGACCCCCTTGAAAACAAGTATTATGCACTAATCACGTCAATAAAGCCCTTAACTACACAGAACAGCCTTTATCCTTTATGATGGTCACACACTGAGATGGGCTTGACGCATTTGTGGTTTATTGCACACACTTTTTTTTTTTTTATCAACAATGAGCTGTATGCGGTCGCAAAAAGCTAATCGGGCTAACCTAGCTTATAGCCACTTGCCACCAATGTCCCTTCAACCGTATGGGCTGGATATGAGCTCAAATACTGGGGAGATCCTGCGTAGACCGTGGGGGTATAGTTAAAGATCCATAAGACATGGCAGGAGCAGAGAGGGAGACTACAGTAGTTAGCCTCCGAACAACTGTAGTTTTCAGGCACGAGCTGTTTCCAAGATGGCTACGAACAGACTCTGAGTTGACGCTCTGTGACATTTGTGACAAGCGTCTGACTTCAGTAAGCACAAGCGTCCAACTACGGACTTGAGGCGCGTCTTTGACGCCCAGGAGGCGTTCGGTCTGAACACGGCATAACACACTGAGCTGCGCCTAACACACTGAGCTGCGCCTAACACACTGAGCTGAGCTGCGCCTAACACACTGAGCTGCGCTTGAGACTGCGCTGATTCTGTCTGTAATAAAACCAGATGAACTCCAGTCCAATCATTTGTCATGTCGTCACCCCGCTTTTGTCACATTTTTGTCTCATTTTGCCACTTTTTGTTGTATTGTTGTTGCTTTTCTGGCACGTTTTTGTCGCTTTTTTGTCGCAAAAGTTTGTGTTTTCGTCGCTATTTTGATGTTTTATAGGATTTGGGTAATGCCGAACTGGAAAATAGCTGGTACTGGTATTCGGTAGAACTATAATCATCTTTAAATGTTTTGCCATATCAGGGCTAAGCTAAGCCTCAACCACATGCACCTGTAAACCAGGCCAAAAACAAGTCTACTGCAGAACTTTACAAGACAAAGGCTACTGTAACAATCATTCAGTTATTGTTGTAAGGAGTATAAATTTGGACTGTAAATATTCTTACTGCATACAGAAGATAGGTCTGTACGGAGCCCATGGGTTAAATGACCAGTCCAAACAAGTATTAGGGTTGAGGTGAATTATATATTAAAGATAAAGTGTGGAACAAAATATGACAGGAAAACAAACACAAAATGGGGAGAAAATGTGTAGCCAAAGAGGGCTTTGAGTTCAGTTGATTTTGTTCTAAAAAGTTCAGTTCGGTTTGTTCAAAGGGTTCAACTTTGTTCACAAGAGTTCAATTCGTTTAGGTCCTATCAGCTCGCCAT
This sequence comes from Neogobius melanostomus, assembly GCA_007210695.1. Taxonomy (NCBI): domain Eukaryota; kingdom Metazoa; phylum Chordata; class Actinopteri; order Gobiiformes; family Gobiidae; genus Neogobius; species Neogobius melanostomus. The sequence goes on from VHKM01000751.1 coordinate 17,761, forward strand.
CGACTGGGTTGGACGAGAAATCCAACGCCACATAAAAACCTGACCTTAAATTGGTCACACCGCTAGCCCACATCCACCCGATAGCGCAACAGCATCAATTGTCAGACAGTCGATTCTGACTTCGAGATTGAAAACACCGCCGGAGCTGCTCAAACCACACAGACGCCATTCTGACCTCCACGTGTGTGTCTGAACATGCACAACAGCATCCTGTATATTCCTTTTGTTATTTAACTTTTTCCCCCGTCCTATTCTATATAGTGGAGCTGGCTCCAAAAAACCCTTCAAATGTCTAACACGGCTGAGCTTTGTGGGACACCTTCTGTCCATCGCTATTTAACTGTCTATGTGGGGAAACTGTCTTCTTGCGTTGAGCTGAAGGGGTAACGTTATGCAGTGTTCCTGGTAATTTTCCAACCTCTGACTAAAAAAAATGTCTTGGAATACTGCTCAAAGGGTAAACTTTGAGAGGATCAGAGTGGTCCAAGTTTAGATAGGAGATGAAGACTGCAACGGCGGCCTCTAGTGGACAAGTGTAGCTGATGATAAAACTTTACTGAACGCATCAGTGATGTGAGCCTTTGCTTTAGGTCACACTTTATCTGAATCTCCTGCTGAAATAACAGATAAAGGGCCAAAAACTGTTTTGCACCCAATGAGAATAATACATCTCACCAAAATATTTTGATTTTAAAATAAGCCTTAATTGAATGTGAACAAAATGATTTGATAATTAATGTCGGAAAAGCATTACTCAATGTGATATATCTTTGTGATCAGATGTTTAAAAAGAGCCTGTAGTCGGCTCTACAACAGGTTTAAATCAGCTAATCATCCGCTCCAGATCTGTGTGCGGTAAATAGGGCTTGTAGCTATTGTTCCTATAGACAGACCTTAATGTTAGTTTTTCGTACCTGACGGTTTCGGCTACAACTGTGGCCTTCCTCAGAGGTTGTCACGTGATGTTGCTGTGACGTGTCTGGTCAGCTGATTTATACAGTTTTTGGCACTGTCTTCCTGCTTGTGGTAGCAGGCTGACAGCGCCATCTGCAGTCCGACTTCTTCAGAACTGTGTCCAGATGTGGGAAAGTTGGTATGCCCCCTCGACCCGGTTCACAGTCTGGGGGCTTGATTTGACTCAAAGGATGCAGTTGGTGAAAAATGTGATTTATGACTGAGCTAATTTGCTCGTCCAACTTAAAGATCCATCTAGAACCACACCAAGGTTCCTGGCTGCGATAGCTTAGTGGGCCAAGAACAGAAGGATAAAAAGAGTTTCGATAAAGAACAATTTCCATTTTAGATAAATTAAGTTTTAAGAAAATGTGGGCCATCCAGACTTTTTCATCCTGAATACAATGTTTTATGTTTAAATACAATTGAAACCTAAAGCCTGTCCTATGCACTTTACACTTATTTAATTGAACAGCAAATGTGCCTGTGTGATTCAATGTACATCTTTAGCAGTTCTTCCCTAAGAACCGGGGATCAGGCTGTTAGAAAAATGGGAGTGGACACAAAACCATCAGCCCCTTCCATTGGGCCCTCTCTGACCCACTCACTGTGACCCTTTTCATGAAAGGAAGTTCCCATGCCCCGCCCTGTGTTTGAGTAATTAAAGAAACAATGAGGTGTTTGTTTGTGGATGCCTTGATACTTTTAAAGCTGTACCAGTAAATCAGTGACAGTGCATCACTATGCACTCACCCAGTTACCGTTAACCGTTCACACGGCCGTGAGCGAAGGCCACACTCATGATTCAGTTGCTCCAGCCTGGCTGTGTCTCGTGAAGTGAAGCCTTAAGAGTTGGGTTAACTTGGGTATTTTGGAATTGAGTAAATGGTCTCAACTTACGTATATTGCGCTTTTCCACCTACGTTAAGCACTCAAAGCGTGTTACAGCAAAGAACCACTCACCCAGTCACATAGCCCAGTATCTGAATGACGTCACTGCTGATAACACTCGCTCATTAGTTTGCATTGGTGTTTGCCGATTCCATAACACGGGGCTGGTGTTGCTGAGAAAAAGGTGTCATTTTGTTCTGACAGGTTTTAAATCCTTTTTGACATTTTCATGTGAGAAATAGCTGAATACAAGTACGAGCCCACCGCATATTTCTTGATGTGGTGCTTTGGTTTCACGAATTGGATGATCTTTTCATTAGTTCTGATCAGAGTATCTTGAATCGCTCCGACACAAACTATAGCTACAGTGCTTTGTTGTCACCATTATTCTGTGGTTTGACGGCTATTCAGCTCAAATTGACACAGAAATACTAGTTAATTGTTGCGAGTGCAGTGGCAATCAAATGAGTCGGACAGAGTTTGTTAGAATATAATGAGATATGCAGGCATGTGCAGTCAGGCGAGCTGTTTTGGCACAATCGGGAAACCAGTCACAGCCCTATTCATACACAAACAGACACTGGCAAGACGGGTGAAGGGTCTTGCCCAAGGACACAACAACGGTGTGCATCTGCTGAACTCTAACCCCCAACCGTCCAATCATGAGATAATCCGTGCTACCATCTGTGCCACTGTCGCCCCAATGTGAATGTTTCATAAACATTACCTTTAAGTGCCCACACGTTTAATACGGTTTTACTGATCATTATTCACAGTCAAAAGCATGTTCCACTGTGTAAAAGCTGTTTTGGTTTAGTTCTTGAGACAATTATCCAATCAGAGATAACATGACCAGGTTGCTTAGTTTGAGTTTTTTGTAGATCTGGTTGTAAATACTGGTCAAGGCTGCAATTGCAGCCGACTATGTATCCAGGTAACCACCGCAATCCTTCACCAAAACTCTTTGATGGAAACACATTTTAGACAGAGGCACATTTTCATTGATTATAAGTAAGTACTGTAAGTGCTTTATTTGTCATTGTACAACTAAATAATGTTCAGGTGTTAGTCCTGAGCCGCTGCGCGACTGAGCCGCACTTTCACTGTGGGTCAACCTGACCAGCATGTTTTGGAGAACCCAGAGGAAACCTGGCTGGCTGCCTTCAGTCTTCTCTGATCCTCTAAAACGGTGCAACACCTCCTGGGTTTGTCCCTATTTCAGAGCGTGGTGTCCTGCACTGGTCAACTCCACCTCCTCCTTCCTCCTCCTCCTGTGCAGCTCCCTCCGCTCCACAACATCCTTTCACCATCTTCTGGGAAGTGCTTAGCAGTTAATCTGTTTTATTCTCCAGTGAACGTCCATTAGCCAGTACAATAGAAGGCATTGTGGTTTAGCTGTGAGTCTTGCCCGGATGCATCCCTTGTTGAGCTGTTAATGAGGTGAACACATAGGTACTCAGGTGTGTAATGTGTGTCACATCCTCTGCATGTCATCAGCACTTCCAGCGAGACTGCATACATCAGCATTAACATTAGCAATGCAAATCACAAGGTGTCATGGTGCTGATTTTTACAGTGCTCGACATGTAGGATGTAGTTTACGAAACGGCACGGTAGTACAGCGGTTAGCGCTCGTGCTTCACAGCTAGAAGGTCCTGGGTTCGATTCCCACCTGGACGGGGCCTTTCTGTGTGGAGTTTGCATGTTCTCCCCGTGTCTGCGTAGGTTTCCTCCGGGTACTCCGGTTTCCCCTACCACTAAAAACATGTACAATAGGCCAGGATGAATGTGAGTGTGTTTGAGAGTGCACATGGGGGACGACGGATGGAAATTAGCCTAAGGCTACAATCCGGTGTGGCGTGTTTACATGCATGAGACCCATGTATGTTCATTAACATGCACTGTCCCGACCAAATAAACCAATAAATAAATAAACATGACTTCCCCGTTTCCCAGATGGAGGTCAACATGTTCAAATCAATAATTGGTTTCACTGATAATTGTAATGTTCATATTTATTACAAAATCATTCTACATGAATACAGTTTTACCACCAATCCAAAACGTCAGTCAGACCTACACTGTGTCTTCTTCCCTCATGATCTAAACATGACCATAACCTGGTTATCAAATATCCAAATGATGTGACTGTTCTTGGACTATTCATCCTACAGGGACTGTTTGCTCCTCATCACTGCTTATGGGGAGGAGAGGAACCTCGTGCTCAGTGTTAGCAAAACCAAGGAGCTCCTCTCTGACGCCTCTCACCATCAAAGGCCCAGCTGTGGAGGGAGCTGTGGGTTCAGGACTCCACTCTGTTGGTGAAACGAGCCCAACAGACTGGCCCTTATTCAGGCTTATTGGGGGTCGCAGTTTGGTACGGCAACACCTCGCTGGCTGAGAGAAAGGCGCTTCACTTGGTTAAGGCGGGGGTTAAGAGGTTAAACAACTCTAGCCTTGGGGCGAGCGCTGAACAGTAGTTGTGGTAAATCTTAAAAGAGTCATGTCCTGGTTATGATCTACACCGCTCGCCTGTACTGACCAAAAAAAAGGGTCTTGAACATCCTGAATGACCAGGTTATTCCTTTGGTGGATTTCTCCTTCCCTGTTGGCACGGGTATATTCCAAGATGACAATGCCAGGATTCACGGGGCTCACGTTGTGAAAGAGTGGATCAGGGAGCCTGAGATGGATCGGACACCACAGAGTAGCAGATCTTAACTCCTTAACCCCCACCTGAACCAAGCACATTTTCTCCAGTTTGGCTTTACCCAAATCTAAAAGCTTCTTGACCTGAGCGTTTACAGCCTCTAGGCCAGTGTTTGAAAGCTAAGACCTACAAAACTGTCCATCCAGCCATTTTCTCTGTTACGTCTCGTTTTTGTTGCCGTTTTGATTTTTGTTGCTTTTTCATCACTGTTTTGCCTCTCTTCTGATGCTTTTTCATCCTCAGTTATGTCTCGTTTTGTTGCGTTTTTCTTTGCATGTTTGATGCATTTTCATCAGTTCTTGTCGCCTGTTTTGTTGCGTTTGTGTCTCTCTTCAGATGCTTTTTTTGCTGCGTTTCATCCTCAGTTATGTCCCATTTTGGTCACTATTATGCTTTTATGTTGCCTGTTTTGTTGCTTTTTCATATGTTTTCATATGCTTATTTGGTTGCATTTTTGTCGAATTTTCATGACTTTTGTCCACCTATTACCAGCTCCCAAAACATACAATGGGCTCTGCTACAACACATTTATTTTCTTACAAAGATGGACTGAAGTATGTCATTTGGAGTGTAATAAAACTTACACGTGCATATTAAGAACAGTACAAAGTATTCATATCCCTCTGCTATTGTTGTTCTATATTAAGTGGAGGTCTGATTCTGACTATGTTAACACTTATCACAAAGGATGTATAAGCAAAACTATTAATAAGAATTCTATCCAGACATGCTCAAGTTTTTTTTTTGTGCATTTGTTTTTGTATGATAAAATTGAAGTGACAAAACAAAAAGGAAAATCCATGTTACAAAGCATTGTATTCCACACATTTGGATGGATCTGTTGGGAAGTGCTTCTGGCAGTTGGTCATGAGTCTCTTCAGTCCCTAAAGAGAGAGAAGACAAAAAAAACAATTAACAAATCTTTAATGAGCCGAGAACAGACTTTTACTTACACAGTGAGCTAAAAAATTACAATTCTGGACCTGGTTTATTTCGGTTGAGTCCTCACATTCACAGATACTCGAATTACATTGTGGCCATTCATATAAAATTAGCATTATCCAAAAGAAATGGCTCTATGGATTCAAAAGGCTGCAGCTCCCCGCATCAACCCACAAAAAAAGGGTGCTACAGTGCTCCTTAAACCAAATGGTTTACTGTTAAACGTTAATCAGAGATAAAAGAGGACTTATTTGGTGATATCAAAATCCCAATTTTCCAAAGTAAAAGCACATGACACAGGTCAAGAGAGCTCCAGAAGAAGGGGTCAAAACAAGCTCCTGGATACATTTATTTTCCCTCTAATTTCCAACTGTACACACTGGAGATCAGATTTGACTTTACTTAGATCATGGTTTTAGCCCGTGGATGGTACAATGATGCTGTTTGAGTCTTTCTTCCTCTCCAGCAAAAACAAAAAGGGTCATTAGACAGAGCAACAACACAGAGCTAAACGGGAGCCTACAAGTGCAGAGGGAAAGGTGAAAGAAGAATGACATGTCTAGAGAGCCCTCTCAGCCTGTGGCTATCCAAAATGGACCTTTATAAATGCTCACAAGAAAGACTAACCAAAGAACAGGACAGAGCACAGATGGCAAACTGCGATTTTAATAAAGGTCGATCTCAATAATTGCCCGGTGTGTTTAAAAAAATGTATATACGCCGCGATACTGCAGCGCCTGTCAGATCAAGCCCAGGGAATACCCAGACCAACAAACAGGAAGCACACGCGACAGCAAAAACAGAGGATCTGGTTAATTTAAGTGTAAAATCAGCTAAAAACTCGCAAAACAAACACGTGAGGAGCCGTCAGAGGATCAGGACACTGCACGCGGACACAAAACTTTACCTTTGAAGAGGAAAACTATCACTGGATTTGGACCATGTGGATTATTTTTGAGGCTGCAGCCGTTAGCAGATTAGCTGGACTTCTAACAGTGAATTGTAAGTTTGATCGTCTTTATACTTATAAATGCGCTGTTACTAGTATTCCATGAAGTCTTGATCTTGTGAGGCTCTGAACACAAACCATTCTCTCACTGTCTGCTTCTGATGTTCTTCAAACGTTCCACTTTTTTGCGTCTCCTTTGCAGATGTTCGTATGTTGCGAGGGCAGGTGAGGGGATGTTGTACCGTGAGGCTAGAAATGTGGAGCTTGTCTTTGCTGCTGCCCGACACAGTTGGCTGCAGTTTTCAGTCCGACCACAGCATTTGTTTACTTTGTTTTACTATTGTTTTTATTATTAAAACCCCCCAAATCGGAGCGAAAATTGAGCTTGATCAATATAAGGGAAAATAATAGAGCATTACATTAGAGAAACAAAACAACAGCTACAGAAGTGGCTCAGACGTGTGACTCGCTGCGGGACCTCTTGACGCTCCCTGAGGCGTCGAAACCGGACGCTTGACCGCGTTAGGTTACGTGGATCCTAATGTGGATCACACGGCAGGGGCAGTTGATTCCTGTGTATTGTCAATGTAAATGCGTGCACATGTGTGGGTGATGAGTGTGCGTGGCGGCAGGTGCGTTAGAGCGGTGGGAATCAGCAGCAATGTGCACCAGCTGTTCAGAGCGGCATAAACATGGCCTGAGGAGGCAGGACGAGTCCAAACACACGTTCAGGAATTATTTATTGATCATCTGAATTTGGAGCAACACAATCACCTTTCAGACGGAGACACCGTCTGAAAAGAGGAAGTATTCATGACGATCAGCAGCTGTAGTTTGAAATGCCTTTCCCGAGCCCAGGCATTCGGATCAGAGGAATCATACGCTTCAATAAAGTTATAAAAACACGGACACATTAAACAAGGCACTGGATTACAAACATGTTTAAAAGGGGATTTTATCATGACATGATGGCTGGACAGACAGGTACTACACACTCAAACCCACACGTATTGAAATAATATCAGAGAGAGGGAGAGGGGAAAGAGGTGAGATTTGCCTCAAGTGACAGAGAAATGTAGGCTGGTTAAACTATTCCACTGTCACCAAAGCACAAACAAAGAATCAGGAAACCGTTTTCATTCATATCTTAATGCTTAGCAGCAACTGCACAGTTTTTTTCTTCTATAAAATTTCGCAGCAGTGGCTCCGCCTGAGGTGAACACATAGGAGCGTCTGATTACAAGCCTTTCAAGCGTCCAAATTGAAGCAACAGCACTGTCTGTGCGGTTGGTGTGTAGACACCATTAGATTCTCCCCTGTGCAGCAGCGTCCAGAACCCCAAGGACACTGGAGGACACTGTTAAGCTAATGCTAATAAGACTGATGCTTAACAACAAAGGTTATTTACCAACAGGTTGCAAGTGTCTGACAAACCACTTGATCTCAGTGGCCGTGTTACATCGGTTGAATTTCAACCTACCATTCAGCGAGTGGGGAAGGCGGGTGTTGTCGGTGACGTAGGGCAGGGCGATATGGCCAAAAATCTGTATCACGATATAAAAAATAAATATCTCGATAACGATATATTTGACGATATAACTGACAATGGACAAATTACTTCAAAATCCCAGCCTTACGTCTATTGGGAAGATTAATTCAGTGATATTTTATTCTTTCTTTTTTTTTTAACGGCATACTAATTCTCACAAATATGATCTACTCAAGCACTTTACATCCTTCATTTCATTTCACTGTTTAAGCACCTGCTCCCGTGTTCTACAGTCAGTGTTTATGCTGCTCTGATGGAGCTGAGCGTAACATAAATTATATCGTGTCCACAACGATATCAAAAATGACAACGATATCAAAAACATATATCACGATAACGATATGCGATACGATATGGCCCACCCCTACGGTGACGTCAAGCATTTGCACCACATTTGCTGGTTGTAGTTTGGCAAAGGCGGCGGATACGAAAGTAAAGCAAGCTCTTCAATCCGTTCTTGCTCGGCTAACAAATATCCAGAAATTATAACTGAAGCCTTAGAATGCGCAAGGAATGCTCCCAAGAGTTATGATAGCTGCTTCACTCACTCGGGCGCATTACATACGTCACGACCAAACGCTAACGAAAATCAGATCCATTCGTTTCAAAGGAGTTCACAGCTCCCACCTGATAACGGAGTTCAACTGTGAAATTCCAGGCCCTCTGTACGAAATGAAATGAGTACGAGGGTATGGTGAAACCAGACTAATTCAGAACACTACAGAGGTTTGTTTTTCTGTGCGAGGGGCGGCTTTCGCCCAGCTCACATTAAGGCTATATTCACACAAAGACAAAACGCTTATATTTTCAGAAACTTTCTTTGTAAGCACGAAGCCAGCTTAGTAAATGTGTGCGTCCACATGGGTTGACTCAGGTCTGTGATCAGGGGCGTAGCACCAAATCCTGGGCCCTGGGTACAAACTATCTTGTTAATTCACATTTAATATTTTATGTTTTTTAACCACATAACAGTGGTTTAGTTTGAGAGTGCAGTTCATTTATTTTCTATTAGTACTTTATTATATATACCCTAACAGGCCTAAAAATGCTTAATATACAAACACATATTCAATACAGATTTGTCCCGGATATTTAGTTCATGGTTTATGTGTTTGTTTGTTTGTTTATTGTGTATTCAATGTTTGACTTGAAATTCCATCTGATTTGGCTCCTGTTACAGAAATGGAATAACCTTTAATCCTGTAGTGATATAGATATTTAAATTGGTGGTGGAATATTCTACTTTCATTGGGCCAATTGAAATTGCTAGTTTTAGATAGAACATAATGATTATTAGCATACCACATTAAACAGGAGGACTGCACCAGGGACATAGGATTTTGTGCTGGGAATAACAAATGTGTGACTTTAAAATAACCATTAAAATGCTATTTTACAAAAAATAATGATAATGATGTTGTCTCTGTGGCCCACAGGCATGAACAAAAAAACTTAAGGGCTTCAGCCCGATTTGGTCTCTCACATTGAAGCCTACCTTCAAGTGTATTGTCAGTAAATTATTTTTCTAAAAAGTTCCGCTGGAATAGGCTAAATGGCACGAGCCCTCTACCTTTTCACTGGAACCACGTTGACTCGTCTCCAAAGCTGCACATTTATAATGAGAGTCTCCAAATGCGCGCGGCTAATTAGCATAAATAATTCTGCGAAAATAGTGAGAGCGACCTGTGGCCTTTGTCACTGTATTGGCCTAATGGCAGTCAATTACAATAAATATAAGGAAGGAGAAACTTTAGAGGTTAAAACGATGAGAGAAGGAGCTCTGTCTGTGGCTCTGACTCTGCACCTTCCACTTCTCAGCAGGCAGAGGCAGGTCTCGCCTCACCTCATGTTTAACTGTCATTTATGACAGAAAGTTGCATCTAAGGTCCGCTAGAATAGGCTAGTGTTAAAGAAAAGCACATAAGAGTGAGGCAAGACTAACATTTCTCTTTCCTAGCTTAGTGTCATTGCATTGCAGAGCTCACCTCATCAAAGTCACTGTTGACTTGAAGCGCGCGGTGCTGAACGCCGGTGTGTGGGCTAAACCATTTGGCACATTTTTAAAGGGGTGTCAGGGCACTGAGATTCATCCATCATTATTGTTTGTGCAAAATTCTGTCCAGCAACCACTGTATTTCAGCCCTGTTTTGTTCAATTCTTATATCAATTATGAGGAAATTTAGAAAGTACAATACGGAACGCTTTTTGCAGCACTTTTGAGGGCCCCTACCCTGCTCTGGGCTCTGGGTACTCAGTACCCTTTACCCCCCCAGTCCGACGCCCATGTCTGTGATAACGCCGTGCCAGTGTGTGGCGCTGTGACGCTGATAATAGAACAAGATGTAGAGGCAGGGTTCGTACAGATTTTCTCTTGAGGTTTTCCATGACTTTTCCATGACCCTTAACAACATTTCCAGGACCCCAATGCCATCATTTTATTAGCCACATTTATTATTCGGCGTACTTATTTATCGGCATTACATTTTCAGTTTGGGATTTTTAAGATTAGGCCTACTGTAGTCGAGACCAGAAGAGAAATACCAATGAGTACTGAGACCACGACAAGGGCACCTCCTGACTGGGCTGCAAACTCAGGCATTTTGAAAAAGGTGACAGTCTACTGGCAAGATGCCCGCAGGCGTGTGCACGCTCCTGTGCACGTGCCATAGAGTCTCACTGAGCAAAAAGAACTGGTGAATCACAGGGAATTGATAACAGTGTCAGACACACTGCAGTCTGATATATCATTATGAATCACTTTCTATAATGTGCTTCTCTAGAATTGTGTGTCTGACAGGTGTGACAGATACATTCAAGTGGGGGTTAGTATAAGGTTTGGGGTCCCCCCAACACATTTAGAGCTTATCATCCTTATTTTCCTGCATTCTAGTGCAATTCAAAAGGTGAAAATGGTCCTAATAATTCTGCCACTTTAAAAAGGAACATTTTATAGTTTTACCTTTGAAACAACTTTAGCACACACAATGTCACTCACTAAACATCTCACTCTTTAGCTCTAATGATGTTTCTGAGCATCACAGGCTCTGTATCGCTGTAGAGCAGTGGTCGGGGGCAATAGTAACATTTAGGATCAGTCATTGAACTTTTGGATAAATTGTACAATAAATGGTACTTCTGTGAGCTGTTCTGTCATTGACTTGTACTCGAGTAATAAATAAGAAAAGCAGGCGTTCTGCTAAATATTATGGTACATGAGTATTAGGGGTAATATTTTGTAACTCTGAGGAGCCAGGATTTTGAACAATGGTTGGCTATGCTTTGTGCCAATAGTTTCTCACTGGAGTGCGCAGTAACTGCAAAAGACACAGCCAGGATAAGATACAAATCCTATCGCACGCCTGACCTTATGGCTTTGTTACTTTTATAAATTACTGTTGTGAAGTTACATGGCAAACCTCCGGAGATGCGTCTTTAACCTACTCTAGCCACGGAGACGATAGAGCTGCATGTTTTATTTTACCAACGTAACGTTGTTCAACACACAACGCGATCGTGATAAAACAAACACTAATTTTTTTGTTTGAGTTTAGTTCGCTGGGAGTTCACGTCTAATCCGTGCGTATTTGGAGTGGCCTGAAGCGCTGCTCTGGTTGTGGGAAACAAACTCGCGCGGGGAGCGGCTCGGACAGACAGGTAGAAGCCTATGTTTCAAATCAGGCTCATAAACACTGCGCATCGCGCGCGGTGCCTGCCATGGTCCCGTTGTTACGTTATAGCCAAAGAACATGCAAGTATAAAGCACCGGAGTCCTCATGAGCTAATGTAGCCAATTTAAACACTTACATGCAAGAGCGTAGAAACAAGATCCTTGATTCTTTACTCGCCTGAGGAAAAGTCCATCTCCAAATTCACGTTGTCTCCACGGTTATACGCGGCTTTGCATCCTCTGGTTTTGTGTTCGTCTATTTATGAAGCCAGCTCCAATAATTTCCTCCATAAGCGCATTGTTGTCATCATTTTAGCTCGTATTAGCTATTCAGGGAGCCCAGCTCCTCCAGAGCCCACCATAGACCGTTAAAAAGAGCCCAAAGGCGGGGACCTGTCGCCGCTACAGGCCTAACAACTGCCTGAATAAAAATGTGCGCCGTGATTCCTGTTATACTTTTGATTTACCCATTATTTTTTTCTACTATATTTTAAGATTCTGATAGCCTGGCTAACGCCAGACTGCTGTGTGCGCTCGAATCTTTTCGAACTTCACAACAGCCTGGGGACCATGGCCGACATTTTTCCATGGATTTGGGCACCAATCACAGAACGATGAGGGACGGTAAGACGATGACGCGCTATTTGACATACGGAAGCTTGTAGTTTGTTTAGGGATAAAAAAATAAAAAAATATTTACGGATCCAACATGACAGCAGCAGACGCGATGCCATCTTTCGATCAAGCTTTAGAACGTGTTCTAAATAGTTTAGCTCAAAAGTTTACAGCAGGTCATACGTCATCTGATACCATGATACGATTGGCTATGGCTACGTGCAGACGCATGAGAGACATTCGTAGCGCCCAATAAACGGCTATGGACAATCGTAAACCACACCTCTCTACGAAAAAATAAATTGGTGGTCCCCAGACTAAATATCACTTGTGATTTTAGTCTGGCGTTAGCCAGGCTAGGATTCTGAAATAAGTTTCTCAAAATTCCAAAACTTTTCCATGACCTAACAAACAAACTTTTCCAGGATTTCCATGACTGTACGAACCCTGTAGAGGGCGCATGCGCAGTAAACTTTTGTGGAATGTAAACAGTGAAAATGGTGCTGTGATGTCATCGTTTTAGTAAAGGTTGCGGAGACGTTGTAACAACAGACCCATGTAAACGGCGTTTTGAGATCTTTCCACTCTGGGACCTAGTTTGGAAAATGTTCGTTTACAGACGCCCAAAACGTCAGGCTCGTATGGACGATACACTGGATTGATAAAATATCTTTGCGTTTAACGGTCCTCAGCTTGACTTCGTATGGACAGGGCCTAAATCCGGTTACGGTCCAGTACGGCCTCTGCGATCTTAGAAAGTCATTAAAACCGATGTTGCACACTCACACTGCTCTGCGAAGTCCGGGCCTGGTTACCGAGGCCATCCGACGGCAACGGAAAGAATCTGCAAGAAGTCTATTTTTGCCGGAGCCTGGAGCCCCGCGGATCAAGCTGGCAGAAAAACACGAGCCAAACAGGAAGTTGGGCCTCGTGAGGAAAGAAGATCCGGTGTATTTCAAAATAAAATCTGTCTGCTCACAACTCACCTGTACACAATGTAAATTTCTCCATTATCAGTGACACAGGGGCACTAGTGTGTTGCAAAGCATGCACTTCACTGGGGTAAGTCGTACTGGCAAAAACAGCTTTTGTTTACAAAAACTACTAAACTACTATATATGGGGCAACTTATTATGTGAACTTGCACCAAGAGCCTGAACCCACGTGCACTTCTGTTCTCGCGAGTGCCGTTTCTGTGTCCGGCGCCAGAGCTGGCCACAGTGTCAGCCGGACACACTGTGAGTGGTAGTTTGGGGCAAACCCGGACTGGATCAGAACCGAGCCCGGACTGGAGTTAATGTGAGCCAGGGTTGGGGAGAGTTTAACCCGGAACAGAGGCCAAGGGAAATTGGAATGATTTAGATCAATTTAACAATCTAATAATGCCCACCCTTTTAAATTTAGGAAAACAAAACTTGTGACTGACCTGAATGTATTTCCTCTGTGTTTCGTCGTTCAGAACGTGAGCCACGTGTTTGGAGAAGATCTTTTCTCGGCCGGTACGAGCGTGGATACCCACCATGGTCACCCCGATGGGCCAGGGAGCGTTTCCGATGGCCATCTGAAGATACGCATCGTTTGCCTGGAGAGAGACACTCAACATTTTTCTATCTTCAAAAGAGAAAATGCTTTAAGACCAAATGGAACTTACTTTGACATATTCTCTTTCCAACATGAATTTAATGATATCTGTGATGGACTCTTTGATGTCGGCTGGTAAACTCTGGAAAAGATCATGGCACATTGGGATTATTCTAATGTTGAGCCGCATTTAAACAAAACAGGTTACATTCAACTGCTGTTTAGAGAAAAAGCTAAAGTGGGAGAATATCTACTTTTATTTGTATATAAAAGTGCCTCTCCAACTTAAGGTGAGACATTGCAGTAGAATAGGGGGAAAAATTGAAGAGACATCAATTTGAAACTTTTGCTGAACATTACTTGCAAAAAATGTATTGCAAATTTTCTGTCATTTTATGTTTTCATATAACAATAAGGCATTTTGTGCCTAAAAATTGTCACAATTGCAGATATTTCAGCATCAACGTCTCAACAATGGATTTGAAAAACTTCAAAATATTGTTAAACCTAAATTCTGTAGGAGCGACTAAAGTGGTGGTCGTTGCAAAAGTGGAACAAAAATCTAATTTTGAGAAAAGCGGCCCTGAACTTTTGTAATGTTTCTGCATATGCGAGAACCTTTACATTTCACGGCCTTTCGTACTAGTGTCTCCTAGAAAGGAAATGACCATATTTGGCATATAGCGTCATCTAAAGGTGCGTTCAGACCAAACGTGTGTCCATGCCCCACCCGCCTCTAGTTGGACGCCAAACATTGCCGCTTCACACTCGTGAGAAACGCCTGTTTGCTGCGCGTGAAGTTTTGCAAGCGTCATAATTAGGAGGCGTGTCATACAACTCAGGCCGAGCGCAAACCACGATGATCAACTTGTCCTCCATGCTGCAGGTCAGGGGCGCAACTACCCCCCCTCATACACATGCACACACACGCTATGGGGCCGTCAAGTGCTATGAGGAAATGTCCTAGATGGTATGGGGCGCTGTCCCTTGCGCGCAGACTATATTAAAAAAAAATTAAAAATCTCTCCATCATATTGGTGCTAGTGATGGCACTTATGGCTCTTTGATGCTTTTTTTTAAAAGAAAATAAATACACTCTGAATTGACTTATTTTAACGAAAATGTCACTATTTCACACAATAACATGGATATTTCCCTCTATGGAGTTTGTTAAGCTTCTGTTGCTTCATTCACGTACTCTCTCCCTCGCGCAAGAGGGGAGAAAACAACGCGAAAGAGGTGTTTTGCTTCAACGCGATCTCCTCTGTAACCGTGTTTATTATTTCATTAGGACTTTTATTTCTCAAACGTGTTGCCTTATGCTCACTTTGAGCTCCTCGTGGGGGGTGGAGATGACCGAGGCGGACTGAGGAGGAGGCAGTGTGCAGTGATGTCGCTGCAGAGCGGAGTGGAGCTGAGTGAACAGGTGGAAGATGTGAGTGTGCCCCCGTGCGCCTTTTTCTCTCCTATGGCCCAGGACAGTGCTGGCGCTGGGAGCGTTCGGGCCGTTCCCCCAGAGCCGCGCTCTGAAACCGTTTCCCCGCAGGCCGTGCTCACGTCCTGCAGTCGTGCATTCACAAACTGTTCCTCTGCCAATCCTACACTCCTCTCTGCCCCACTCCAGCAGTGACTTTTGTTTCACAAAATAAGCATGCACAACTAAAGTGAAGTAAAAAATACTTCACCTCCGCGAACCTTTCATATCGTTCACTGTAAAGACTCGTTCAAAAGAGCCGGATCGCGACTGACACGTCACTAATTGGCGCCCCATACTTTCAGTGCCCCTATGCAAGGCATATATTGCGTTGCCCTTTTTGTGCCACTGCTGCAGGTAACAGGTGACCTCACTATTTGAGCCCAGTCCCTGATTGGTTAACAAGGCGTAAATGAACAGTGGGCGCGGCATGCCTGCTCGTGTACCGCGCTGTTCTCACTGGCTTTGACACGTGTTTATCCTCATCTGCTCGCATTTGCTACACTTCATACGCGTGGACGGCTTTGCTTACATTTCGAAGCGCGTCGAAGCACGTCTACATAGGGTTAACATGGACGTTGGTGGTGTGGTCGCGTTTGGTCTGTACGCACCTTCAGGGAGCCTTCAGGACACGTGGATGTAAAATATGTCAATACTTGTGAATGAATGTCCGAGGGAAAGACGGCTTTGTAAAGCAATGTTGAAGCTACTTCCACCTCGCTGAGGCAAAACGTCATACAATAAGCCTCATACAGGGTAAGTTTGGTCTTTTTATACTACGGCATGAAAACTAAGATGTTACGGGAGAAAACTGGCTAAAAATCTCCACACTGACCACTGCGTGAAAGATCAATATGTTCACTGCCGTGTCTCGCTTGTGATTGTGATTATGAAGCAATAATGAGCGACTTTTCCGTGCTTACCTTCTTGCGCAGTTTCCTGAACAGTGGTTTGAGATAGGACTCTGTCTGGGAGTGGGTGGCACTGGCCAGTTTGCCTTGTACACTGCGCTTCACGTGCTCCTCTCTGCTGTTCAAGTCTTTAGCCCAAACCCCCAGAAGGAACTAGAACACAGGGAAACGATGGGGCTGTCAATAAAGCCTTGGTTCATAACGGGGAGCCATAATGGTGCCCATTCAGTAAAAGCTCAACTGAATCAGCAATGGGTCAAGACTCTGAACAGTTTAAAGATTACTACCTGAGCGTCCAAGATCAGATCAGATAAATAAATAGGACAAGGGATGGTCATTAAGGATTTATCGATACTACTAGTCTTATGGATACTCCTTATCGATCCGGTACTCTTATTGGTACTTTAAAGAAAGAAAAAAAAGTTCGATAGAGGCTACTGTATAGGCATTAATCCTTGGCCTATATTTGTTTTTTATTTCTCTACATTTGGACCTAATTTCCAATTTGTGCACACACAATATATGGGAGTTAAAATACTTAAACTTAATTATAATTTAAAAAAAATTATAATTAAAAAAAACTGCTGTTGAAAAAAGTCCAAATGAAAACTTGCAGTAAAATAATGAACTAGAGTTTTCTGCCTCTCAGTGTTCAGTGGGCCGACACACGGCTCGTGCTAACATGCCTCTCAGTGTGCACGCGTGTGCACGTACACGCCGCCATGTGCGCTGTTTAAACTTTTTTTATTTATTTTTTATTTCTTCTTTATTTTGAACATGTGAGCAACACAAGGCACCTTTACAAAATTTTAGACATAAAAGGCTGTTACAAATCAAAAAGACAAAAGCAAACTTGTCAGATCTCTTGAACAAAGCCAAAATATACAAGTGCACAATGTCCAAAAAAGGAGTGAGGAGAAGTTAAACTTATTTAACCCCACCCCCTATTCCAAACACAGTTAATAGCATATTTTCCTGTTCCTATATAGTTTCTCAAAACTCAAAATGGAATAAATAAATAGTAATAAGATAAACTGTTTTTTTTTGTTTTTTTTGAAAAATGAAAATGAAAGCACACACGAGACGAATCACTTACAATCTTTAAATTCTGTTGTCTCATATTTCAAAAAAATGTTTTCTCTATATTTCTTTTTGAACTGAATCATACTTGAGCATTGTTTTAGATCTGAGCTTAAATCATTCCATAATTTGGCACCGGAAATGGAAACACAAAAACTTTTCATAGTTGATTTGAATTGTTGTATTGTAAATTTATGGTCATCAGCACTCCTGAGGCTGTACACATTTTGTTGTGTGAGAAAATGTTTTTGTATATTGTTTGGTAAGGTATTCTGCTGTACTCTAAACATTATTTGGGCTGTTTGATAATCTACAAGGTCAGCAAATTTAATGACTTTTGATTCCAAGAACAGTATGTTGGTATGATCTAGATAACCGGATTTGTTGATAATTCTCATGGCTCTTTTCTGAAGACGAGTTAATGAAATCAGTGAACTTTCGTAATTATTTCCCCAAATTTCAGCACAATAACTTAGATAAGGTAATACCAGTGAACAATACAAAATATGAAGAGATTTATGATCTAAAAGGTACTTTGACTTCTGCATTATAGAAATGTTTCTTGATATTTTATTCCCAATATGTTCTATATGACCTTTCCATCGAATTTCATCATCAATTATTACTCCAAGAAATTTAATTTTTTTCACAATTTCAATAACGGATCCATCTCTTTGTAATTGAACATTTGATTTCTTACTGCGCCTACCAAATATCATTAATTTAGTTTTACTTAAATTTAAGGTCAGTTTGTTAGAATCAAACCATAATTTAATTTTTTTAATTCTGCACTTATTGCTTCTATAATTGATCAAGGTTATCACCAGAACAAAACATATTGGTATCATCTGCGAAGAGGACCATTTTCAAGCATGTTGAGATGTTACATAAATCATTTATGTATAAGTTAAACAGTTTAGGGCCCAACACTGACCCCTGGGGGACTCCACAAGCAACATTCAAGCACGCAGATGTATGATTACCCATCTTCACAAACTGTTGACGGTTACATAAATAACTTTTGATCCAATTTAAAACAACTCCTCTGATACCATATCTCTCTAATTTATTTACTAGAATATGATGATCTATAGTGTCAAAAGCTTTTGTCAAATCAATAAATAACCCGGCTACATGTTTTTGGAGTCAATGGCATTGGTTATTTCTTCAACTGTATCAATTATTGCCAGGGATGTTGATCGGTTTTTCCTGAAACCATATTGATTGTCGGTAATTATATTATGCTTTTGTAAGAATGAGTCCAGTCTTGTATTAAATATTTTTTCTATAATTTTTGAGAACTGTGGGAGAAGTGAGATGGGTCGATAGTTTGTGAAGAGGTGCTTGTTACCATGTTTAAATAGAGGAATAACCTTGGCTGTTTTCATGTTATTTGGAAATACACCATATTCAAACGACAAATTACAAATATAAGTCAAAGGTTTTGAAATTGCAGAAATAACCCATTTGAGTGTTTTCATATCTAATTCATCACAATCAGTTGATACTTTTGTTTTACATTTCAAAACAGTATCAATGACCTCATTCTCATTTACACATGAAAGAAACATGGTACTTTGGTTTCTATTAATCAAAGTATAATCAGGAGTTTCAGGACAAGACACAAGAAACTTCACCCAAATCTCTTCAGTTCGAGTATTTGTTACTGAAGAAAGTGCGAGTGGCTCGTCTGTTTGTTCAATACGAGGTTGTTACGTTTCGCTTTATACAGCGGGTTAGCGGCAGCAGCTCGGGGGCTTTCTGAGAGATTAAGCAAGTTTTGAATGTTTAACAACACTTTTTCACGCGCACCTGGGCCGCGCACACGGCTGGAGAGGGAGGAAGAACGTGCGGATGATCCGACACCCTGCGCTCTCGTGTGGGTGAACAGATCCGATGCAGCAAACTTTTTTAGTGTTTATTTGAGCTTGCGTGCAGCAACACAACGGCCCCATTAAGAAGACCAATACGGTTATCCGTCCGGGTAGACCGGGACACAGGGCCCCGGGCCATTATGATACCGGGTTTCGGTACCCATCCCTAACTAACACCATTAAGAGCTTCATAAACCAGTAAAAACACCTTAAGATCTAGCCTGACACTTACAGGGAGAAGGCAGTTTGTTGGCAGCTGTGTGGACAAAAGAAACACCCAGCACAAATGTATTTAAAGACTTTTAAAACTAATCATCCCCTGAACTAATGACCTTTATAGAATTAGAAATGAGGAGGATTTTGATAGGAGTGATTTGTTTTTTCTTTGACAAGTATTTGCCCCCAAAACAACCAAAGCGTGCCTTCCCCACTACACAATCATTTGACAAAACTCCCCAAGCTCTTTGAAATGAAATACGTGGATTTTAGTCTGGTATACAAGAAAAATCAATGAGCAATTTGCTTTTGAATCACTGCTGTGCTCCATAGTACTCTAGTTTACAATTATTAGTAGGGCTGGGTACAGTTCAATTTTTTTCCGATACCAGTACTTTAAGGATACTTGGGTTACGATACCGATATTGTGTGTCATCTAGAAAACAGAAGAATAATGTGTGGAAGATTTGCAAAATCCCCGGAAAAAGGGGGCAAAGTGGGAGAAATTGTGGCAAAAATAAGGGAAAATTGTGTAAAAAAACCATGGGAGAAATAGGGAAAATATTAGTCATAAAAAATGCAGGGGGAAACGAGAAAAAATAGGGTCAACATAAGAAAAAAACCTTTACTTGAGCTGAAACAACAGAGTCATTTGCTTTAATGCTGTCCCTGGACCAGCAGCATCAAAACTTGGATCACTTCGGTCACATCAGTAAAACTTAGATTTTTCTTTCTTACTCTCAGAAATTTGTCGATGACATCCTGGTCTCCATGATCATCTCCTCGGCCCAACGTCTTACCAAGAGCCTTTAACAAAACATTCCATCAGTAAAGCATTCAAGAAAAAACAAATAAAGTGAATATTTTATACATTTCTAGTGTATCATTAAATGTAGTGTGCCTGTAAATTACTAAATATACAAATGTCAAAACTGGCCTCAACTCAGCTTATTAACAGATCTGCGGTTGTTTTGTAGGAGTGAGACATCTATTGGTAACCCCCAGCTGAACCGAGCACATTTTCTCCAGTTTGTCATTACCCAAATCTAAAAGCTTCTTGAAAATAGCCACACAAAACAAGACAAAAACGAGGATGAAAGCGCAACAACAAAAACATTAAAAAGTGACAAAACGTGACAAAAAAGCCACAAACAAATGACAAGAAAGTGATGGAAAAAGTGGCAAAAATGTGCTAAAAAAAAAAAAAACTATGGGAAAAGTTTTTAAAAAGCAACAACACAGCAATAATGCAAGGAAAAGATCAGTTTAGATCAATTTTGTTAGTCTTAGCTTTCAAATGAGACGTTACACTGGCCTTTAGCTCTCCCGTCAAGAAACCTTTAGATTTGAGTCGGCCGAACTGCAGAAAATGTGCTTGGTTCAGCTGGGGGTTAAGAGGTTCATTTGAAATAGATTTGCGTTAAGAAACACCATTCAGCTTACAGAGAAATCTGACTACATAATTGATCTACAGCTTGAATGTGGACTGTCTCAATATCATCTTTCATACTTATCAGGAAATGTGTTCATTACCACTAGTTCTTCTATGGTGGTGTTTTCCTCGTGCACTTTCAGGTCATGTTGAGCTTCTGTCTCTCCGCCGTCTGTGGCTCCAACGATCTCGTTCAGATACTGTTGGTCGATCTTGTCCATAGCGGCCTTCAGGTCATTCCTCAAACCCTGCACACAGCAAAAACATTCTAACGTTGTGTGTTCCTCCCAAACTATTCAGCTTTGGTTTGCAAAAGAGCACTTGAATGCTCCACAGTACTACTGGAAAAATATACTGTGGACTGATTAACCCAAAGTTGAATTGTCTGGGAGGAACACACAAGGTCATGTGTGGAGGAAAAATGGAACAGCACATCAACATCAAAACCCTCTCCTCACTGTGAAGTCTGGAGCAGAAGAATCATGGTGTGGGGCTGTTTTGTTGCCTCAGGGCCTGGACAACGTGATATCATCAATAGAAAAAATAATTTTAAAAGTTTATGAAGATATTTGGCAGAAAAACCTAAGACATTCACAACATGCACGGAATAAATAAGTGAACCCCTGTATTACCCTGAGATTCCTGGCTTCACTTACCTTTTCCTCCCTGTCCTGTGAATGTTTGCATTAGTTTAAGCAGACACTGTTTATTCATTCTTATGATTTGATGAAGATCAGACCACATTTTATGACCAATTTAGGCAGAAATGCAAGAAATTCCAAAGCGTTCACATACATTTTCATCCCACTGTATATTTTTATATCAATATCAGCAAATATCGAATAGATCGACCACAGCAGAAAGGCAGATACCGGATATTAGTATCAGCAGAAAATGTTCATACTGGACTATCCCTTCTTATTTTCAGTACCTTTGTGAAGAATGAGGAATAATTTGGTATAGCAAAAGATAAGAAAAAAATGCGTCTGTGTTTAATGCTGTCCCTGGACGAACAGCATCAAAATAGCTGAAATTGTGTTAGTTTCTATTTGTCCCTACGGTAATGTTTTGTTTTAATACTCAGTAAAAATATCTAAATATTCAATAAATTGATGAGAGAAGGCGTTGATATGACAGACAGTACCTTGTTCACTTCAGGCGTGAGAATCTCGATCTTTCGGAGTCTTTGAAAGGCGTCATAGTCCGACTCCCCGAACAGCCGAATGGGTTCTACCCGTTCTCTGAGCCGCCTGATCACCTACAGTGAGAAACATTTATTTACACTGTTACGATGTTCTCTCTGCTGTTAGCGTGTCGACTCACCTCCTGTCGGGACAGTGTCATGGGCAGCTTCTCCTCAGTCAATTCCAACTCCAAAACTGGATTGTTGTTTGAAGTCGATGCCTCTTCTTCCTCTTCACTATCCACCTAAAAACAAAAATGTGGCACTAGAGTCAATCATTTTCATGAACGCGCTTTTTATTGAAAAAAACAAAACTCAAGTCACTACAATCTGAAATAGAAAGGCATGAAGCGATTTGGGGTTCTTGCAAAAAACAAATAAACATGCAACAGTTCGATGTGAGCTTTCAGGTTTGAGAATTGTGCTTAAAGGAATAGGCCACCGTTTTTACATACTGAGATATGTTCTTACCTGAGCTTTGACGAGTTCATTTGTACCTGTCTGGTCTTCACGTGTGCCTTCAGTCATGTAAACACAGCACAGACGGCGTTAGCATTTAGCCTCTCTCATCTCCTCTATAGCTCCAAACGAGGTGAAGATAGAAGCTACCAAACTCTTCTACGTTTTCCCTATTTAAATATGGTTACATGAGGTGTTACACCATAAAGTATAATTACACAAAATTAAACAATGTGGATTTTCTAAGCGGATAAAAAGGGGAACTATATTGTAAGGCGTAATAATACCAGGAGTAATTCGGCATCCGCACAGTAAAGTGAAGATATCACTGTGCGGATGCCGAATTACTAAGGCACACGTGAAGACCAGACAGGTACAAATAAATTCGTCAAAGCTAAGGTAAGAACATATCTCAGTATGTAAAAACGGTGGCCTATTCCTTTAAGTGAAAGAGTAAGAAAAAGGTCACTTATAGTGAAAGTGTGCTTTCTACCCGTCAAAACTAACTCACAGCACTGACTCATGCTTCAAGGTCACATGCACAATGCAGTCAAAAATCACTGTATTTTAGAACATAAAAACAAATGATCTGAGCAAAGGCTTTTTTTAGTTGGAAGAAATCCAGAAAACAAAGGAATAGTTCAAAAACAACTCTTAATGCATTCACATAAGATTATTACAGCCTCAAAAAGATGCTATAACAAGACAAACGGAGGGTGCTGCTTTCACATGGATGTTGAGCAGTCTGTGTACACGTTTTCCTCGAGGGTGGAGCTCATTACACCTCGTGTGGATTGGTCAGAGGCTGAGAACATGCTGCATCTTTGGGATTAGAGCTGCACAGTATAACTTTATAGCATTATTCGCAGACAAAATATCCACATGGCAAGAAGACACATATATTGCCAAATGATGTCCTCCATCTGACTGAAATGTACACTTTTTCTGTTAAACTGTTACTTGTCGTCCCCCGTGATCAGGGGGCTAGGGTTAGGGTCAGGGATTAGGGTTATGATTAGGTTTAGGAACAGTAAATGTGATGCAAGTTGTCTTTCACTCACACAGATCTCACACATACTTTAAAAAACTACAAGGTCTTGGCTTTCAAATGAGGGATCACAGTGGCATATAGGCTGTAAGCTCTCCAGTCAATACACTAAGATTTGGATATGCAGAATTAACAAACAAACTGTTTAGTAAAATATTCTAGACAATTAACCTTTCGCAATAACCCTGCCCCCTTAGCCAATGTTTGCTAGCTCCGGTAGGAAGTGTGTGTAAGTGACTCTTTTTGGTGCAATACCAGCGCGATATCAAGACGGAGGCAAAATGGGTTGCAATGTGCAGTGGAGGAATACATTTATAATATGCTACAAAGAGGACACTTCCAACTATTGGTCAAAAAAAGCTTGTTGTTTATACTCAGAATCTTGGTAATATTATTACAAAGTGACCAATTAAACTAAGATTAATCATAAATAATAGTGTGTTGTGTTCAAAATGAAGCTAAATTACGCTCATAGTCAAACCTTTTACTGAAAAACATTGAAATTCTACTCAATTTCACTTTCTTTCTTTAATCTAAAATAATTCCAAGCACCCCCTGCTAAATGCTCAAACAGCCCCAGGGGTCCCGATACCCCTGGTTGGGAAACGCTGCTTTAGGAAACCGGAAAATATCTCTGAAGCCGCCTTAAATGCAACCGGCACCGTTGTGTGGACTAGTCATTTTTTAAATTCTGTCCTTATGTTAGTCCAGTATTTGTTCAAATCTGTCAGTTTATTCCTAATGTCTGGTGGCAACAGTTGCTATGAGGTATGATCATTGGACAATGACCGTTTTGGGCAGGGTTTTGCAAAAGGTCAAATTCATTTACAGAGTCATTAGGCATCTTGAATTTCTGCTGTAACTATTATACTAACTTTTGGATTGTTAAAACGTTTGTGAATTTGTCGCAGAATGACGACACAATCCCGATTTTCCTCGCAAAATGCTACAATCATTTGTCTGCCTCTCAGGAGTAACGGGGGAGGACGTGGGAGTTTATTTTGCACACTGATCTCGGTCTTTGCTCATGCATGGTCACAGTGGAAGCCCTACCTGTCCGTCAGGAGTCTCCCCCTGAACCTAAGGCAGCAGAGGCAGATGAGGACAAACAGCACAGTGAAACCAGCACATCACATTGTTCAGTACGTTTAAATCGTTTGGTGTTCCATCTTCAGCATACAGTCATGATAACGTAGTCAGAGCTGAAATACAAACAGCAGTTTGAATTGTTACAATAAGTAAAAGCCCACCGCACCTTATATCCAGAGCGTCTGAAGTAGTCCTCCTGCTCTTTCTTTGCCAGTTCCGACCGTTTGAAGTACTTTTTGGTGTCCTGCACACAAGCACAACTGTCAAAATTAGAACGTGACAAAATATGAACCTCTTAACCCCCACCTGAACACTTTCTCCAGTTTGGCTTTACACAAATCTAAAGGCTTCTTGAGAAGTGTTAAAACAGCGATAAAATCAATGATGAAAACGCAACAAAAAAAGCGTCAAAAACATGACAAAAGACAGAAAATGTGACGCATACGCAACAAAAAGGGCAACAAAAATGTGATGAAAACATAACAAAAAAGCGTCAAAAAAAGAAATGATAAAGTGACAAAGGTAGCGAAAAAAATGTGTTGAAAACACAACATAAAAAAGCAACATATGTGACAAATCTATTGTCACGAGTCGGCTAGGAATCTTGGGGTTGTTTTGGACAGTTCATTTAAATTTGACAGACAAATAAGTTCAGTCGTCAAAAATAGCTTTTTTCAGCTGCGTTTGCTCAGCAAAATCAAACCCTATTTGCCTCATGGTGACCTGGAGCGTGTCATTCATGCTTTTATTACGTGTCGTTTAGATTATTGTAACTCTCTGTACTTTGGGCTCGATCAAACCTCCATCCGTCGTCTGCAGTTGGTTCAAAACGCAGCGGCGCGTTTGCTCACAGGAACGAGGAAACGTGAGCACATAACTCCTGTGTTGGCCTCTCTGCACTGGCTTCCAGTCAGCTTTAGGATTCAATTCAAGATACTGTTGATGGTTTTTAAATGCCTGAATGGGTTGGCTCCATCTTACCTTTCGGAGCTTTGTTGATCCGTGATCCAGGTCGTACATTGAGATCCTCCAATCAAATGACTCTGGAGGTGCCAAAATCTAAGCGTAAAACCAGAGGAGACCGGGCTTTTGCCGTAGCGGCTCCGAGACTCTGGAACAGCCTTCCGCTGAATGTCAAAATGGCCCAGTCCATTCATGTTTTAAGTCGTTGTTGAAAACTCATCTTTGTGCTTTGGCCTTCAACACAAGCTGAGCAGATCCCATGTATTTTATTTTTATTGTTTCATGTTGTATATTTTGTGACTGCTTTTACTCTTCAATTGTACTTTATGTTTGTTGTACAGCACTTTGGGCAGTTGTGGCTGTTTTAAGTGTGCTATATAAATAAAGTTGACATTGACATTGACATTGACAAAAACAGTGTGAGCCAGACTGACCCTCCATGTTCAGAGATACATTCTCTTACATGGGGATACAGTCTAGTATTGTGCGATTTGAATCTCGCTGACTCTCGCAGCACGGGAGGCGGGAGTTAACAGTGCGTCATCTTCCTCGCTAGGATTTCCCATCAAACACCAGTGCTCCTCCGGTCCGTAACCAAAACAGTGAAGATGGCGGCCGCGACCCAACGATCTTTTACCAGTGCCCTTTCTTCTGCTTCAAATGAGCTGGACTTGTCCTTAAAGCCACAGCAGAAGCTGCTCTGAGGGCTTTCACCAGAACATTTACTCCACTGCACATGAGGACTACAAACAAACATGGCGGAGGACGTAAACGCAAAGCGTAGGTTGCTTCGTGTTTGTTTGGTTCGATCTCATTCAAGCTTCAATCATCAGCCCCGCCTCGAGTATTGATTTGGAAATGGCATCTTATTACCACAATTCCAGACTGTCTTTATATGTATTTATGAATACACATAAATAAAGTCAGTCTGGATTTATGCCAGGCTAACAAATGTGAGGAAAACGCAACAAAAAAGGGATGGTATAAAAGTTTTAAAAAATGACGTCAACAATGCAAAGATCCATTTAGATCTTTTTATAGTTTTCAAATGAGGTGTTCCTCTGGCCTAAAGGCTGTAAGTTCCAGTCGAGAAGCACACTCCACAGTGCACCTGAGGCAAATCACTTATAACGCCAGACTACCGATATAAATGTCTGTCGATAGAATAATTATAACCATTTTGCATTTAAAATAACTTATATTTGAGCAGCAATTGAGCGGTAATTCCTGTGATACAAGGTCAGTTATATTTCAAAAATTATTCTATTAACAGACATTTATGGTTAGTCTGGTGTTATAAGTGATTTGCCTCAGGTGCACTGTTGAGTGGGTCAGACTGTTTTTAATGCAGGCTAGCTGTTACTGTAGAAATGCTTTAGCCTTGCCCTAGCCTAGCGCCACTAAAAAACTATTGTATCTATGTGCTAATTATGTATAGCTACAAAATAATTATGAAAACTGTTGCACTTTGTCATTCTGCACTTTATGAATGCAACTGGCACTTTTTATCGGCACTTTTCATCTGCACTTTTACTATATATTGCACAAATGTATATTGTCTATGTTTTGTATTTTAATTAACTCTGTTATGTATTTTAATTGTATTTTTGATTGTATAAGGACTACAGATGGAAATTAGCATTGTGCTAAATCTGGGGCAGCCATCTTTTTAATGTACCTGTCCGTTGTCCTTTTAAATAAATAACTAACTAACTAGACTCTTCAAATATAAGAACTTCATGAATTTAAGAAAAACATCTCCAGACATCAACAACACTTTGGATAACTAGGAAATAGGGCTAGAAAAAAATCGATTCGATTTAAAAATCGAGTTGGTAGGTCAAATAGATTCATATTTTTAAAAAAATAGATTTTTTTTTTCTTTCAAAGCCTCAGATTTGAAAATATTAACAGGAACGCGGGGAGGGGTGGGAGGGGTCTGGGTCTATGATTGACAAGCCTGAGTCATCTGACTTCGGCGCGGCACCTGCAGTGCTACTCATAAACAAAGGCCGTTTCTCAATCTGTGTACTTGTGCGGACTTGTGTGCTCGTGGACTCGTGAAACGTCATCACGCGCGGCCCAAGTCCTGTTCCAATTCAAAGTTCGCTTCTCAGCAAGTCCGCTGGAAATCCCCGGATGAGAACTTGCTCCGCCCGTTTTACCGAGGATGCATCAGAAGAGACTTGTGCGTTCTCCGCCAGCTATATTTCCCACAATCCGTTTCGCTTTGAGCACGTGGATCACCGCGAGCCTCCGCCTGCGGCGGCCCCTCCTCCGCGCGCGCCGAGCCGCGCTCGGTGTGACCGGTTTAAGAGTCTTTAGAAGTGTCTCCAGCTCAAGATGGTTTTCTGAGCAGATGTGTTAAAACAACTTGGTCATGCTTTCATTTTCTCATAATGATCAGCAATATTAAGTCGTATCGTCATGAACAGGTTATTGAGGACAAATGCATTTTATGTTTACATTGTATTATTAAGGGGGCACTGCAGACAAATCTTTATGTGGGAACTTCCAAAACAGTTTCATATTTTAAAGTTTAAATTGTTTGTTCGGTTTTTTTCTGAATAATTTGCAACCCCCAAACAAATTAATAAATAATATTTGACCTATTTTCTTTTTATTATTGTTTCAGTTTGCACATCAGATATTTTAATTACTTTACACATAATGCCTTATCTATGTAGGCTATCATTGTATAAATAATGTGAAATTGACTAAAATGTAAAATGTTATTTTTGTTTACAGTAAGTTTGTAATTGATGTCTTTGAAAACATCTTTCCACTTCCTGCAGTGTCTCACCCTTTTAATTTCATATGAGGTTGTTTAATGTTATAAAAGCTCACAGCCTCATGTTCATGAGCTACTTCCCTGTGATGTCATCGAGTTCACTCGTTCCAAACGCTGAAATAGCCGAGTCCACACTTGTGAACTCCTCAAGTCCGTTCTCCGAGTCTGCACCCGCAAGTCCGTACCCCGGAGTTCACAAGTACAGAGTACGCATACTGGGGATTGAGAAACGGCCAAAGTCTGAGCATGGAGTTCCAGCGAGCTAACTTGTTTAGCAACATGTTCCACAGGGACAACTCTACCGCTCTCTCTACACAGGAGAAACATCGTGACAGACAAAGGCCTTGTACCGGAGACTGCTCTGAGGCGCTGGTTTATTTTATTAGAGTGATTCCTCTGTAATTTACAAAGCTAGCGGCTTAGCATTGAGCTCGATCGATGTTAGCATCGCAGCTAAGGGACCGAACTGTCCTTTCAGAATCTACCAATCTATTTTAAATGTAGACTTTTTGCTATAGTCTACGTAAGCATGAGAGATGTATCTCAGTGTCCTCAGCAGATAATGTGAGGTATAGAGATGTGACTATATGTATTACAAAGCTTTATTTTATTTTTCTTACAGCAAAGTGTACAAAACATATCACATAAATAAATATATATCTTATTGTGCAGGAACACTGTCCTTTTGAAATTGTTTTCGGTTTGTCATTGGAGATAAAACAGAATCATCCAGGTCATGTTTATCTAAAGGCTTGACTAAGGGTCTGTAACATTGTGGACCCAAAGACCCAGTTATCCCCCTAAGTAAATAGCCCAAAGTAATTTCTATTACTACATTTTACGTTTAACCAATGTAACACGTTATCTAAACTACCACTGAATGATCACTCTGTAGAGTAAAGGCTATAACAGACCTGGGCAAAATACGTCCCGCCGGCCACATCCAGCCCGCGAGATGATTCAATCCGGCCCACGGCTTGTAGGGCATAAAATTCTGAGTAAGTCACAAAAAAAAGTAAGTCACTAGCCCATTCCTGTGTGGAGTTATGATTGAAGAAATTACCAGAATGCTCACTCGAGCCACTAGGGGGCTGCTTAAATAAAAATAAAAATAAAGAATTTCACACGTGTCCAGCAGAGGGCACTGACATAATGAGAGATCAGGATATGAACAACACATTGGCTACAGTCCTGTCAGGCTCATTATTATGCATGTATTGAAAAAAGTTTCCTCAACAGTATTTTCCCAATTAAAACATAATTTTATTTTGGAGCTTTTGTTTATGGACCCGGAAATACACTCCCCATTTAGGTTTTGGCCCCCAGGGAAATTTACTTGTAGACCCCTGCTACAGTTTATTTGTTTATTTGTTTATTTATTTGGATCCCCATTAGCTGTCTCCAAATGGACAGCTACAGTGCATCGCTTCATTTCATTCAAACACAGAGGTCAGTGTTTCCCACAGATTTCAAGGAGACTGTGGTGGGAGAGAGCGCCACCTTGGGGGGTTCCGGAGGCCCTCCCCCGGGAGATTTTTTTTTATTTAGATGCGTTTTCCTGCATTCTGGTGCATTTTAAGCAAAAAATAACTATTTTTGGCTATTATGCTGCTGTAAAAAGAATAAGTTCTGGTTAATTTACATAGGGTACAGTTTTTGTTTTTTAAATGTAATGGGTCAGTTTTTTTCCAAGGGCACAGGCCCTTGATTCTTCTCTCAGCTCCGCCCCTGCAGGTCTCAGATACAGACTCGGAACCTCAGCCTGATGCTGTTGTAATAGTAGGAGCCGTCTGTGGTATTACTCCGCCCGTCAGCTTGGGGCGCCGTATAAAAAGGCACAGGCTACCTGCGTTCGATCTCTGACCTCTTGTTCTTCCGTGTCTGCCTGGTGTGGAGGTGGTGTAGCCTTGGGCTCTCGTGAGCAGGTAAATAACCGTGTCATCCCGTAACGTTATTCATTTAAAGTGTTAGCCTAATCCGAGCCCTGTTTGGTGCAGCTATGGGTCTGGGGTGCGCTTCAGGCGCAGTGCGAGATGGCGGTGCTGTAGGTGGGAGGTGTGGTTCCCCACGGGCCAGTACGCGAAGCATGACGTCCCCGCGTGAATGATGGATCCACAAGCGGTATGTGCTCTGCACGGGTGCCAAGTAAACGCGGTGTAGGATTAGCTGCTAACTCTTTGTATGTTTAGAAAACGAATTGAACCACCAAGAAACTGCGGAAACCACAACCATTGCTGCTTTGCGTGCCTGAGAAAAGTGATGAGCGTCTGAGAATGGAAAAACTGTGAACCAACGAATGGACATTGGGAACCTCTTTTTGTTTTGTTTGTGTCCGGTTTTTATGGACTTTTTTTTTGTTAAAGAACTGAACGAAAAGATCGAAACGTAACTTATACTAAAAAATAAATTACATAATACTAATGGAACGACTTGCCTCTTCTCAATGAACGAACCTGTGGTCCTTTTTAATGTTACCTGGAACTGAGCTAAGCTAGAGCCTTCCACCCGGTCACACTGTGTTTCTCCTCTTTGCTCAGCTCAACAATGAGCCCTGTTTAGTCCAAGTCCTTGTTTGGTCCTGGTTTAGTCCTGGTTTGGTCCTGCTCACTGCTCTTTTGTTTTAAACGATGGAGAAACAGCCGCGCTGTTTGTGCGTAACTATCGCGCGTGCATATTTAATTAGATGACTAGCGTCTTTTAAATCTTTAGCCGTATTTCAATCATTCTGCAGCCGTTGCTAAAAGTTTAAAACGAGCTCAGAGGCTGCAGTTTCTGTTCAGCGTAGCGCAGGATTAGCGTAGCGTGAGGGGAAGAGAGAGAGAGAGAGAGCGAGGGTGAGACAGCGCAGACGCAGCTGCAGGACTGAGGGAGTCACGTCGGGTCTAAAGTTTGGATCCAAGTTTCGGGTTCGGACGGGTTGGCGCGTGGGTCCGGACTCAGACTGAGGTCCACCATTTCGTGACCTCTGGTTTAATTCATTATAGTGACAGCTGCATTAGCAGCGCAGTAAAGAGGTTTACTATGCAAATTAGCCATGTGGTCTTTTAGTTTATAAGCGAAAACAAAACTACGCGAAGCTGCCTTCATTTTTTGTAATACTAATAGGCTACTTAAACAGTGACACATTGTTCACTGCTCCTTGTCCTGTTAAACCTGCACCTCTGCTGCAGATGTTGGTGTTGGGTGAGAGACAGAGAAAGAGAGGGGAGATGAGACTGTGGCGGATAAAAATAGACTATGGCGGGCCGCCATAGACTAATGTATTAGTGGGAAACCCTGGAGGTGCTTTCAGTGCGATGGTAAAAGTTCACGAGGATAAGAAGTTGAATAGCTTAAAGCAGTACTAAGTAACGTGTTTACCTTAAAGGTCCTATATCATGCAAAATCGACTTTGAGTTTTTAGCCATGTTGTTATGCTATTTCCTCCACCCCAGAGCGGTTTTTGGCTTCATTCACGCAGTTCTAAGTAATCCTCCTGAATCCTGCTCTCTGAGCAGCTGCTCCGCCCTCTCCTGGTAAACCACTGAGCTGTTCAGTTGTGTCGTCACAAAGGAACGGAAGTGCTCTACGTCTGTAATGTAATGCCTTACGGCCTGATTTTAATTAATAAAACAGCTTCTTTTTTTCTTTTTTTTTTTAAATAATAATAAAAAAATAACAGAAACTCTCCGACGCGTCTGTGCTGTCCCACAACGCTAATCAAGTGCACCCACGGCTGGAGGAGCCATGGATCCGAGCATAAGTGTTGTTTTTGAAGACTGAGCTCTTTCTAACCTACTCTGGACACCGCCTGCTCTTTTTCTTACCGAACGATAATGTCACGGATGCGCGTTTGGCTACGAGAGGAACAGGACTATTCAACCTTCCTAAAGAAGAGTGCACTCACCAGAAGTTGGAATTTCTTTCCGGGATTAAGCTAGCTACTATATCAACCAACCTGATGGATGCTTGGTAAACCTTGGCCAGAATCAAAGTGGATTAACTTTTATAACCAACACGATCTCATGGGGAGTCCAGACTGAGCGGTGAGTCAATCAAAACGTGTGTTAGCGTGTGTGTTAGCGTGTGTGTTAGCCATTTATGAAACTGCTTTGCACATGTCAACTCCTTATAACTGCATTATGTGAAGTAACTTCACTTTTTGCAGCAATATTTATAGTTATAATACTGCAAATGTGGAATGAGCGGAGAGAGGGGCGGAGTTAACTGAATCGAAGCGTCTTGTCTTCCGGGTAGGGAAAAATACCCCAAAAATACTTATATTTCTCTCAAAAATGAGTACTCCATAGTGATAGAGGTACAATATATCATATATATGCCTATACTTTACTTTGGAATGGCTAAAATAGCATGATACAGATCCTTTAATAAATCCTTTCCGTAGTCCCTCTGGGGTAACACAAGTGTTAATGGGATGATTGGGGGTCTTTCATCTCCCCCTGGTGTCTCTGGCCAGAAAACCATGCTTGCAACTTGGCTGCCACCGGGGCGGAGCAACCAATACACACTAATGGAATCAAGAAGAAGCTAACAGGCTAACGGGCAAAGCTACACAGTATTTATATAGTATAACAGTATTTACAGCCAAGTTTGAGTGAAAAAAAATATTTCCATTGTATAACTGGATGTACAACACCCCTCTCTCCCTTCGCCTTTTCTGACAGCGTAGTATTTACTCTCCAAGACATTTAATAAGTTACAAAATTGTAACTTGCTACGACATCCGCAGTTGCGCTTATGGCCTCTAGGGGCAAGAGTTACTTAGTACTGCTTTAAATAACGATGCACACACATGCTTGGCTTGATATGGCTAAAAATAATAGTCCTACAATAAACGTAGGTATAAGCTAGGGCTGGGGAAAAAAATCGAGTTGGTACATCAAATCGATTCATATTTTCAAAAGATCGATTTTTTTCATATTTTTTATTTATTTATTTATTTACTTTTAGCTCTCTGCCCCCCTCTCTGAAGAAGGTCCTGCTGTATAAATGTGCCAAGAAGAACACTGCCCACCTCAGGATGTTTTGTTTTATTAGCTCAATCGAAATACAGCAATAGCCATGCTGCCTTTGCTCTGCCCAATCCCGTGAGACCTTGGAAGCTAAGCAGGGAAGGGCCTGGTCAGTACTTGGATGAGAGACCGTTTGGTAACATCAGGAAGCCTGGCGAATGTAGTGAGTGAGTGAGTGGTTGGTGGTGGTCGGAGGGGCCGCTGGCGCAGACTGGTTGCCTCGCTTCAGTCAGTCTACCCCAGGGCAGCTGTGGCTACAACAGTAGCGTACAATAGTGACAGTGTAGCTGTAAGCCATGTATCTATCGCGTATCGAATCGTGAGGTACCCGGAGGTTCCCACCCCTAACCTAAACCTCGTCATTTCCCCAAGGAAATAGTGTAGAATAGTCCAGTGATCCTTGTATCCTTGTAAAATAATGTTTTCACATTATTTTATGGATTGATATAATTGATAAATGGTGACATCTCTTTTGCAAGAAAAAAATAAGACTGTTGATGTCACACTGGAGAAAAGAGGACCATTCACTTTTTCACTCAGAGAAGACCAGGACAGGAATGTTTTTAATAAATCAGCCTTCATGCCCCTAATAAAACGCCCCCTGCTGTCACAGTTCAACACATTTTACAGTTTAGAAGCCTCATATAGGATTATAGACAAGAAATTTGAAAAATATCGGCCGTGCATATCGGCGTCAGTCAATTAAAATCCCAAAATATCGGCATCGGCCTTACAACAACCCATATCGGTCGACCTCTACTTTTTCCCCTCTCAAATATCTGTCAAGAATGTTACACACTAAAAAGCCAATTCACGGGTTTTCAGTGGAAAACATTCTGAAAATGATAAAACGCTTGGTCATGTCATGTTAGGCTGAGTTTGTCCAAGAAGAAAAGGATCACATATGGAGAGAGGGCGAGATCCAAAATCGGTATCTGGCAGCTGCCAGTGGCTTTTCTGGAAATGCCACTGGTATCTGGGCTCGAGGGCACCCCTGGTGCTGGTATTTGCTGGTACATGCGGGTTTTCTCTGTAATATGATTGATACCTTGACCGAAACCTTGCATTTACGTTTGTCAACTGCAAAATCTACTGCGTATAAAAAATACTTTGGAGAGAATATTGCGGCTTTACTGCGTGAAGCTGTAGACGAATGGGGCCTGAGTGCGAAAAACCCCGTGATAGTCACTGATAATGCTCCGAACATGACTGTGGCGGCTCGACTGGCAGAGATGACCCACATTCAGTGTTTTGCGCACAGCCTTAACCTCGCGTCACATAAAGCACTCAAACTACCAGCAGTGGCAAGGCTGCTGGGGAGAATTAGACGCGTTACTGGATTCTTCAGACGCAGTACCACAGCAAGCCACCAACTACAGCTCAAACAAGTCCAACTGGAGCTACCAAAGCATAGATTGATTACAGATGTTGTCACTCGATGGAATAGCTCCTATGACATGACTGAGAGGTTTTTAGAGCAGCAACCTGCTGTCTGTGCAGCACTCTATTACAATGAAGTGCGAAAGAATGAAAAGGAAGTATTCACACTGACTGAAACTGACATCACATGTGCAGAGGAGGTACTCAAAGCACTGAAGCCAATGAAAGATGCTACATTAGTGATGTCTGAGGAGAGCATGCCAACCCTGTCTGTGATTGCCCCACTTCATGCCAAGCTGATCATGGGAACAGAGGAAAACCCAGAGGAGTCAGATACAGTTAGGGACATAAAGGCGGCTATAGCACAAGATCTGTATAAAAGATATGCCAATCAGAAGGAGACCCTGTACATGGCATCTGCAGTTGACCCGCGGTTTAAGAGTCTACCCTTCCTGTCTGAAGACGACACTGCCCACATCTTCTCCCGACTGACTGAGGCTGTGGTAGCAGAAATGCAAAAGCGCAGTGTAAGTAAATGAAAGCTAAACTTGCATGTTTACAGTTATAACTGTGCATGTTAGTGTATTTCATAAATACAGTATTTATAAATATTAAATAATTAAAAGATTTACATTGCATGTATACTGTGAATAAAATCTTGTTTAATGTTTTTCAGCCAGTTGAATGTGAGGAGGAGGATAAAGATGAACCTGGTCCCTCATCAGATCCTGCAACCAAGATGCCACCCCTGAAGAAACCCAGAGCATCATGTGCTTTAGCTGATCTCCTTGGTTCCACATTCACCCTTCTCAAAAATGACACTGAAACAAAAACTGATGAAGAAGCTGCTGAAGATGAGGTGAAGATGTTCAGGATGGAGTCCCCTTTGCCCCTGAATGGTGATCCTCTCACTTGGTGGAGAGAACACGAAGGAGCCTATCCTCATATTTCCTCTGTAGCTCGTCGATTCCTCTGCATCCCAGGCACAAGCGTCTCTGCAGAGCGAGTCTTTTCCACTGCAGGAGACATTGTAACTGCACAAAGAAGTGCGCTGAAACCTGGGCATGTTGACCAGCTTGTGTTTCTTCAAAAAAATCTTAAAAGAAAGCAGTAATAACTTCCTGCATTTATTTGTTCTAGGGATATACCTCATTTAAGTTGCACTAAAGCCACGTTGCACTAAAGCCACGTTGCACTAAAGCCATGTTGCACTAAAGCCATGTTGCATTGCACTAAAGCCACATTGCACTAAAGCCACGTTGCACTAAAGCCACGTTGCACTAAAGTTGTTTAAAAAGCCACAGGCAGATTGTGTCATTTTATTTTGTTGTTGGCACATGGCATGTTAAAGCCAATGTTTGCAAGAGAAAGATATGCCAATAAAATATATTTTATACACATTTACAGATTCGTCTTTTAAGTCATAAATCGCAATAATCGCCTTATACTGTAATATCGGGATATATCGTATCGTATCGTATCGTGACCTATGTATCGGGATACGTATCGTATCGCCAGATGCCAGGCAATACACACCCCTAGTATTTACTGTGGTATCTGGTGGCATTTACAGATGTATCTGGCCTTCTCTGCTGGCCTAAACAATTTACAAGTCTAAATTATATCAAAAAATCACGTTATGTACATTTTATAACGTTTAAATCAAATGTTATAACGTTACATTTTCAACCAATCAGATTTTTTGCTCTGTGTTGCCAAGGGCGGAGGGCTCTTCTCTAAAATGTGCATAACATGATTTTTTGATATAATTTAGACTTGTAAAATTGTTTAGGCCAGCAGAGAAGGCCAGATGCCACTGTAAATGCCACCAGATACCAATGTAAATGCCACCAGATACCAATGTAAATGCCACCAGATACCACTGTAAATACCACTGTAAATACCACTGTAAATACCACCAGATACCACTCTAAATACCACCAGATACCACTCTAAATACCACCAGATATACCACCAGATACCACTGTAAATACCACCAGATACCACTGTAAATACCACCAGATACCACTGTAAATACCACCAGATACCACTGTAAATACCACCAGATACCACTCTAAATATCACCAGATACCACCGTAAATACCACCAGATACCACTGTAAATACCACCAGATACCACTCTAAATAACACCAGATACCACCCTAAATATCACCAGATACAGATACCACCTAAATACCACCAGATACCACTCTAAATACCACCAGATACCACTCTAAATACCACTCTAAATACACCAGATACCACTGTAAATACCACCAGATACCACTCTAAATACCACCAGATACCACTGTAAATACCACCAGATACCACTGTAAATACCACCAGATACCACTCTAAATATCACCAGATACCACCGTAAATACCACCAGATACCACTGTAAATACCACCAGATACCACTCTAAATAACACCAGATACCACCCTAAATATCACCAGATACCACCGTAAATACCACCAGATACCACTCTAAATACCACCAGATACCACTCTAAATACCACTCTAAATATCACCAGATACCACTGTAAATACCACCAGATACCACTCTAAATACCACCAGATACCACTGTAAATACCACCAGATACCACTGTAAATACCACCAGATACCACTGTAAATACCACCAGATACCACTCTAAATACCACCAGATCACTCAAATACCACCAGATACCACTCTAAATACCACCAGATACCACTCTAAATACCACCAGATACCACTGTAAATACCACCAGATACCACTGTAAATACCACCAGATACCACTCTAAATACCACCAGATACCACTGTAAATACCACCAGATACCACTGTAAATACCACCAGATACCACTGTAAATACCACCAGATACCACTGTAAATACCACCAGATACCACTCTAAGTACCACCAGATACCACTGTCAATACCACCAGATACCACTGTAAATACCACCAGATACCACTGTAAATACCACCAGATACCACTGTAAATACCACCAGATACCACTCTAAATACCACCAGATACCACTCTAAATATCACCAGATACCACCGTAAATACCACCAGATACCACCTAAATACCACAGATACCACTTAAATACCACCAGATACCACTGTAAATACCACCAGATACCACTCTAAATACACCAGATACCACCCTAAATATCACCAGATACCACCGTAAATACCACCAGATACCACTCTAAATACCACCAGATACCACTCTAAATACCACTCTAAATATCACCAGATACCACTGTAAATACCACCAGATACCACTCTAAATACCACCAGATACCACTCTAAATACCACCAGATACCACTCTAAATACCACCAGATACCACTCTAAATACCACCAGATACCACTCTAAATACCACCAGATACCACTCTAAATACCACCAGATACCACTCTAAATACCACCAGATACCACTGTAAATACCACCAGATACCACTCTAAATACCACCAGATACCACTCTAAATACCACCAGATACCACTCTAAATACCACCAGATACCAGATACCACTCTAAATACCACCAGATACCACTGTAAATACCACCAGATACCACTGTAAATACCACCAGATACCACTCTAAATACCACCAGATACCACTCTAAATACCACCAGATACCACTCTAAATACCACCAGATACCACTGTAAATACCACCAGATACCACTGTAAATACCACCAGATACCACTGTAAATACCACCAGATACCACTGTAAATACCACCAGATACCACTGTAAATACCACCAGATACCACTCTAAATACCACCAGATACCACTGTAAATACCACCAGATACCACTCTAAATACCACCAGATACCACTGTAAATACCACCAGATACCACTGTAAATACCACCAGATACCACTCTAAATATCACCAGATACCACCGTAAATACCACCAGATACCACTGTAAATACCACCAGATACCACTCTAAATACCACCAGATACCACTCTAAATATCACCAGATACCACCCTAAATATCACCAGATACCACCGTAAATACCACCAGATACCACTCTAAATACCACCAGATACCACTCTAAATACCACTGTAAATAAAAAAACCAAATACACCAGATACCACTCTAAATACCACCAGATACCAATGTAAATACCACCAGATACCACTGTAAATACCACCAGATACCACTGTAAATACACCAGATACCACTGTAAATACCACCAGATACCACTGTAAATACTACCAGATACCACTCTAAATACCACCAGATACCACTCTAAATACCACCAGATACCACTCTAAATACCACCAGATACCACTCTAAATACCACCAGATACCACTGTAAATGCCACTAGATACCATTGTCTTGATCATTAATGTTACTTTAAAATATAGACGTTTAATATGTAAATGTTCTTATTTGTTTTTTCATATAGTCATATAGTTTCATTTAGTCATTCACTTTCTAACTAAACAAATCCATCGAGGCAGGGGGTACTCGTAGAATAAATGACAGGCCCAAAGGGTACGCAAGGCAAAAAAAGGTTGGAACCCCCCTCCTTACATGACCCACTAAAAAAAGATGCTAGAGTAGCCCCGTCTCGAACTCACGACCTCCTGCCTACGGGCGTAACACCTTAAAGGTCCTATATCATGCAAAATCGACTTTTTGGAGTTTTTAGCCATGTTGTTATGCTATTTCCTTATCAAAAACACCCCCAGAGCGGTTTTTGCCTTCATTCACGCAGTTCTCAGTAATCCTCCTGAATCCTGCTCTCTGAGCAGCTGCTCCGCCCTCTCCTGGTAAACGACTGAGCTGTTCAGTTGTGTCGTCACAGCGGAACGGAAGTGCTCTACGTCTGTAATGTAATGCCTTACGGCCTGATTTTTATTTATAAAACAGCTTTTTTTTTTTCTTTTGAAAAAAAAAAAAAAAAAAAAAAAAAAACAGCAACTCTCCGACGCATCTGTGCTGTCCCACGACGCTAATCAAGCGCACCCACGGCTGGAGGAGCCATGGATCCCAGCAGAAGTGTTGTTTTTGAAGACTGAGCTCTTTCTAACCTACTCTGGACACGCCTGTTCTTTTTTCTTACCGATAATGCCACGGATGCGCGTTTGGCTACGAGAGGAACAGGACTATTCAACCTTCCTAAAGAAGAGTGCACTCGCCAGAAGTTGGAATTTCTTTCCGGGATTAAGCTAGCTACTATATCAACCAACCTGATGGATGCTTGGTGAACCTTGGCCAGAATCAAAGTGGATTAACTTTTATAACCAACGCGATCTCATGGGGAGTCCAGACTGAGCGGTGAGTTAATCAAAACGCGTGTTAGCGTGTGTGTTAGCGTGTGTGTTAGCGTGTGTGTTAGCCATTTATGAAACTGCTTTGCACATGTCAACTCCTTATAACTGCATTATGTGAAGTAACTTCACTTTTTGCAGCAATATTTATATTAATAATACTGTAAATGTGGAATGAGTGGAGAGAGGGGCGGAGTTAACTGAATCGAAGCGTTTTGTCTTCCGGGTAGGGAAAATACCCCCCCAAAATACTTATATTTCTCTCAAAAATGAGTACTCCATAGTGATAGAGGTACAATATATCATATATATGCCTATACTTTACTTTGGAATGGCTAAAATAGCATGATATAGATCCTTTAACACATTGAGCTAGCCGGAGAATGAGAGTTCAAAGCGGCTGTGCTTATGTTGATGTAATTGGGCGACTTGAGAGTTGGCGCTATTATGAGTTCTAGGTTTTATCTACCGATTCATTTTGTAATCGGCGCATGTATTACAATTTTAGAATAACTTGCACGACACAGTCAACCTTATGATACAGGCTAATAGAAATACCAGATTTTGTGGTAACAAAAGGCACAATACAGTTCACAAATGGGCGTAAATCTTTATTTACATTAGTAAAATCCACATTTGTGGTTTGGTCCTACTCAGTGTCAGAATGAAAATACATTAGCACACTCTTTATGGGTGTGACAATACGCAAGTATAAAAAAGACAATTATGGCATAATTATAAAGCAACGGACGCCCAGTGCTGTAATTAATTAATTAAGTATTTTTTATACGCAATAGATTTTGCAGTTGACAAACGTAAATGCAAGGTTTCGGTCAAGGTATCAATCATATTACAGAGAAAACCCGCATGTACCAGCTAGGGTTGTCACGGTAAACGGTGTAGCGGTAAACCCCGGTAAAAATTTTGACGGTAAAAATTACCGTCTTGTTTTTGAAAAACTATATTATCTCGGTGGATTACCGCGCCCGCGGTGTAGGCACGGTGAGCCTCACCGGCCACCGTCTCATCTGCTGAAGTTGCCGCGCATGCGCACTGTGTCATTTGCGACCAAAACAAAACTTTCTCGAAGCTGGAATCATGGCTGAAGCAGGTGGCAGCGCTCAGGACCTCTATCAGCCTTCAAACAGGACCAAGTCTGAAGTCTGGGCATATTTTGTGTATTTGAAGAAAGCCGAGGGACAGCTGATAGAAGACAGTTATCCTGTTTGCAGGACGTGCAGGAAAAATAAGTTTCTGCGAAAGGCAGCAAAACTTCGAACCTCATGACACATCTGCGTGACCATCACCCACAACTCTATAGCCAATGCAAGTAAGTTAACGTTATAGCTGAAATGCATGATGTGCAGACTTGGGGTTGAGGGAGAACGCAACGAGTCGTCCCATAGTGCAGCCGCAGTGCCTCGCAGATACCTCCATATTGAAATGGCACAATGCGTTACGGGGCTCCCGGAGGGCAATAGATTCACTCTCGCCGCATTATTATGAACTTAACAATGGTTACTGTCTGATGGCATTTTCCCAAATCTGCAGAGTGAAAGCAGACTGGAAGGACACAAACTGAGAACGTGACAATATTCTAACACGGGTCTGGCGCTATAAATAGTACATGTAATACCCTCCAAACGATCAACAATACATAGTTATAGTTCATTTACTTTGATGTGAAAAGTTGCACTTTTGATAAGGCTTTGTCTGAATTTTTTTAAATATAACAAACACTGTTACACTTTTTTGAAACTATTTCAGTTTGTGTAGGACTATCAATGCTTTCTGAACTTATTAACACACATTTAAAAAATACCGCGATAATACCGAAAACCGTGATAATTTTGGTCACAATAACCGTGAGGTAAAATTTTCATACCGTGACATCCCTAGTACCAGCAAATACCAGCACCAGGGGAGCCCTCGAGCCCA
Organism: Neogobius melanostomus; assembly: GCA_007210695.1. Classification (NCBI taxonomy): domain Eukaryota; kingdom Metazoa; phylum Chordata; class Actinopteri; order Gobiiformes; family Gobiidae; genus Neogobius; species Neogobius melanostomus. The sequence continues at coordinate 59,747 of VHKM01000751.1, forward strand.
GATACCAGTGGCATTTCCAGAAAAGCCACTGGCAGCTGCCAGATACCGATTTTGGATCTCGGCCCTGCTGCACATATGTGTGCAATAATACTGATGGTTCTTAACTATGACACATAGCCATAAAATCATGTATTTTTATTCATACAATTTAACGCTTCATTGCATTGAAAACCTATCCATTCTTGAATTATTGGGGAGATTTTAAGAGGAAAAAAATAGTATGCCTGGTGGTTTTTATGTAGACGAAAGGTCACATAAAAAAGATACATCATTTGACGATGCCATAGACTGAATAAATGATAGAAACACATACTGCAGTCTAAGGGATGTTATTTCTGAATATCTCGTGTTACTCTAGAAAACACAAAATAAAAAAATAAAATGAACTAAGCCCAACGCCTTTTTCTAAGCAAAACCCATTTACTGTTTCAAGTAAATGCACAGAGGGTCTTTAAAATGGTAAATGAAGCAGATGGTTTTATCTTTTCGCATTGTAAACGAAGATACTAGCCTTGGCTTGAGCAATTTCACCACGAACATAAATAACAAGTGTCTTTTGAACTACTTACATCGACCAGGTTCTTTTCTTCCAGAAGTTTCCTCTTCCTTGCGATCTCCGCTTTAAGTATATCCATTGTCAGCGTCCGAAAGTCCGTGACTTTTCCACAAAAGTGAAAAGGAGGTAAAGCTAACGACGCCAGCTAATGCAGCTAACGGCTAATGCTAATGTTTTCCTTCTTCTTCTTCGTCCTCTTCTACTGGTAGTTTCGAGAAGGGTCTGGATGCGGCAAGTGGAAGGGCACGTGATCTGTGGAACTCCAGGAAATGACGTCAGTTCTGCAAGATAATTTAAAAAAATAAAAAATAAAACAAATTTAGTAACTTTTAATTTCCATGATCAATGAATTTAAACGAGGCATCCCATTTCTAAACTTAGATTTATGGATATGGCTTTTGCCCATCAATATAAACAAGTTTGCTATATATTCTAAATTCCGATTTCGATGTTTAAAATGAGTTATTATGTCACCACAATTGAAGTGAATTTTAAAAGATGTTTTCTGCTGCACTAGTGTCTCCAACTTGGTCCACATATATTTAGAAAGCGTGCATTAAAAAAACAAACGAGTTAAAGTCTCCTCGTCCTTGTTGCAGAAAGAACAGTTCTTGTCCACATCTTTAAAGGATCTGTATCATGCTATTTTAGCCATTCCAAAGTAAAGTATAGGCATATATATGATATATTGTACCTCTATCACTATGGAGTACTCATTTTTGAGAGAAATATAAGTATTTTTGGGGGGTATTTTCCCTACCCGGAAGACAAGACGCTTCGATTCAGTTAACTCCGCCCCTCTCTCCCCTCATTCCACATTTGCAGTATTATAAATATAAATATTGCTGCAAAAAGTGAAGTTACTTCACATAATGCAGTTATAAGGGGTTGACATGTGCAAAGCAGTTTCATAAATGGCTAACACACATGCTAACACACATGCTAACACGCGTTTTGATTGACTCACCGCTCAGTCTGGACTCCCCATGAGATCGCGTTGGTTATAAAAGTTAATCCACTTTGATTCTGGCCAAGGTTTACCAAGCATCCATCAGGTTGGTTGATATAGTAGCTAGCTTAATCCCGGAAAGAAAGAAATTCCAACTTCTGGCGAGTGCACTCTTCTTTAGGAAGGTTGAATAGTCCTGTTCCTCTCGTAGCCAAACGCGCATCCGTGGCATTATTGTTCGGTAAGAAAAAAGAGCAGGCGGTGTCCAGAGTAGGTTAGAAAGAGCTCAGTCTCCAAAAACAACACTTATGCTCGGATCCATGGCTGCTCCGGGGCCGTGGGTGCGCTTGATTAGCGTCGCGGGACAGCACAGACGCCTCGGAGAGATGCTGTTTTTTTTTTTTTTTTTTTTTTAAAAAAAAAAAAATTTAAAAGCTGTTTTATGAATACAAATCAGGCCGTAAGGCATTACATTACAGACGTAGAGCACTTCCGTTCCGCTGTGACGACACAACTGAACAGCTCAGTCGTTTACCAGGAGAGGGTGGAGCAGCTGCTCAGAGAGCAGGATTCAGGAGGATTACTTCCCAGGTAGCAAGGACACTCGGGCCGACTCTGGTTTAGCCACGTCAGTGTCGGCTGAGCTCCGACTCGGCGGAAACATTGTTATTCTTGAATGGGCCGAGGCAGACTTGCAATAGTAGCGCCAATCCCAGTGTTTATTGATCGGCCCGAATAAGATTTTATTGCCCCCTGCCGACGATGCCTCAAATGCGGCTCACCAGGCTATTGCAGTAGATGGCCCGACTCAAACCGATGTGCGTCAGGCCAACTCCAATAAAACAGAGAATGGGCCGATACTGGGAATCAGTCATAGATCCGATTGCTATTTTTTTTATTGGCCCGATTGTGGCATCATGCTCACATGACGTGACTCTCATCCTTGTGGCGCAAAGAAGTTAGGACCATGAGCTGTACAGAAACAACACAACAGTTGTGTTTAATACTGTTTAGAACTGCAATGTGAATAGTTTTTTTAACAGCTGCTCAGTCCGATTGGGCAGCGCCTCCTCTGCCCCGAACAAGATAATTTTGTAAACTGAATTAAAGCCTCATTTTTGTCAGATTCCGAAAGGGAAGTTTCAGTCACTTTGGCTAAATTTGAAGGACATGTCGCGGCAAACGTTGTCTATCGGCCCACTACACGCAAACCGACAGCCGCTGACCCAAAGCCCCGTGACTTTCCCGGGTAGTAAACGCAAGCATCGGCTCACTGCCCATGCACCGACTGTCTCCCCGCGCCTTTCCCGGGTGTAACAAGCGAGCATCGGCTCACCGTCCGTTCACTGACACTCACCCCGCGCCTTTCCCGGGTGTAACAAGCGAGCATCGGCTCACTGTCCGTGCGCCATGCTGAAGACCAGCACTGGAGATCCAAAGCGCAATTTCTGGCATTCGTCTCCTCCAACCGGTGAGTAAAGATGTTTTTACTAACGCTCTCTGTAGACCTACTTTTATCTTTTAACTTTCAACTAAGCCATAGCCTAACCTAGATTCAGACTGTATGAATATTTCTGTTAGAATGAGAAGCTTGGGCTATTATTTCGCCTTACGCAGTGAAGTGTCCGTTATTCAATTGTCAAATAGCGTTTGGGTTCAGATTAGCGCACGATCAAATATCTTCATACAGAATTGTACCAAACCCTAAGTTCAATCGAAAAATAACATTTTGAACATGTCCCCAACAGCGGACATCAGAATTTAGAGGGACTACCATCAGCTGCAGAGTTTGAACAGCAACAGAGCCGGGCCGGGGACAGGACAACACTCTGTCAGACGCAGAGGTAATGACCAAAATAGAGCCATATCTATTAATCCACTGTAAGATTAAATTGAAAATAGCTAACCTATTGCGTTATTTTAGTTAATGGCTCCGGAAACAAACAACGACACACACACACAAAAACTTAAAGTGTCTCATTTCTTTTTTGCTTTTGGTCTATTTGTGTGATTAATTGCAATGTTAAATCACCTAAAAATCTATCTTGTCTGTAGGTTTTTGGACAAGTAGCAGAGGTCAATCTGAAGCAGCAAAGATCAGTGAGAAACATAAAAGCAGGTAGGCCACACACACATATTTCTTTTAAATGAAAATAATAGCCTATTTAATATATAATTTTCGTGAAATATAGTGGCTTTTTTAGTTGTAGACTTGAATATAGACTTCCATTTCAGTTTGCTCAAAAATAACTGGACGACCTGTGCCCTGAGCTATAACTTCTGCCTGTGGCAGATATTTTTTCTTTTCCCCTTGCTTACCTTTTTAAATCATTTTCCATTATGTTGTTTTTTTTTTTAATCTCCGCCGTACATGCATGATTTCAAGTGCGCTCTCTGCTCATGGTGTACCTGCGGGTGCGCCTCGCCAGCGCGCGCTCCAGAGTAAGCTGCAGCACGCCGCGAGCATGAGCTCGGCATGCTCGTAATATAGCTCTTTTTTATCACTGTTTTTTCCTTTTTCCAGGTGAGACCGGCTGTCCTACTTTCGCTTTTCTTTTGACTTGGTTCAGTTATGGTTATTTTGGTCGCGTGTCTCGGCTAGTTTAGTTATGGTCCATCTTTCAGTTGATTACTTTGTTCATTCCTTTTTGGGGGGCACGGGGTGGTAAAGGGGTTGAACTTTTGTTTCTAAAATAAGGACTAAAATATAATCAAGCGAAATATCAAAGAACAACGAAAAGGAAACAAATAATAACCAATTTAACTCTTGTCTGTGTACTGTGTGCAACTATAGCTGTTTTTTATTAAGTTAATATTTTTTTGTTTATGTGTTTTAGGACAGTAACACAGGCGTCTTTGGAGTACTTTGGAACTCTGCATCCAAAAAAATGTAAGTAATTGCAGTAGGAATACAGCACAATGCATTTGAAGTTATTATGTTGCATTTATCTGCAGTTTCTCATTCAAAGCTGCCACTCTTGCATTTTGGCATTAAAAATCTTAGTTTTAGTGTGTTTTAGTGCCTGAATGAGAGGCTGTCTAATTTATTTTTGTTTCCTTCTGTCTAGTGACTGCACAACTGGTCACAAGTTCCTGACAGCTACTTTCACTGTTTATTTGAAGACCAGGACTGTAAGTGTCTTCAGATATTAGACACACACACAATATAGCTGTAATTCAGTGATTCTCAACTGGTGTCACATCGGGTCCCATCATCTTGTGACAAGCCGCAACCCAAATGAAAAGAGGCTATCCCAGACGCTCTGCAGTTTGAATCTGTTGAACCTAATATGATGTAGATTATTGATATCAAGCATTTAACAAGCCATGAAGCTGGAATCATCATCAAGACCGCTAATCACCAGTGGAGAATCCCTGCTCTGTATTGTTGATGTTTTTATATGAATTGTAATGCAGTAGCTATATTTACTTGGAGCAGTGTTTTCTGCTGATTTGTTGATGAGACATGGTTTCAGCCTTAGACAGTCCTCATTAATTTTAATCATGCTAGTGCATTTTTAAAAATTTGAATCGATTTTTGACCAGTAAAGCATAAAGCCAGAAGTATAATCTTAATTGTATAAGAAAATTTGACTTGTTCCAGTTTCCTCAACAAATGTATGGTAAACACTACATTTTATGATTGTCATAGCCATGGCTTTTAATACAAATCAAAGTGTTTATTTGTGATTCGATTCGTTTAAGCCAAATGATTAGTCATGTTGCCCCCGCTTATACAGCGCGCGCTGGAGTTGGGATATGCGCTATGATAATTTGTCTAAATCCACAGTTGCCTGAACAGTGCGGCTGGACCGGGGAAGAACATATTTAGTTTGCCTATTGACCGATCTGGAGTTTCATGTAGGCCTATGTGGTACTGTACAATAATATCCACAGTGGCACGCGGTCACGCGCAATCAGGAGGAGATATTCGGGAGGGAGAACACGAGGCGCGGTCGTGCCGAACACTGAACAGCGGCGAAAGGCACCCGGGCCTCCCGCGGCTCGCTCAACAGCTGGTGGTCGCCTCCCCTATACCTGGAGCAGAGGTGTCCACGGGACGTACCCACGGTCCAACCCATGGTGCGCACATCCCTTTAGCGAAATGCGTTTTACAACACCGCAGCAGTTTGGGAATGTCCCCTTTGAAAGTTAACTCCATAACGCAAGATGAAGGCGGAGCCGTAGACTCGCTGACCATGATCCCCAAGAAAGGATGATATACTACGCGTGGTTGTCAGTTCAGCTATAGCTACGTGAAATATGAGTATGATGTTGATATATTATTTCTATTTTATTTAAACGAAACTACGGGCAAACGCTTAGATTTGGCTTGGACTCTGATCGACCGCGCACGCATTAAACGTAGGTGGAATTGTAATTAGGCCTAACTATTCGTTTGAATAAATGCATAGGTTTAGGCCTAATTCAATTGCAAAATTGTAACAATATTGTAACTTAAGTTTTCTTGTTGAAACTTGTTATGTTGGATAGACCTTGTCCTTTTGCCGTGTTGCTGTCAGGACTGATCTCGCAGGCCACTTTGTATCCGTTTCCTCATGTGTTTTTGTGTGTGTATGTTCCTTCACTTTCATCATTGCAACATTGTTTAATTGTTGGAATTTAAATAAATGAAGCCAAGGCTATTTGAAACAATGTGTTCAGCGCCTTTTTTTCCTTTTAAAGTCTAACATGCGTGTTTAGGTTATTGTACCAGTGCTGGCCCGACGGCCCAGCCGATTCTCAGCCGACACTAATAGCCTACATTAAAGTAATTATGCTGTAGTTCGGCCGATACTGGGCCGTCATAATAAGTGAGAGTCACGTTGCTGTAGTTCGGCCGATACTGGGCCGACATAATAAGTGAGAGTCACGTTGCTGTAGTTCGGCCGATACTGGGCCGACATAATAAGTGAGAGTCACGTTGCTGTAGTTCGGCCGATACTGGGCCGACATAATAACTGAGAGTCAAGTTGCTGTAGTTCGGCCAATACTGGGCCGCCGGCCCGGCCGAGTCTGGGCCGATTCGTGGGTGAGGTGATGGCCCGATGGTGGGCCAGAGAAACTTTGCTACTTGGGTTAGAACTGCGTGAATGAAGCCAAAAACCGCTCTGGGGGTGTTTTTGATAAGGAAATAGCATAACAACATGGCTAAAAACTCAAAAAAGTCGATTTTGCATGATATAGGACCTTTAAAGGTGCTAAACGCAAGTCTCTGAGGCCCCATCCGAAACCACTAAATTGTAGCCTCTAAGTACTAACACTAGCAACTAATCCTTAACCTTTCATGGGGTCAACTGTTAGATCTCTATGCAGTTAGTGAACTTCTGCTTCAGCAGCATCTGCCCAATTCGACCGTCCTTACCCAGGGGAAGAGGAAGTGACATCACCAACAGCTGTGTTTCTTCTTTAAAGTTCAGTGCAGGCCAAACAAAAGCGCATACCGCCACCTACTGTATATTGTCCAACAACAACAGTGTCCAAATAAAGACATTTAAGGGGGGGAAAAGAGAAACATCCAAATGATCCTTCACATTTCCCTTTATTTTATCTCAACAGCAGTTTGCAAATTAGCCATGTGGCTTAAGTTTCTACTAAATGAAAGCAAAAGCACAAACTGCTTCATTTAGACCATTTACTGAGGCGGCTCTTTAAAACCATGTGACTGTGCTGTGGTGACTCTAACATGTATTTTGTCACTTTTATAAAGTTTAGGTTGTGCAGAATCTTTTTATTTTTAATTATTATTATTAAATGTGCACCTGTCAATCAACAGTGGTTGCGCATGAATCACTCGAGGGTGGGGGCGAGGGGGGTGGGGAGATTGGCGCAGTGGCTTATGGGATGGCACATAGCTCCTAATCGCCAGTAAGTTAGCATCAGAGGTCCCTATGCTAAAGTGGCTATGATAGTTAGCATACAGGCCACTTTTCCTAACTCCTTCCTAACTGAAAGCCCAATTGGGACGCATCTTATCATGGCGGACGCTGACGCACATCCGGTTTGGCGTAAGACCTCTTACCAATTTACTGGTTTCGGATGGAGCATGAGTTCTTGCAGAACTATGCCCCCTTTGGCGACAAGCGGAATTGCATCCAGAGTTGTGCACGCTCATGTACGGTGGCCGAGAAGGGTCACAACAAATACAAACGCCACAACAAAAACAAATGCTAAAACAAATACAAACGCCACAACAAACAACTTTGAGCCACAACACAACAACTTAACTAAAGCCAAAACACAACAACTTAACGAAAGCCGCAACGGAAGTGACCGGACAAAACGGAAGTGACCGGAGCCAGAAATTATTAGCACCTAAAAACACTGTTACATGCTTTATACATTGTAAAGCGGATCAAATTAGCTTCACTACAGAGAGCTACAAATTCTTCGCTGCTCAAACGAGGGATTCCAGAAGGAAAAGTCTATTTATTAATAGCTAAAGGCTTGTGCAACCGTAGCTATCATTAAGCCAGCATTAGCCGCCTCACCCGACGTACTTTATTTCAATTCATGTACTGCCCACGGACGTATATTTGCATAGTCTGTGATTACAAACAACGCACAAGAACCAGTTTTAATAAACTATCTTCAACAGAAGACTTCAAACTGACGCGTTATTGATAAGGGCACAAGTGCGGGATCTTCACTGTAGACTCGGCCCTTGCATGACGTGGAGCTCGTGGAGCTCCAATGCTAACAGTCCGACCCTCATTAGTACGAGATTTCTAAAAATTTTCTTTCGAAAACCAGCCTTGTTTCTTTTTTTGTGACTAACCCAGCGTTTTCTCAGGAGGAATGTAGCCATACAAAGTGTTAAAAAAATAGAAACCAGGCGTTAAAGTTGTTTTAACGTGTCTAAAGTCCAATGCTTTTCAATGGGAGACTAGCGGCTATATGGCAGTACTACAGCAATGGCGGAGCAATGGCGGCCTCCAGTGTTGCGGTCATAAAGCAGAGCAGCCAGCAACCATTGTATGGGGCGACTTATCACGTGAACTCGCACCAAGAGCCTGAACCCTCGTGCACTTCTGTTGTCGCGAGTGCCGTTTCTCTGTCTGGTGCAGGGTCTGGCGCCCGAGCCGGCAGAGCTGGCCACAGTGTCAGCCGAACTCACTGTGAGTGGTAGTTTGGGGCAAACCCAGACTGGATCAGGACCGAGCCCGGACTGGAGTTGATGTGAGCCGGGGGTTGGGAACAGTTGAACCCGGAACAGAGGCCAAGGGAATGAGGAGGAGGCCGGAGGTGCTCACTGGATCTGGATCGTATATGGTGGTGCCAGGTGCTCTTCGGAAGAAGATGGGCAGACGCCGACGCGTTTCGACCGGTGGGTCTTTGTCGAGGCAGTGGGAAACTTGGAATGATTTAGATCAATTTAACAATCTAATAATGCCCACCCTTTTTAAATTTAGGAAAAGAAAACTTGTGACTGACCTGAATGTATTTCCTCTGTGTTTCGTCGTTCAGAACGTGAGCCACGTGTTTGGAGATAATGGCAAAACATTTAAAGATGATTATAGTTCTACCGAATACCAGTACCAGCTATTCAAAATAGGCTACATCATTTAGTGCAACATAGAATATTCAATCATGTTCTGTAAAAAGCCAAAGTATTTAGCGTGATCAGTAGCTTTGACTCCCCGCCTGAATCTAGTGCATTTTTTCCAGTTGCGCATTACGCAAATCTAAAAGCCTATAAAAAAACATCAAAATAGTGATGAAAACACAAAACTTTTGTGACAAAAAAGCGACAAAAACGTGCCAGAAAAGCAACAACAATACAACAAAAAGTGGCAAAAATGAAACAAAAATGTGACAAAAGCGGGGTGACGACATGACAAATGATTGGACTGGAGTTCATCTGGTTTTATTACAGACAGAATCAGCGCAGTCTCAAGCAGCTCAGTGTCTTAGGTGCAGCTCAGTGTGTTAGGCGCAGCTCAGTGTGTTAGGTGCAGCTCAGAGTGTTAGGTGCAGCTCAGAGTGTTACTGTAGGTGCAGCTCAGTGTGTTAGGTGCAGCTCAGTTTGTTAGGTGCAGCTCAGTGTGTTAGGTGCAGCTCAGTGTGTTAGGTGCAGCTCAGTGTGTTAGGCGCAGCTCAGTGTGTTAGGCGCAGCTCAGTTTGTTAGGTGCAGCTCAGTGTGTTAGGTGCAGCTCAGAGTGTTAGGTGCAGCTCAGTGTGTTAGGCGCAGCTCAGTTTGTTAGGTGCAGCTCAGTGTGTTAGGTGCAGCTCAGAGTGTTAGGTGCAGCTCAGTGTGTTAGGTGCAGCTCAGTTTGTTAGGTGCAGCTCAGTTTGTTAGGTGCAGCTCAGTGTGTTAGGCGCAGCTCAGTGTGTTAGGCGCAGCTCAGTGTGTTAGGCGCAGCTCAGTTTGTTAGGCGCAGCTCAGTGTGTTAGGTGCAGCTCAGTGTGTTAGGTGCAGCTCCTACGTCTTTCTGTCTCCAGCACCACTCTCTCTCTTTCACCGTGTCCCTCAGCTCGTGCAAATTATCCCAAAGCAGCTTCACACCTTTATTTGTATAAACCTTTCACACTTTCACAGGACAGAGAGCTGTATTTATCCCCATGGGAAGAGAACCCGTTCTGAGAGAATCTGGAAACATTTAGGTAAATAAAGTCAAGTATGAGGACAGAATAAAAATGTTGTTTTATTTTCATCTTAGCTACTACCTCTCCAGGATGAAGTCCGTTGCATATAAGTATCTTTGAATCATTAGCTCCTCGATGTAGCTCGCCAGGTGAAAAAGGTTGGAAGACACTTGTCCTAGACGCTTTTTGTGACTTGGTTCAGTCCAGATTATTATTTATTGGTTTATTTGGTCGGGGCAGTGCATGTTAATGAACACACATGGGTCTCATGTAAGTGTCACAGGTTTGAGTTCACTGGAGGATGTTGTGGTGTGGTGTAGCCAATGATAAAACCAGGTGGAAAGGATAAAATACAATTTAATGTAGTGGAGTTAAAAGCACACATTAAAACATACATTAAAAAGGTATAAATACTGGGTTTAAAAAGGGCTAAATGAGGAGCGTGCATTAAAGTGCTGTCAGTCAGTCTCCGGGAAGGGGGTCCGGTGCTGCAGGGGTCGACCTCGGGGAACGTATGTAGTTTTGCAGGTTACATTGGCCAATAGGCTGTAAACTCTCCAGTCGAGAAGCTTCTAGATTTGGTTAAAACTGGAGAAAAAGTACACAGTTAAGGTAGGGGTTAAGGGGTTAATACATTTAATTTGTTATTTTCTTATATAATAATAATAATAATAATAATGCATCGGTTTTATGTCGCAAAGACGCTTTACATTGCATTATTCATTCACTCCATACCTGGTGGTAGTAAGCTACTATTGTAGCCACAGCTGCCCTGGGGTAGACTGACGGAAGCGAGGCAACCAGACTGCCACATCGGCCCCTCCGACCCAATAATAGAAAGCTGCAGACCCGGAGCCGAGACAGATCCATGACGGTGAGGCGGATCCGCCGTGCGCCCTCTGTTGGTAGGAGCAGATCCATGACGGTATTATTTGTTCATATTTTATGTTTTACAATTATTGTTAGAGTTAGTTTACAATCGTTAGGATTAGGGGTAGGTTAAGATTAGGGTTATAGTAGGTTAGGGTCGTTAGGGTTAGGTTAAGATTACGGTTAAGGTTAGGTTAGGGTTGTTAGGATTAGGGTTAGGTTAAGATTAGGATCATTTATGAACAAAAATAACAAGCAATTTGTATTCTGTTCAAAGTTAATGGTGGAGTAATGGTGAGTTCCAGGTGACTGGTAACTGGTGTCAGAGCATTCCAGGTGAATAATATGTAAATAAACGGCTAATGCTAATGCAGTTAGCTCACGCAATGCTAACATTATATGAAAGTTTCTCCAAACCAGATATAATCAAATAAAACGTGCGACATAACATTATTATTTTGTTGCAGTTTTATCATTAGCGGTGCTCCTCCACTGGGGGCCGCCATTACTGTCTTCATCTCGCATAGTCTTGAGGTTTTAGAGTTTACAAGGTGTAATTACCAGTTCGAGCAGCATTTCAAGGCATTTTTCCAGGTGTGAAATGTACCTGTTACCAGTTGCCTGGAACGCACTATAATAAGAGAAAGTTGTTTCCCCTCTGGCTGCTTTAAACATGACCATATATGGGCATTTCATACCTGCACTGGAACCTTATGCAGAATGTTTTGAAGTGGTGATGTCATATCTTTGTCGTTCTGCTTGTGGTAAGCGTGTGATGGAACTCTATAATGATATGCGGAATTGTTCTGAAGTGTGATGTCATATCTTTGGCCTTCTGTTTATGCGGAATGCAGTGGTTATGTAAGTGTGTGATTCTCTGAGCAGAAAATCATTACATCCCAGACGTTTGTGGCAGGCAGCTGCAGCTAAACTACTATTCTGTTTGTTTTCGTGTTAATTTCAATTTTGTTTAGTCTTCTTGTGGTTTACCTTCATCAAACCAGCATAGCAATGGAGATGATGAGACTGCAAGCCCGTGGTGAGATTTCCATCACCTCAGAAGGTCTCCTGCAAATCGTGAGGTCTCATTTCGACAGAATTAGCCCTGTTCAGTGGACAATGCTGTCAAACGGGACGTGTGACATTGAAACAACTAACATTCTCCTGTCAATGTTTGTTCAGCTGATACAGACTTTGACAACAAACGTTTTAAGGGTTGTTATTCCCAGGGAGGAGGTCAGAGTGAGGTGCTTGAACGACGAGGAGTCGAACAGAGCGTTTCAAACCATCACCACTGTGCTCCAACAGTCCATAGGTTTAATATTTGGTCAGGCTTTAAACGTGCCCTCCACCCAAGTGGTGGATCTGAGCAATGTATCACATGAGCTTACCGCGCTCATCGAGACCGAAGTGTCCGACAATGTCAACAGCATTCTTTCCACGGGGACACAGCACACACAGGAGTTAGAGTTTAGAGTCGCTTCCAAATTGCAGAAAGTGGAAACCCGCCGGAACATATTAGATCGGGCAAAACGCTGTCTTCAAATATGCCTCAATGCCCTCAAATGCTCCTGTGCTGCTTCACGCAGTGCTGCCAACAGTCCTGTGAGCGGGCAGTCCGCTGAACCAGAGGCCCACACCAGATCAGAGGGCTCAATCTACGAACGCAAACGAGGCCCCTGTTATTGCTGCTGTTCTCTGTTTGCCAGGAAAAAATTCAAAAAGATGCAGGAAAACATTGACAACAAAATCCTGATGGAAGTTGCATCTGCTGGTTCAGCAAGTCCCACAGGATCCTCCTCAATTCCCTCTGGTGGAACGGCTAGTCCAGCATCTCCCGGACTGGCTAGCCGACCCAGAACGCCAGAGAAAGACTATGAGGAAATCCAGCGCGATGTTGACGACATTTTCCAAGCGCTGAATATGACTGCGCATCATGGGTCAAGTGCCAGTCAGCAAAGGCTCAATGAATATCTCCAAAGCGATGACGTGTTGAGGCTTTCGGACAAGCTGGTTAAGATGATGTATTGCCATTTTTATCTGTTTGACTGGTACAACAAGCTGACCGCATACTCAGGAGGAGGTCGCTCAGGAAGAGGTCGCTCAGAAACGGCACTCTTATTTAATCAGGGACAAGTGACAAGTACAACTTTTCATGTCCTGAACTCTTTTGTCCAATATGAAGTGGCAAAATTCATCAAGAAAATCTGCATATTCATGAGGCAGGATCCATTAGATTATCTTAACAACATCGACATGTTTGAAATCTGCATGGACAAGCCAACAGTGTCAGACTCTGAGTCTTTCTTCAACAGCCAAAGATACAACATATTCGAGAGGTCAATGGTGCACCCCAAAGCATCTGTACCCTCCAATATATCAGCAGATGTACCGGCCATTGTCCTACATACTCCCAAAGAGGAGGAAACTGATTCCTCTAAAAGTGCACACATGTCAGAACTGTCTCCAGGCCTGGTTACGACTACAGCTGTCGTGTTGGAGTTGACACGGAAAATCTTCAAGAATGTTCCTAATGTTCAGAGAGAAAATAATCTGTATAAACCCTTTGCAGATCGCCTGATTCAAAAAGCCCAGGAAGAGATTGACCTTCAGGACTGGCAGATCAAAAAAGTAAAGAAGAATATGCATAAGATTGCCAAAGGTGTAATGAAGTCTCTCAACAAGGAATATGGCACATCCAAGAAAGTCTCGGCAGCTTTATTACTGGATAGTGATGCATTTGAGGCCACAGCTTTGAAATATCTCAAAATTCACTTTGATTTGGAACTATACAAGAAGCCATCACTGCGGTCCCGCATCTTTAAATTCATCTGCATGCCTTTGTCCTGCTGCTGTGACTGGTGAGGCTTACCCCAACCATAACAATCTGCCCACCCTCCTTTCCCTAAACTTAACCCTCTCCCTTATCCTTATCCAAACCTTAACCCTCTGCCTTCTCCTAAAAGAAGAAGGGCGAGGCTTACCCCAACCTTAAAACTCTGTCCACCATCCTTACCCTAATCTTAACCCTCTGCCTTCTCCTAAAGGAAGAAGGGGGAGACTTACCCCAACCTTATGCTGGGTTTACACATAACGACGACAAGTCACGAATGCCACGAATCCATATTCGTGGCCGAGGATCACGAATGTGATGATTCGGGGTAGAGGTTTCACGCACCGCCACAAACTGTTGCGACCTGTTACTACGCGTTACGATTAATGGCACGAATTATTACGCACGGTCACGAACATGCGTCCCGCTCTGCTGCGTGCTGTGACGCTCTGTTGCGTGCTATTGCGAGGTGTTGCGGTCTGTTACGGGTCATTGGGAATTGTCGAGTTCTGTCAGAAATCTGTCAAGAATCGGGCGAATGTGGACAAGCTGCCAGCCGCACACACCGGGTTGGAGGCGGAGCAGAGGCGTGGTGCTCCGCCGTGCTCTCACCTGACTCATTGGGCTCTTGCCAAATCGGGTTACGCAAAAGCAAAGACCAGCTGAGCGTCGGGACTGTCCATATACTGTAGAATAGCAAACGTTTTTCACAGTCTATGAAAAACTGAACTTAGATCAAACCCAAACTAAGTCATATGCTCCTGTCAAACGCTGAATCTATCAAGACAAACTATAGCAATAAACACACGCGCTTTATGTCAAATGAGTCTGTGCAACAGCGCCACATTCAGCCTGACTTTACTCCACATTAAGCATAAAAACACTACACTCACTGTGCACTCGATCTTCTGGGGATCTGTCGTAGAACTCTTCACCTCTTTATCCATGACTCTCACTCGTCTGGTTGATCATTAGCTCCATTTGGCAAAACTTCTTTGGCATAATCCAGAACAACAGGCCTGTCTCCACCTGCCCTGCGCCCATCACCGCTTGTTTTTCATGTCTAAAGTTGTAAATAAGTCTTAACACTTATCCGTGTTATAGCTACTGTAACCACGCGTTGTTGTTTGGGTCAGTGCGTATGGCAGCGTGGGAGATGCATTCAGGGACAGTAAACAGTGCGGGAAAGGCGCACTTCTTACTGTCCCTTTCTTTTTTCCACAAACTCGGGACAAATAAATAACAGTCGGGTTCTCCAGCGGGGCGGCTATAGGGGTGGCAGGGATTGGCTCCCAAACATCAGGAGGAACGACTACAGCAAGAAAAGCCGGAGGAACAACTTCAGCACCTGAGGAGCGGCAGGAGCAGGTGCTGTCCCGGGCCTGGAGCGCGGACTGGCCGACTTTGTGTGACTTTTCTTTGGCATAGTGCAGGTACGAACATTAACTTTTCGGCGTAGCGTGTGTTTCTATCAATTCTGAGCGTGAAAACAGTGATTCTGCACTACAAATGCTGTACGAATGCTTTACGAATGCTTTACGAATGCGCTCACGCTGAATTACGAAGCGCCACTACGCATCACGAAAGAACACGCTCCGTTGCGAACTCCACGAACAGAGGGTGAATCGTGACATTCGTGGAAGATTTTTTGACAGCCAAAAACTTTCTCCACGAACATCACGAATGTCACGAACTGATACGTTCTATTAAGAATCTCATTGAGATGCGTTAAGTCATGTCACGAACGTCACGAATGACGGAAAAATGCCATTCGTAACGCATCGTGCCTATGTGTAAACCCAGCATTAACAATCTGCCCACCCTCCTTTCCCTAAACTTAACCCTCTCCCTTATCCGTATCCTTACCCAAACCTTAACCCTCTGACTTCTCCTAAAGGAAGAAGGCAGAGGGTTACCCCAACCTTAACAATCTGCCCACCCTCCTTTCCCTAATCTTAAACCTCACCTTTCTCCTAAAGGAAGAAGTGGGAGGCTTACCCCAACTTTAACAATCTGCCCATCATCCTTACCCTAATCTTAACCCTCTGCCTTCTCCTAAATGAAGGGTGAGGTTTACCCATTGACAATATAAGGTTCAAAATATTCCCTCAATATGTTTACCCTAAACTTAAACCTCTGTCTTCTCCTAAACGAAGGACGAGGTTTTACCCTAACTCTTTCTCCTCCTCTGTCCTGTCTAACTCCTGCTCCTCCTCTGTCCTGTCTAACTCCTGCTCCTCCTCTGTCCTGTCTCTCTAACTCCTGCTCCTCCTCTGTCCTGTCTAACTCCTGCTCCTCCTCTGTCCTGTCTGCCTAACTCCTGCTCCTCCTCCTCCTGCTCCTCCTCTGCCTGCTCTCAGACTAAATGACTATACCTCCTTCTGAAGTCACATGTCAGGGAAACACTGTAGACAAATGAAACACGTGCGTTGCGCAGGATCGAGCGCTTATTATCGTGTGCGCATTTTAACAGCCTCTCGGGTTGAAGACTTTAACAGGATGTTTCTCAGCCGTCCGTGGGCCAATTTGAGCCAAATAAAAACTCAGAGAAACGTTAGACTCTCACCTGTTTCAACCAGAACTCTCTCTGCTTTGTCAATCGCGCTCCAAGGAGTGAGAAAGAACTGTCGGCTCTGCTCTCCAACTGTCCGCTGCGTAACGCCACACCCCCTCGCAGAAAATGCTTTGTAACAAAGAATTTGTTATTTTATTTCGTGCCGAAACCAGCTTAAAGTAGCATCTTACTGGGTTGCATGTGAATTCGAACAATGAAGTTAAATGTTTTTGGAATCACAGCAGAAACAGACCACAAGCCCTTAATTTCAATTTTCGGTAAACCTCTCCTCAGCGCTCCAAAAAGGCTTCAGGGCATGCTCATGACTCTTCAAAGCTACAGTCTCTGTGTAGTATACAAACCGGGACAGGAAATGTTTATCAGCGACACACTCAGTTGGGCAACAGCGGCCTGTGCCGGCAATGCAAACTACTACCAGCGACATGCTATCTGCTCTCTGCAGGAGGTCCAGGAGGACCTGCAACAGGTGAACCAAGCAGATTACCTGAATGTAACGGGCCAACGCCTGGAACAAATCAAGCGACACACGGACAATGATGAGGGTCTGCAGGCATTGAGGTCCACAGTCACCACAGGCTGGCCGGATCTCAAAGAGCAGGTGCCCGTCATTATTAGAGGATACTGGCCCTATCGTGATGAGATCAGTGCTCAGAATGGCATCTTATTCAGGGGTCAGAGAGTGGTTATTCCCAAATCACTGCGCACAGAGATGCTGGCATGCATTCATGCTAGTCATATTGGGGGAGAAGCGTGTTACAGGCAAGCTCTGGAGACGTTGTTCTGGCCGAACATGCAGGGAGAGATCAAAGACTTTGTCAGCACTTGCACTACATGCAATGAGTATGCACATAGCCAGCAGAAAGAGACTATGCTCTCCCATCCACTCCCAACAAGGCCATGGCAAATAGTCAGCATGGATCTCTTTACTCACGGGCGCAAGGACTACCTGCTCATTGTAGATCACTATTCTGACTTTTGGGAGATTGAGCTCCTCCCTGATCTTTCAGCAGAGACTGTGATCAAGCGACACCTCCCGCATATGGAGAGCTGGACCCTGTCTTGGCAAGGTCGCACCTCTGTCTTACCTTGTGGACATGGACGGTTCTGTTCATCGGCGAGTTGATCTTAGAGTGGCAGAATCAGGGGCTGCTCTGGGATTTGGGGACAGTGAGTGTGTACCTACTGTCAGTTCGGAAGTAAGGGAGATAGGAGCTTACACTGCTATGGCCGGTTCAAGCCCTGCTAGGCCCATAGTAGAGGCCTCACCAGCTACTCACACACCTGTAGCCTCCACTGTTACTGTAGGTGTAGGGGAGGGGTTGGTACGCACCAGGGCAGGGCGCCTTTCAAGGCCACCTAAAAGAATAGACTGGTAACCGGTATTATAATAGTTTAGATTTAAGGCCTTTAATCAAAACTTAGCAGGACATTGTTTTTGGTAGCCTATTTGTTTGTTTTATACTTGTATTGTTTTTTTTTTTTGTCTACTTTTAGTTTAGTTTAGTTTATTTGAGCAGTAAACATTCTGCTCAAAAGGAGTGGGCTGAAGCAAGAGCTTATAAGCGCCTACCTCCAAAATCAATACAACATTTACAATATAGCATCTACATAAAGACATTACATGACAGAACTATAATAATAACTTTATGCTATTGCAATTACATTATCAATCATACAATTAGCAGCATCATATTTTGATTTTCATCAATGTCAAAGGAGAACCAGTTACACTTCAAAGTGGCTTTTTTAACACAGACCAAAATACAAAGCATTGTTTGAAATGTTCATATAGAAAACAGAAACGAAGCACAATGACAACCACGATCTCGTTTCATGTACGATGTTTAGTACAAAGCAAGTAACAAAAGGCAAACCCTTAATATAATATATTTCAGCATGTTACCAATGCCAAACCTTGGTATCATTACCGAAAGTCACTATTTTTATGTTATAAAGGCACGTTACTATGCAGTACATATTATACTTCGTGATCTTGCTACTTCACAGTTGTCATTACCATCCTCAGTATGATATCAATTTGTGTACAATGTTCCTCTTTTTTTATTAATTAATTATTATTATTATTATTTTTCCCTCATGTATAATGTATTATGTAAGCCCTACATAGTGTAATGCATTAAAAAGCCAGGGTGTAGAGCGGGCCAGTTGAGGGCAGTAGCTCCCCACCAACAAACCCCCACCCAGCTGCCCCAACAGCTGATTTTGTAGATGATGTTCCTGTGCTGAGTGGTGCATTAAAAGACAAGGTTTTGAGCCTGTTGGGAGGGTCCCTCTCAATAGATTCATAACCTGCCTACCCTAATTCTCAATTTGTAAATTTGAGCAATAGAATGACAACCGTTCCAAGCAGCAACAGAGGAAAACATACACATAATTGATCTTATTGCTCCCCCTAGTGGCAACGCATTTCTTCCTCTCTATATATTTCAAAAGTCTTTTGTTTGTATTTATATTTGAACAGGTTGATGTTTGGACATCATTTCATCTCCATCTCCAGTTTATTCCACAATTGTACACCATTAACTGTTGGACTAAAACTTTTCAAAGTTGAGCTATGTTTCAGAATCCCAAAGTTTAATTCATCACGTAATTCATAACATCCAGTACGTTCTTGGAACCTTCTTTGTATTTGGCCCGGTAACAGTTTGTATCCTTCTTTGTATAACATACGTACAGTTTGGAACTCAACGATGTCACAAAACTTCATGATCTTTGATTTTAAAAATAATGAGTTTGTGTGGTCCAAGAACCCAACTTTATGAATTACTCGGATAGCTCTTTTTTGCAAGAATACTATTGGTTTAACTGTGTTTTTATACTTTTGTACTACCTCAAACCACAGTACAATAATATAAATAAGGCAAAATCAGAGAACAGTATAAGGTATATAGAGCTTTGATGTTTAAAATGTGCTTAGCTTTTGCTATTACTGAAATGCTTCTAGAAATTTTCGTAGATATATATTTAATATGAGATTTCCAAGTAATTCTATCGTCTATAATAACACCAAAGAATTTGATTTCATGCACTCGCTCGATAACAACACCCTCTATCTGAATTTCTTCCTGAGCATTGGAAATACAGTTGCCAAATATCATCATTTTGCTTTTACTCAGATTTAAAAATAATTTGTTTTGTTTGAACCACTTATTGACACTCTTGAGTTCC
The DNA here is from genome assembly GCA_007210695.1 of Neogobius melanostomus. NCBI lineage: Eukaryota > Metazoa > Chordata > Actinopteri > Gobiiformes > Gobiidae > Neogobius > Neogobius melanostomus. Next base: position 79,305 of record VHKM01000751.1, read on the forward strand.
AACAATCCGACACAGTTGCTGTAAGTCATCTACTGATGCAAAAATATTTGTATCATCTGAATCCAAGTATTTGAGAAGTTTTACAAATGTCGTTAATATACATATTAAACAATTTTGGGCCCAGAATGGAACCTTGAGGTAAACCACACACAATTTGTCGACTGATAACTCAACTGATAATCACCGATTTTCACACATTGTTTTCTATATTTTAAGTAACTGGTAACCCACTGTAAAGCTACCCCCCTAATTCCATAATGTTCTAGTTTATTAAGCTGTACCAAGAGAGAGGGAGGCTGCCTCCTATTTAAATAAATGAATAAATAACCACAATATCAATTAATAAAGCCGTTTTACTTGCTTTACTTTCACGTTGGTGAGCCTTTTCGTAGCATTTTGTCATGAGCAACATGTATTGTTGGGTACATGTATTGTTGGGTGCATGCCCATACCCTGTGGTATTATGGGGAAAAAGGTCATGTTTTTAGCATTTAGCCTACACTCTCGTTCAAACCACGTTATAGACGAGTTGGTATTACGTTAGAACAAGAAAGTACAGTCGAACGTGTTTCAGTCTCACTGAAGTTTCCATACCATCTACACACACATCCCTCATACACACACACAACAGAAGTAAGTAAGTAGCTGCAGCTAAACTACTATTCTGTTTGTTTTCGTGTTAATTTCAATTTTGTTTAGTCTTCTTGTGGTTTACCTTCATCAAAACAGCATAGCAATGGAGATGATGAGACTGCAAGCCCGTGGTGAGATTTCCATCACCTCAGAAGGTCTCCTGCAAATCGTGAGGTCTCATTTCGACAGAATTAGCCCTGTTCAGTGGACAATGCTGTCAAACGGGACGTGTGACATTGAAACAACTAACATTCTCCTGTCAATGTTTGTTCAGCTGATACAGACTTTGACAACAAACGTTTTAAGGGTTGTTATTCCCAGGGAGGAGGTCGGACTTAACCCTCTCCCTTATCCTTATCCTTACCCAAACCTTAACCCTCTGCCTTCTCCTAAAGGAAGAAGGGGGAGGCTTACTCCAACCTTAATCTACCCACCCTCCTTTCCCTAAACGTAACCCTCTCCCTTATCCTTACCCAAACCTTAACCCTCTGCCTTCTCCTTATCCTTACCCAAACCTTAACCCTCTGCCTTCTCCTAAAGGAAGAAGGGGGAGGCTTACCCTAACTTTAAGACTCTCCCCACAATCCTTACCCTAATCTTAACCCTCTGCCTTCTCCTAAATGAAGGGTGAGGTTTACCCATTGACAATATAAGGTTCAAAATATACCGTTAGCGGCGGCGCCAGACATTTGTCCCAGGGGGTGCTTAGGGGGGGCTGAGGTCGTTCTTGGAGGTGCTCACAAAACATGACATTTCGGGGGCGATTAGACAACATAACACACATTATAAACGCGCGTGCACCCGCAAATGCGTAATTTTCTGTTCACAACTGCATCTGAGTGAACGGAACAGCAGTGTTTGGGCTGCAAAGGCGTCGTGAGCGGTAAAGGTGCTGTGTGGAGGAGGAGGACGCTCTGGACCTGCCTTTAACTCCAGCGCGCACTGAGAGCCTCCGTGAGACGGTTTTATGTCGACCCCGGGAGGACGTGAGGCCAGAGGAGCAGGTCGTCGTGAATGTGTGGCTCTGCTCTCACGTCGTAATTTCCCCCCACACTCTGCATCCTAGAGCCGCTTCTACCTCGAACACTATTACCATTTAAAGTTGAGCTGATTATCAGACGGATGCCCACGCCGTGAGAGAAGGGCAACGCGCTCATGACTTAAGTGAACTTTTTTCCGCGGTTGTGCGTAATTTCCTCATCGCTTTGGCAATCTCACCCCCTAGCCCCCCCTGGCGCCGCCCCTGTATACCGTCAATATGTTTACCCTAAACTTAAACCTCTGTCTTCTCCTAAATGAAGAAGGACGAGGTTTTACCCTAACATGAAACCTCTTCCCACCCTGTAGGAACCGATAACGTAATAACGACACATAACGTAATAACAGTGGTGAGCCGATAATGTAATAACGATTGACCGATAACGTAATAAGTTATTACGTTATTGGCTGGTTATTACGTTATCGGCCTTCCAATGAAGCCATCTGAAGCAGACGCCGTCCCCAGCAGGCTGGCTTCATGCCTAACTGCTCCACAACAGACCACATCCCCGCTGTTCGTATGCTGATAGAGAAGACCTAGGAATTCCGTAAAGACCGCCATCTCTACATCAGGTTATGGATCTGAAGGCTGCCTTTGAGCTGTGTATCAGAGACTCCGACTGGTTTCCCATCTTCAGTGGCGTTCGCCAGGGCTGTGTGGCTGCTCCTGACCTCTTCAACTGCATCATTGACCATCTGATATCCAGTGTTTGTGAATTGGTCCCCGGAGTGTCCTCCGGCAGCTACCACCTAACTGACCTGGAGTACGCTGACGACACCATCCTGCTCAGCACATCCTATAGCCAGCTAAGAGACACTCTGGGCATCTACAGTGAAGAGGCAGAGAAGCTTGACGAAAACCAAGTTCATGTATGTCGGTGTCGGACCGGATCCACCTCCCCTGTGGCTTGGTAATGACATTGCCTGTCAAGAACTTTGTGCATCTGGGATCCGTAGTGACAGACAACGGGCACCTAAAACCAGAGACCATCCGCAGAAGAGCCCTGGCTGCATCAGCTCTGCAGTCTCTCTGGAAACCACTCTGGCAGCACCAGACCATCTCACGCAAGATGGAGCTCCGGATGTACAACTCTGCTGTACTCTCCATCCTGCTATATGGCTCGGAGACTTGGCCTTTATACAAGACTCTGGCTACAAGAATAGATGCTTAGAGCCTGCACGTGCCAGCCCAGGGAATTAAAACAAGTATAAAAATGTACATATAACAATTATTTTAAAATGGAGCGAAATACAAATGACTGCTTCATCCTTGAGTTCTGCACCTTAAAAAAAGCCACATTTTGAACAGCTCTTATAACATTTTGCTCCTTTGGAGCTTTGTGATGTTAAACAAAAAGTCACTGTTTATTATTTATTTGGTTGGAAATATGAGACTTATGCACGAAAACATAATATTATTTGTAGAAACAACAATATGACTGATTGCTCTCGTGTCCCAATGTATTCCAAAAGTAATATGGGTGCTCTTGGGAAAGGATCCAACTTGCAAAAAAACAGCAAACCCAGGCACTCCAAACAAATATGCACAGCACGAGGAAGTAAAGGCCTTTAGTTATTTAGATGGCCAAGCCAACATGTTTTGACTACCAGGTCTTCATCAATATAAAATGAACATCATAATAATAATAATAATAATAATAATAATAATAATAAGTTCAATAATAATATTATTATGTTCAATAATCATATGATTTATTATTATGTAACATGTATGACTATGGAAGGTGAATTGAGCGAGCAAAAGATATGAAATAATAAATCCTGTTTGCAGGATTCAATGTGCCTAAGTTATGTCCTGGCACGCATCGACACAACTAACACAAAATGTTAGTCTGCAGCCCTGCACTTATGTAAATAAAACGGCTAATGCTACTTAGGCTGTTTTCACACATGTTGGAGAGCCTTGTAGGTCGGCCCGAGTCCGCCCTAGTTCCAACTGCATTTACTCCAAAGTTAGCTCAGACATCAGCCACATAACTACGATCAGCTGTTCAATGAACTTATTCCCATGACAACGAGCATCAACCTGTCAAAGCACCGACACACACGTACGCACTTCCCCGATGTTAAGGTCTCATTATGCTTCCTGTGCGGAATTCAGACACACGGGCGGACCATAGACCATTAAAAAGAATAGACAGCTCCTCCTCACTCCTCCCCGTTTACCATAATGACCACGTTCGAGGGGGAAATCATGGCGGATTTACAGACTCCTCCTCCCCTGCTCTGACGAAGCATGTTCCTAATAAGGGCAAAAGGGCGGGATCTTCACTGTAGACTCCGCCCTTGCGTGACTAGCCTGGCCTTAGCCATCCGTAAACTCCGGTCAATTATATTTTCCCTGCATGTACGTCTGGGAGGCGGGTGCTGTCGGTGACGTCAAGCATTTGCGCCGCATTTGCTGGTTGTAGTTCGGCAATGGCGGCGGATACGAACGTAAAGGAAGCTCTTCAATCCGTTCTGGCTCAGCTCCCAAATATCCAGAAATTATAACTGAAGCCTTGGAATACGCAAGGAATGCTCCCAAGAGTTATGATAGCTCGCTTCACTCAACACGGGCGCACTACATACGTCACGACCACACGCTAGCGAAAATCAGATCCAATCGTTTCAAAGGAGTTCACCCCTCCCACCTGATAACAGAGCTCAATTGAGAAAGTCCAGACCCTCTGTACGAAACGAAATGAGTACGAGGGGATGGTAAAACCAGGCTATTGCGTGACGTGTAGCTCGCGCAGCTCCAATGCCAACATTCCGACCTCCGTTAAGTAGGAGATTTAAAAAAAAAAATATTTCGAAAAACAGCCTGGTTTCCATTTTTTTGACTAACCCAGCGTTATCTCAGGAGGAATATGTAGCCATATTAAGTGTTGAAAAAATTGAAACCAGGCATTAAAGTTATTTTTAACGTGTCTAAAGTCCAATGCTTTTCAATGGGGGCCTAGCGGCCAAATGGAGGTACTACAGCAATGGAGGAGCAATGGCGGCCTCCAGTGTTGCGGTCATAAAGCAGAGCAGCTAGCGGGGCGGACACTAGTGGATGGTTTAAGTAGGTATTATCACAAACTGTAGGGGCAGTGCAAAGCATCTACGCTATGCGTACTATACAAGATGAGAGTAGAAGTAGAAAACATAACAAGAGCCCCTTCGCCAGCCCTGATGGCGCTCGGGCCTAAAAATCGTGGCAACTCAACTTTGAGTTTTTCTGACACTGGCCTCATATTAATGCAGCTTGTTCTCTTCAAGTAGTTTTACTATTTGTTGATCACAATGATCTTTGTGTTCCGAATCATTTAAATCTCGATACCTTTGTATTTCTGCCACAAGTCACTGTCCTCCGCCATTTTTTCCGCACGGACTGTCGGCGTAGTTAGAATTGTTTTCCCGACGAAGGGGTGTGTCTGAAGAAATAGCTAGTAAGACGCTAATGTTATATGAATGTTTCTTCACATGCTAAATCCACAACATTGCAGGCTGTTTTTTTTGCTGCGTCTGCCTGTGGAACTGACAACAGTTTGGACCTGGAAGTATCCTATTATTGTTTGTGAGGTTATGCAGATTCTACAGTATTTCAATCAAAATAGAAATGGAATCTCAAATGAACAAGTCGAGGGACAATTCAAAGAAGACAAAAAAAAAACATTGCAGAGCCACTCAATTTCTTCTGACATTGCACGCATACGCTCTGTTGGCTGGACAAAGCTTGATCCGTCGCCTGCAGAAGGTATTGAACCATGGCCACAGGTAGCTCAGTTTGGTAACTACGATGCAGGGCGCCGCCATGTCTGGAGTTGTCCATCTTGTGGCTAAAAATCTAGTTTTCCCTTAGAAAAACTTGCTCTTTACATATGTCGTTTTAAACAATTGTATAGTCTGATTTCTAATTGTGTTACACTTTCTACTGCTAGATATTGCTCCTGAGATAACGCAGGGTTAGGTACAGTTAAAGACACCAGATGGGTTTTTAAAAGGTAGCCTATATTTTCAAATTCTTGTATATTAATGAGGGCTTGACTTTGATTGACAGGCCGTTAGCATCAGAGCTAAAGGGGCAGTTACGACCGAACTACGTGTGTGTACAGTGAAGCCCCACCCTTATGCCCTTTTTAGGAACATGCTCGATCAGAGCATGGTAGGGTAGGAGCCGGGTTGCCAGGTCCAAGAAAAATTTCCAGCCCAATGACCTCTCAAAAAGTATGATAACCAGCCCAATAATCAATTGAAGTTATAGTAAAGTGTATTACACAAAGGGTGGGTGTGAGGGAGCACTCACTCACTGTAAACAGGATCATGTTTGAATGTGGTAATAATCTGAGCTCTGGGGCACCCCTACATATGTATATATTTTTTAATATATAACCCTAATGTCTAATGCAGGGGCGGACTGGCCATATGTCCACTCTGGAAGAGCACAGAAGGGCCACTGGCTCTTGGGCCACCGGTCTGGCCTCTCAATTGCCTCCTTAATCTCTTACCTTAGCCTTAACAGCTGTACCCAAATCTAAAAGTGCAAAAGAAAAGTGTAGCTGGTGATTGTATTAATGAATATTTTGGGAGCCGACAACGCCACCTAGTTATGGGACTAGGACCCGAATACAAGGCTACGAGGTTCGAAGTCACAGGGGTGAGCAGTGAGACCCAGAGAATTATAAAAAAAGTTATTCAAATGTATTACAATTATCAAAACAATGACAATCAAAAATAGTTAAAAGCTAGGCCTAATCAATATTAAAAAATGGGAATAATAAAAGTCAATAAAAAAAAGGAATTGTGCAAAAAGGCAAAACGACAGGGGTCCAGAACCGGCCACGCCACGAGTGTTGAGTCGTAGACCCAGGGTCTCCTTGGTTTGCTCCCGCCGTCTTCTCCCTTAGGGCATACAGCAAAGACCAGGAACAGTTCCACACACGGAGCACCACTTGGACCCAAGACTATCCACGTCACAATGTACCACACCGCTCCAATGTCAATACTCACAGCGGGGGCAGGGTTTCCCCTGCCGCTGCGTGTTATTCGGCGCGCGGTGTTTTGTCCTCGGACCCGTCTCTGTTTCCTTCAGCCGGTCAGTTCCTCCTATGGCGCCCCTTCCGCCTGCCGGACGACACACAGGCCAGCAAAAGCGCACCACAAGAAATATCCAGAGCGCGCGGCTCTCGCTTTAGAAGCACCACTTTTACTTCAGGCTACTCACAGAGAAGGCAGGGTTTCCCCTGCCGCTGCGTGTATTCCACGTCGTGGTGCTTCAACCGCCGCCTGTCTGCCTCCTTCTGTCCAAGCGGCCGATTGCGCTTCAATTGCTGCTACAAGCCCGTGCCATCCTGCCCTCGTCCTCTGCGGTCGACCGTACGTGCGTCGTATCTGCTCTCAGAGTTGCCTCTCTGCTTGACACCTGACACTTGACACCCTTGACACACTCCTGTCTGTCATACACTCTCCCTTTTATCCACTGGCTCGTGATCCACTTCTGCTGCTGCACTGATTTGTTGATTGTCCCCAGGTGTGACTAGCCAGTGACAACTCAAAAATGTTTACAAAACATGCAACATAACTGAAAATCTCCAAATAATACCAAACATGTACGTAAAGAGTCAAAACAATAATAAATGGCCATGGGCCCACAAAAGCATCAAAATAGCGACGAAAATGAGGATGAAAACAGAACAGAACAAAAATGTGCCAGAAAAGCAACAATAATGTGACCAAAAACTTGGCAAAAACATGATAAAAGGCAGCGAAAAACCAACAAAAACAAGAGAAAAGAGACAAACACAGCAACAAAGCAATGAAAAAAAGCCACACAAAAAAGCCACAAAAAGTTATGAAAAAGCAACAAAAAACAATAAAACAAAATTTGACAAAAACGTGGCGACGTGACAAAAAGTTACAATCACTTTTGTAGGTCTTAGCTTTCAAATGAGGCGTTACACTGTTGCTCTCCAGTCGAGAAGCTTTTATTTTGGGTAAGCCGAACTGGAGAATATGCACTCGGTCGGTTAAGGCAGGTAATAACAGGATAAGATAAGATAATCCTTTATTGATCCTTTATTGATCTCACAATGGAGAAATTCACTTGTTACATTTGGCACTCGGTAAGATCACTCAGGGTGTGCAAAATAGACAGGAAATGTGCAGACAGTTAAATAGTAAAAAAGACGTATCTTATGTACAATAAGTAAAAGCAAAAATCTTAAGGGGTGGAGTTATAACAATTAGGAAATAAGCATAAATAAAAATAGAATAAAAGTTAGAACAGACTATAAAAAACTAGAATATCTAGGTGCAAGTTTACAGTCCTAGTGCAGGTTGTCAATAAGTGACGCTGGTACAGGGAATAAAATGGCGCTGATATAGAGATTAAGTTGCACAATGGCAAATTTAAAGTAGCCCAATTGCGTGGGAAAACCACAGACCTGGTGGTGCCATGCCATTGGTCCGACGTCTCATTATTCCCAAAATGTACCATTGAGCAGAGGTGCTATTAGTCCGACATCGCTTTGGTCAGAAAAAAACAGGCCCATTGGTCCAAAGTCCCAACGGGATGCGGCTATTGTGTAAATCATAAACAGTTTGCATAAACATTTTTAAGTCTTTATTGAAAACCCACCTGTTTGCAAAGGCCTGTAATCAAAAACTTAGCAGGACATTGTTTTTGGTAGCCTATTTGTTTGTTTTATACTTGTATTTTTTGTCTACTTTTTATTTTATTTTTATAGTCATAGGCCAGGGGTCACCAACGTGGTGCCCGCGGGCATCCAGGTGCCCTTTGGGACATGCCCAGTAGCCCTTGAGACTTTTCTAAGGTGTAAAACACCTAATTTTCTTGAATCTGATTCTTAAAATACAGTTATTTCTGTTCTTGTGACTCAGTACGAGTTTAAAATAAAGCTATTTTGATATAATATGGGGTCAATAACCTATAAGTAAACCGTGTATGTTCAAGTCTTTAGGATTTGTTTTTAACTGGTAGCCATCGAACAACTTAATGCTCTTGAAGTAGCCCTCGGCTGAAAAAAGGTTGGTGACCCCTGTCATAGGCCTACATGTATTTTGTGTATAGCACTTTGTTGTTTTAAATGACCTTGAATGACTCTTTGCTTTGATGGAATAATTCCTCTTCTGAACTCATCAGGGCGTGTGGCAGCGGGACAATTGTCCACATCACAAAATGCCCTGACCGCGAGTTGGTAAGAGAAATGATGTGTTCAAGCTCCTCTAGATCACTGAGAAGGTTTCGTCTTCCATTCCCTTCCATTTATTTATAAAGCACATTTCATATGGCCGGCACAGACTCCATGTGCTTGGGAAGCAAATACTGTTTATTACTCGACAAAAAAAGAAAGAAAAAGAAACTTCAAATACACAAAAATAGCACAGAGAATAATGACAATCCAGTTCTGAAATGGACAAAATACGTCAGAAAAGCTAGAGAGTAAAACATTTTCTCCAGGTTAGCTTACCTAAATCTAAAAGCTCCTTGAACAAAGTGTCAAAATAGCGACAAAAATGAGACAATAACGAGGATGAAAACTTAACAAAAAAGTGACCAAAAGAGATTTGTAGGTCTTAGCTTTCAAATGAGGCATTACACTGGCCAGGGTAAAGCTTTACTGGAGAAAATGCACTTGGTTAAGGCGGGGGTTAAGAGGTTAAACAACTCTAGCCTTGGGCGAGCGCTGAACAGTAGTTGTGGTAAATCTTAAAAGAGTCATGTCCTGGTTATGATCTACACCGCTCGCCTGTACTGACCAAAAAAAAGGGTCTTGAACATCCTGAATGACCAGGTTATTCCTTTGGTGGATTTCTCCTTCCCTGTTGGCACGGGTATATTCCAAGATGACAATGCCAGGATTCACGGGGCTCACGTTGTGAAAGAGTGGATCAGGGAGCCTGAGATGGATCGGACACCACAGAGTAGCAGATCTTAACTCCTTAACCCCCACCTGAACCAAGCACATTTTCTCCAGTTTGGCTTTACCCAAATCTAAAAGCTTCTTGACCTGAGCGTTTACAGCCTCTAGGCCAGTGTTTGAAAGCTAAGACCTACAAAACTGTCCATCCAGCCATTTTCTCTGTTACGTCTCGTTTTTGATGCTTTTTTTTCATCACTGTTTTGCCTCTCTTCTGATGCTTTTTCATCCTCAGTTATGTCTCATTTTGTTGCGTTTTTCTTTGCATGTTTGATGCATTTTCTCTTCGGATGCTTTTTTTGCTGCGTTTTCATCCTCAGTTGCATCTTGCGTTTGTTGTCTCTTTTTTGATGCTTTTTTTCCAAGACGCTTTTAGATTTGGGTAATGTCAAACTGGGAAAAATGTGCTGGTTTAAGAGGTTAACCCCATTGAAATCTTTGGCGTTGTTATATAAACACATTTCCTAGTTAACAGATAACTGGCTCCTGCCCCATTCGAGTGTCATCTGTAAACTAAAAGCATTTCCACACTGAAAGGTACAGCTCCACCTAGTACCAGCTCCCAAAACATACAATGGGCTCATTTTATTTTCTTACAAAGATGGACTGAAGTATGTCATTTGGAGTGTAATAAAACTTACACGTGCATATTAAGAACAGTACAAAGTATTCATATCCCTCTGTTATTGTTGTTCTATATTAAGTGGAGGTCTGATTCTGACTATGTTAACACTTATCACAAATGGATGTATAAGCAAAACTATTGATACGAATTCTATCCAGACATGCTCAAGTTTTATTTTGTGCAATTGTGACAAATGTTGACAAAACAAAAAGGAAAATCCATGTTACAAAGCATTGTATTCCACACATTTGGATGGATCTGTTGGGAAGTGCTTCTGGCAGTTGGTCATGAGTCTCTTCAGTCCCTAAAGAGAGAGAAGACAAAAAAAAAAAAAAATTAACAAATCTTTAATGATCCGAGAACAGACTGTTACTTACACAGTGAGCTAAAAAATTACAATTCTGGACCTGGTTTATTTTCGGTTGAGTCCTCACATTCACAGATACTCGAATTACATTGTGGCCATTCATATAAAATTAGCATTATCCAAAAGAAATGGCTCTATGGATTCAAAAGGCTGCAGCTCCCCGCATCAACCCACACAAAAAGGGTGCTACAGTGCTCCTTAAACCAAATGGTTTACTGTTAAACGTTAATCAGTGATAAAAGAGGACTTATTTGGTGATATCAAAATCCCAATTTTCCAAAGTAAAAGCACATGACACAGGTCAAGAGAGCTCCAGAAGAAGGGGTCAAAACAAGCTCCTGGATACATTTATTTTCCCTCTAATTTCCAACTGTACACACTGGAGATCAGATTTGACTTTATTTAGATCATGGTTTTAGCCTGTGGATGGTACAATGATGCTAACCCCCGTGCCTCCACACTGACCAATACCTGCTGTTTGAGTCTTTCTTCCTCTCCAGCACAAACTAAAGGTCATTAGACAGAGCAACAACACAGAGCTAAACGGGAGCCTACAAGTGCAGAGGGAAAGGTGAAAGAAGAATGACATGTCCAGAGAGGCCTCTCAGCCTGTGGCTATCCAAAATGGACCTTTATAAATGCTCACAAGAAAGACTAACCAAAGAACAGGACAGAGCACAGATGGTAAGGGGTGTCTGTGCAGTAGGGCTGGGAAATTAATCAAACTGCGATTTAATAAAGGTCGATCTCAATAATTGCCTGGTGCATTTAAAAAAAAATTATATGCGCCGCGATACTGCAGCGCCTGTCAGATCAAGCCCAGGGAATACCCAGACCAACAAACAGAAAGCACACGCGACAGCAAAAACAGAGGATCTGGTTAATTTAAGTGTAAAATCAGCTAAAAACTCGCAAAACAAACACGTGAGGAGCCGTCAGAGGATCAGGACACTGCACGCGGACACAAAACTTTACCTTTGAAGAGGAAAACTATCACTGGATTTGGACCATGTGGATATTTTTGACGCTGCATTGTAAGTTTGATCGTCTTTTATACTTATAAATGCACTGTTTACTAGTATTTTATATTTACCATATTTTCCGGACTACAAGTCGCTCCAGAGTATAAGACGCACTAGTCAAACACTGCCTAATGAAAAAAAAAAACAGGCTGAATAGGCGAACAGTATGCTAACGTAACACATTGATGGTTAGCTTTGAAGCATAAACAACAAACTAAATAGGTGTCTGGTATGTTAATGTCACAAAAACAGAGCATATAACTATAGCATAAAGAACATACCAAACTCTCGATCTCACTCCAAATCACTAAATCCACTGAAATCTTCATCCTCTGTGTCACTTCTGAACAATTGCCTTGACAAGGAGGACACCTGGACACGTAACTGCACCGTTGACAAGCCTATCCCAACAGCACGTTGTTTAAGCACCCATTTGTAAACTCGTTCCTCTAGCTGTGGCCATCGAGCTTTTAGCCCGTGATTAGCTTTTTTTGCTTACTTCATTGTAGTAACCTCCGCTTCTCACTCACTCCAAACTTTCTTTCTGCTGCTCAATTACCCTGCAGTGCCCTCTAGTGGCATGTAAAATTATATATTTGGATTAAAAAAAAAACAACACATATTAGTCGCTCCGGAGTATAAGACAAACTATGAAAAATAGTGCGACTTATAGTCCGGAAAATACGGTGCATCGTAAGTTGTTAGGTCTAAACTCCGTGAAGTGTCATCTTGTGAGGCTCTGAACACAAACCATTCGCTCACTGTCTGCTTCTGATGTTCTTCAAACGTTCCACTTTTTTGCGTCTCCTTTGCAGATGTTCGTATGTTGCGAGGGCAGGTGAGGGATGTTGTATCGTGAGGCTAGAAATGTGGAGCTTGTCTTTGCTGCTGCCCGACACAGTTGGCTGCAGTTTTCAGTCCGACCACAGCATTTACTTTGTTTTACTATTGTTTTTATTATTAAAACCCCCCAAATCGGAGCGAAAATTGAGCTTGATCAATATAAGGGAAAATAATAGAGCATTACATTAGAGAAACAAAACAACAGCTACAGAAGTGGCTCAGACGTGTGACTCGCTGCGGGACCTCTTGACGCTCCCTGAGGCGTCGAAACCGGACGCTTGACCGCGTTAGGTTACGTGGATCCTAACGTGGATCACACGGCAGGGGCAGTTGATTCCTGTGTATTGTCAATGTAAATGCGTGCACATGTGTGGGTGATGAGTGTACGTGGCGGCAGGTGCGTTAGAGCGGTGGGAATCAGCAGCAATGTGCACCAGCTGTTCAGAGCGGCATAAACATGGCCTGAGGAGGCAGGACGAGTCCAAACACACGTTCAGGAATTATTTATTGATAATCTGAATTTGGAGCAACACAATCACCTTTCAGACGGAGACACCGTCTGAAAAGAGGAAGTATTCATGACGATCAGCAGCTGTAGTTTGAAATGCCTTTCCCGAGCCCTGGCATTCGGATCAGAGGAATCATACGCTTCAATAAAGTTATAAAAACACGGACACATTAAACAAGGCGCTGGATTACAAACATGTTTAAAAGGGGATTTTATCATGACATGATGGCTGGACAGACAGGTACTACACACTCAAACCCACACGTATTGAAATAATATCAGAGAGAGGGAGAGGGGAAAGAGGTGAGATTTGCCTCAAGTGACAGAGAAATGTAGGCTGGTTAAACTATTCCACTGTCACCAAAGCACAAACAAAGAATCAGGAAACCGTTTTCATTCATATCTTAATGCTTAGCAGCAACTGCACAGTTTTTTTTCTTCTATAAAATTTCGCAGCAGTGGCTCCGCCTGAGGTGAACACATAGGAGCGTCTGATTACAAGCCTTTCAAGCGTCCAAATTGAAGCAACAGCACTGTCTGTGCGGTTGGTGTGTAGACACCATTAGATTCTCCCCTGTGCAGCAGCATCCAGAACCCCAAGGACACTGGAGGACACTGTTAAGCTAATGCTAATAAGACTGATGCTTAACAACAAAGGTTATTTACCAACAGGTTGCAAGTGTCTGACAAACCACTTTCTCACATGTCGACAATATTTATACATATTTAAATGCAGTCCAAGCAAAGCAGGAACACTTTTACTGAACGGAGCTGTGATGTCCTGCTCATATCAGGACTGGCCTGAGGAGAGGCAAGCTGCTTAAAGTACAGACATGTTTCTTTAAGGTATATTTCCAAACATAAACAGCTAATGAAAAAAAGAAAAATAAGCTATTTTAAAGATAAAATGTTACATTAAGAAAAGAAAACAGGTGATACCACCATGGGTAGTATTAGATATGTTGAAAGAAAGTTGAAAATGAACAAATATAACCCAAACAACACAAAATAAGACAAAAGAATTAAAGGGGAGTTATGCTCAATTCTGCAACGTTCTTACCTCATCAAAAACATTATCTGGAGTTTTGTGCATGACTCTTTGAATCTTCCCCAGTAACTATTCAGAACACTATAGGAGGTTTGTTTTTCTGTAATGCGAGAAGCTCACATTAATAATACATAATAATATATCAAACTTGTATAGCGCTTTTTTGGACACTCAAAGACGCTTACATGGGGAACAAACAAAACAAAAAAGGAGTTTACGGAAAAGCTAGTTTGAACAGGTGGGTTTTGAGTACTGATTTGAAGGTAGGTAGTGAGTCAGAGTTTCTAATGGGCTGTGGGAGTGAGTTCCAGAGGGTGGGGGCGGTGATGGCAAAGGCTCGGTCCCCAAGGTCTGGCGGTTAGTGCGGATGATAGGGGTGAGGCAGTTGGTGCCGGCTGAGCGGAGGTGGCGGGTGGGCTGGTGTTGTTGCAGGAGCTCGGTGAGGTAGGGCAGGGCCAGGTTATGGAGGGACTTGTAGGTGAGGAGGAGGAGCTTGTATTGAATCCGATATTGAACGGGGAGCCAGTGGAGCTGTTGGAGGACGGGGGTATGTGTTCTCTGGACCGGGTGTGGGTGAGGAGGTGGGCAGCAGAGTTCTGGATGTATTGCAGTTTTTGGAGATGAGTGGTGGGAAGTCCATAGAGAAGGCTATTGCAGTAGTCGAGTCTGGAAGTGATGAATGCATGGATGAGGATTTCTGCTGTTGACTGGGTAAGGGAGGGGCGGAGGCGGGCAATGTTGCGGAGGTGGAAGAAGGATGTTTTAGTGATGTGGTTAATGTGTGTTTGGTATGAGAGCGTGGAGTCCAATATGATGCCGAGGTTGCGTACAGAGGCGGAGGGGGTGACATTGTGACCGTCGATGAGGAGAGTAAAGTTCTGGACAGAGGGGAGGAGAGATTTGGGGCCGGTGATGAGGAGTTCTGTTTTATTGCTGTTGAGTTTGAGAAAGTTATTGTTCATCCAGGTTTTGATGTCAGAGATGCAGTCAGTGATGGTGGAGAAGATAACCGGGGTGATAGATTTGGTGGAGATGTAGAGTTGGGTATCGTCGGCGTAGCAGTGAAAGTTGAGTCCATGGTGGCGGATGATCTGACCGAGGGAAGCATGTAGATGGTAAAGAGGAGGGGCCGAGCACGGAACCTTGGGGGACACCGTGGGTGACGGGGGAAGTGTGGGAGTTGCAGTTGTTGACAGAGACAAAGTGGTGATGGTCGGAGAGGTATGAGGAGAACCAGAGGAGTGCTGTGCCGGAGATGCCAATAGATTGTAGACGGTGGAGGAGGATGGTATGGTTTATTGTGTCAAAAGCTGCGGAGAGGTTGAGGAGGAGGAGAATGGATATGGAACCAGAGTCAGCGGCGATGAGATCATTTGTAACTTTAAGAAGTGCCGTTTCTGTGCTGTGGTATGAACGGAATCCGGATTGAAATGTTTCGAAGAGATGGGAGGAGTGGAGATGTTGGTGGAGTTGGGTTATGGCGCGTTCCAGAATTTTTTAAAGTAACGGGAGATTGGAGATGGGTCTGAAGTTTCCCAGGTTGTCAGGGTTGAGGCCGGGTTTTTTCAGGAGGGGTGTGATGGAGTCAAGTTTGAGCGGGGATGGGACAGATCCATTAGTGTTGATGATGCTGGTGATGAGAGGGATTAGAGTTGGTATGCAGGTTTTAAGGAGGGGAGATGGGATCGGGTCAAGCTGACAGTTGGAGAATTTCATGATTGTGAGAAGATGGTGGTTTCGGAGGGAAACAGAGGAGAGAAGGAGGGAAGGCTATGGAGTGTGAGTGGAGCGAGTTCATGTTCAGAGGGAGGAGAAGTGGAGGAAGTGGATGCAAGTGAACAGTGTATGATATGGATTTTAGTATGGTAGGATGACAGGAAGTTATTGCATTTGTCAGTAGTGAATGTGGAGGTTATATTGTCCTTGGGTTTGGTCAGTTTTGCAAATGTGGAGAATAGTGTGCGGGGGTTGGAAGAATTTGAGTGGATGAGTTGTGAGTAGAAGTTGGACCGGACAGTTTTGAGGGCGGAGTTATATATGGTTAGGGGTGGGCGATATGGCAAAAATAGAATATCACGATTTTTGAATTATAAACTTACGATTTCGATTTTATCACGATTTTTTTATAATGACAAAAATAACTTAAATTACACACTGAAGATGAAAAATACTATACTAATGTATTCAACTTTGTGATAATCAACACAGCAATCATAGACTTGGACCTAAAGCAAAATCACTTTATAAATGAAAAACACAAAAAAAATCCAGATAATAAAATTAGCTTGAAGTAAGTAGAGTAAGTTTGGTAAATGCTTGTTGCTGTTTGGCAGCTTTTCTGAGACGGCTCTCTCATGACATCAAGCTGCTGTAAATGTAACGCTCTGTCGCACCCTTTCACAATAAGAGTCTTCGTGAACCAATAACATGCAGTGACTTTTATTGTGTAAAACTCAAACAGGAAAAAGTTTGTCACTGTTAGGCGACTTGACAACAATGAACTCAGAGTCACTGTGTTTTTGAGGAACTTTTATATTTTCAAAGACATGGATAAACTGCGCATTTATGAACGCATTCCAGGATTTAAATTAAACAAATGAGAAGGAAGCGGCGCCTGACAGAACTGTAAGGACGAAGGACACACTCGCTTCTTCACACATGTGCCGCCAGGTAAATAAATAAACACACGCTGCAATCTACGTACGCAGAGCAGCAGCGTTAGCGGGGAAAGACACTGACATGACCGCTGAAATAGAGACAGAGGAGCCTGGTCGTATATACGCCCTGGAGAGGAGCGTCTCGCTGCTAAATGCTCACATTAGCGTCTGACATTGCGTAGCAGAAAGTTTGCGGCTTGGGATTCCTTCACTGACGGTGAAAAGAGTAAACTGTGCTGAAGTGCATAAAACCGTGATAAAACGATCCCACAAAAATGACAGACCGTCTGCTCTGGAGATCGTAAGATGGTCTAATATCGTCATATCGCCCAGCCCTATATATGGTTACAGCTTGTTTGTAAGGCTTGGGCATGGACAATGAGACCAGATTTTTTATGGAGCCTTTTCAAGTTGTCTTTTTGTTTTTTGAGATTGTGGAGATCTGGGGTGAACCAAGGGCGGAGGTGGAGAAGGAGACTGAGGCAGTTTGAGGGGGCTATTTGGTTGAGGCAGGAGGAGAGTGTGTGGTTGTAGAAGTTGACGAGATCAGAGGCAGTTGGATCCGAGGGAAGCGAAGAGCAGGTGATGGCATGGGATATGGATGCAGAGAGAGAGATGGGACTGATTAATTTCAGGTTTCGGAATGTAATTGTTCTTGAGTGTTTGGGAGAGGGGTAATGATGTCCAGGGTGATGGCCAGATGATTAGAAATTGTGAGGTCGGTCAATGACTGGTTATGTATGGTGAGGGAGGGTGTGGAACAAACCAGGTCTAGGATGTGTCCATGATTGTGTGTGGGAGAAGTGACGTGCTGGGTGAGGTTGAGGCAGTTTAAAATGTCCAAAAAGTCAGATGAGAATTTAGCTGTAGGGGAGTCAATATGCATGTTGAAGTCACCAAGGAGGAGAACGGACAGGGAAATGGAGGACAGCTGAGTTACACAATCTGTGAAATCTGAAAGAAATTATGGGCAATTTTTGGGGGGGCGGTAGATGACTGCAGCGGTGAGTGATTGGGAACCGGGAAGTCTGAAAGCGAGGTGTTCAAAGGAGGATACAGCCGAGATGGAGATGGAGCGAAGAGAGATGTCGCTGCGGTGGATAACTGCGAAGCCGCCTCCACGCCGGTCCAGATGGGGTTATCGATGTAGGAGTATCCAGGTGGGGTGGTCTGATTTAGTGCAATGTAGTCCATGGGTTTGTGTTTCTGTGAGACAAAGTAAATCCAGATCTTGTATTGAAGAGTGCTGTCTTAAGAGGCTTTTGTTGTGAAGTCCATGTGGCGGAAGTTGAGACGTGCAGGAGGTTAGATGAAGTCACGTGATGAGTGCGCAGATGACGTATGCGGATGTTGTTGTGCCGGTGTGCGAGCAGGAGTGAGCTGCGGGCGGACCGAAGAGATGGAATACCGTTTTCGCCACTGAAGTTGTAGAGAAGACTGCCACAGGAGCCTCGAGGTGGATGTAGGGGCGACGACGGAGAAGACAGTGTTGTTGCAGAGTTGTTGTGATATCCAGTGAAGAAGGTGCGCGGTGGTTGAATCTGAGGAGCTGCGAGGACATGTATCGAAGCGCCATGGACAGAGCCGAGGATGGCAACAGCCGTGGAGAGGCCAGCAGGAAAGCCACGAACAGTAGCTGCATTGCTGACAGGCTGCCCCGGAGTGCAGGTCGGCCAGTAACCAGGTTGTAGTCCGCTATTCGAGCAGACCACAGCGGGGTTGGGCCGTAGGCAGCCCCGGGAGCTAGCTTGATAGTGGTCACAGCAGAGTCCCACCGTGACAGGCGGCAGATGCGGGCGACCAGGCAAGACACAGTCCAGATCTTGAGGCAGGATCAGATACCACCGGTACCAAACAAACAAACTTTTCGACCGGAGTGAGAAGCGGCAGCATCCTCTCACTTTCGGTCACACTCACACAATCCGGTTAATGTCCAGTACGGCCTCTGGGATCTTAGAAAGTCATTAAAACCGATGTTGCACACTCACACTGCTCCGCGAAGTCCGGGCCTGGATACCGAGGCTGTCCGGGGGCAACGGAAAGAATCCGCAAAAACTCTATTTTTCCCGGAGCCCCGCGGATCAAGCTGACAGAAAAACACGAGCCAAACAGGAAGTCGGGCCTCGTGAGGAAAGAAGATCCGGTGTATTTCAAAATAAAATCTGTCTGCTCACAACTTACTTGTACACAAGCGTAACGTCGTAAATGTAAACATTTCTCCATTACCAGTAGCTGCATTTCCATTACTGGATTTCTAATGCACATTTTGAAGTTTCGCATTTGTAAATGGTAAATGGTCACATTTTATATAGCGCCTTTCTACCTGCTTTAGGTACTCAAAGCGCTTTACATCAAGGAACCAGTCACCCATTCACACTCTCATTCATTAACCAGTGTACGCAGACACTGGAGGCGAGGTGGGTGAAGTGTCTTGCCCAAGGACACAACGACAGTGGGCATGTGCGGGATTCGAACCGCCGACCCTCTGGTCACAAGACGACCCGCTCTACTCTGCACCACCGTCGCCCCTTTGTAAGTGTTGGAGAAATCTAACAAACGATGATCGAGAGATTGATGAAGAATAGGCAGCAGTCAGGATGTCTTATGCAGGAGAAGTTTATTTTACCATCGTTGCGGGACCCGGAGACATGAACTCAAGACATTGCAGTCCTAACATTCAAGCCTGTCTATACTTCCACATCAAGAGAGTTAAGTAATCTTGGTGACACGTAGGCACTAAGCATCTACCACTGGCAGTGTGCCACGTGAATCTATGCACTGACAGTGTGCCACGTGTATTTAGGCCACAAGTCATGTAGAAGGCCGAATGTACTGATTTAGCAGTACGATGTGATAAGGGCAATGTGTGAGGGCCGAATTAACTCTATAATTCCCCATCAGTAAGGAGTGATGGAAACACCAAAGTTCACATAAAAAGTTTATCTGCTCGCATGAGGTGGTTTTGATTTGTGCGCATAAGTGTAAATGCACATTTTGGAAGATAGAAACAGTTTTTTCACATAAAGCTTGACGTAGCAAATAAAAAGGACACATGACTGTTGGCGTAGCCGACCTGTGGACAGGAGTGGACAGAAGTGAAGAGGAAAAGTAATCCATCAGTAGCAGGTCATCTCTAGTCCAAAAATATTTCCAAGATGCAGAGGCTCAAACATCGCTGTCTTTGCCGCAGCATTTATGCTAACAACAGTGCACTGTCTGCAACTATGGACCAAGTTAGCCAACAAAAAACTTGCCCAGAGACGCAGACGCCGCCTGATCCTCATTAGAAAACGTAGTAAACTCACTCTGGGATAGTTTTTGTCCAGCCTTTACAGGTCATGCAAGACTTCAGAGTAGTAGCAGCTAGTTAGTTAGTTAAGATACTTTTGCTTAGCTTTAGTGTGTAGGTCGCCTAAATTACATTTATTCATGGCATTACGAGTAAAAACAAGCAGCTAATTCCGACATGGTAAATTCATTTGGCCAAAAACTATACTAAAAAGCTTGTACTTCAAGTGAAATCAAAAACGTATAGTGTGCCCTCTGCTGGGTGAATGCTGCAATTGTGCCATGCAGCTGCCTGCTGTAACCAGGCAACCAAAGCCACTATTCGCAAAGACTCTTGGATGGAAACGCATGAAAATTCGCTTTTGTTATACGCATTTATTATGCGTATTTTAGACAGATGCACATTTTCTCTGATGGAAACACAATTAATGACACAGGGGCACTAGTGTGTTATGTAATGGCAGTTTTTAGAGTTAATTAAACTAAAACCAGCCGGAGCAATACACTAACTGTGAAGTATCGTCTGGCCCGCTTAATCAATGTCCGGATTCATCCCTGTTCTTATCTTGGCTCCTCTCGGCTGAAGCACATGCTGAGTTTATCACCGCCAGACAAAGGCCCCTCTGCTGATTGCCCTTATCACACCTAAGACATTAGGACAAAGACATGTCCTGGAAAACAAAGGGCTTCTCGATCGTCTTAGCTCGCCAGATGTCTGCCACTCATCTGCATTAAACACACCAGGCGGTCAGGCCTTGACGTCTTACACCGCGTCACCGTCCTGCTTCCTGCTGTGTGACTTGGTCTACATTAACTTGATCGGAGGCGCTGACCTGCAGAGTTCACCATGGATTTCTGTGCGTCGGCTCTCCACACGTGTGTTAAATAAATTTGCACTTTTGATTAGACAATACTTTCAAGCATCTTTCCTATATAGTGATAAGAAATTCCACGACAGTTGCAAAGCATCCACTTCACTGGGGAGAGTCGTACTGGCAAACAGCTTTTGTTTACAAAAACTACCTATATATGGGGCGACTTACCACGTGAAGAGCCTGAACCCACGTGCACTTCTGTTCTCGCGAGTGCCGTTTCTGTGTCTGGCGCCGGAGCCGGAGGAGCTGGCCACAGTGTCAGCCGGACTCACTGTGAGTGGTAGTTTGGGGAAAACCCGGACTGGATCAGGACCGAGCCCGGACTGGATCAGGACCGAGCCCGGACTGGAGTTAATGTGAGCCAGGGGTTGGGGACAGTGGAACCCGGAAGAGAGGCCAAGGGAAACTTGGAATGATTTAGATCAATTTAACAATCTAATAATGCCCACCCTTTTTAAATTTAGGAAAAGAAAACTTGTGACTGACCTGAATGTATTTCCTCTGTGTTTCGTCGTTCAGAACGTGAGCCACGTGTTTGGAGAAGATCTTTTCTCGGCCGGTACGAGCGTGGATACCCACCATGGTCACCCCGATGGGCCAGGGAGCGTTTCCGATGGCCATCTGAAGATACGCATCGTTTGCCTGGAGAGAGACACTCAGTTCACCTCTCAACATTTTTTTATCTTCAAAAGAGAAAATGCTTTAAGACCAAGTGCAACTTACTTTGACATATTCTCTTTCCAACGTGAATTTAATGATATCTGTGATTGACTCTTTGATGTCGGCTGGTAAACTCTGGAAAAGATCATGGCACATTGGGATTATTCTAATGTTGAGCCGCATTTAAACAAAACAGGTTACATTCAACTGCTGTTTAGAGAAAAAGCTAAAATGGGAGTGGGCTACTATAGTAGAGAATGTTTAGAACATTAAAAATATCTACTTTTATTTGTATATAAAAGTGCCTCTTCAACTTAAGGTGAGACGCTGCAGTAGAATAGGGGGGGAAATTGAGGAGACATCAATTTGAAACTTTTACATTTATGGTCTTTCGTACTAGTGTCTCCCAGACAGGAAATGACCATATTTGGCATAGAGTGTCATCTCAGGGAGCTTTCAGGACACGTGGATGTAAAATATGTCAATACTTGTGAATGAATGTCCGAGGGAAAGACGGCTTTGTGAAGCAACGTTGTAGCTACTTCCACCTCGCTGAGGCAAAACGTCATAATCACACTCACAAGCGTGTCTCGCTTGTGAGTGTGATTATGAAGCAATAATGAGCGACTTTTCCGTGCTTACCTTCTTGCGCAGTTTCCTGAACAGTGGTTTGAGATAGGACTCTGTCTGGGAGTGGGTGGCACTGGCCTGTTTGCCTTGTACACTGCGCTTCACGTGCTCCTCTCTGCTGTTCAAGTCTTTAGCCCAAACCCCCAGAATGCACTAGAACACAAGGAAACAATGGGGCTGTCAATAAAGCCTTGGTTCATAAAGGGGAGCTTAGAGGTACTCCAATAAAGTGGTGCCCATTCAGTAAAAACTCAATTGAATCAGCAATGGGTCAAGACTCTGAACAGTTTAAAGATTACTACCCGAGCGTCCAAGATCAGATCAGATCAGATAAATAAATAGGACAAGGGATGGTTGTTAAGGATTTATCGTTACGATGGCACCAATTATGAGTACACTGAAAAGAGTACAAACGTTGTATTCTTTGGACAGACGTACATTTATTATTGATGATAGTGATAATATATAGGTATATTATTGTATAGTATTATAATTATATATTATAATTTATATTATAAAAAATTATGTAACACCTTCAAAATGCTAAAATATGAATGTTTGAAAAATTGAAAAAAAAAGTTATAGAAGTGTAATTTGCTTCAATCAAAATATGAAAATGCGTCAAAAATGGTCATAAGATGAAAATAATATAGTTTGGCACATTTGTGCTGTTTGGCACAGTTTGTGCCGAATAGCCTATTTTACACAAAAAGACCCATAGCAGAGATAAGCCACTTTACACAGATGTTGTCCACAAGGTGTAGACTGAGTGTAGTGAACTCGGTCACATCTGTAAAACTTAGATTTTTCTTTCTTACTCTCAGAAATTTGTCGATGACAATCTGGTCTCCATGATCATCTCCTCGGCCCAACGTCTTACCAAGAGCCTTTAACAAAACATTCCATCAGTAAAGCATTCAAGAAAAAACGAATAAAGTGAATATTTTATACATTTCTAGTGTATCATTAAATGTAGTGTGCCTGTAAATTACTAAATATACAAATGTCAAAACTGGCCTCAACTCAGCTTATTAACAGATCTGCGGTTGTTTGTAGGAGTGAGACATCTATTGGTAACCCCCAGCTGAACAGAGTACATTTTCTCCAGTTTGCCATTACCCAAATCTAAAAGCTTCTTGAAAACAGCATCAAAATAGCCACACAAAACAAGACAAAAACGAGGATGAAAGTCCAACAATAAAAAACATTAAAAAGTGACAAAACGTGACAAAAAAGCCACAAAAAAATGACAAGAAAGTGATGGAAAAAGTGGCAAAAATTTGCTAAAAAAACTATGGGAAAAGTTTTTAAAAAGCAACAACACAGCAATAATGCAAGGAAAAGATCAGTTTAGATCAATTTTGTTAGTCTTAGCTTTCAAATGAGACGTTACACTGGCCTTTAGCTCTCCAGTCAAGAAACCTTTAGATTTGAGTCGGCCGAACTGCAGAAAATGTGCTTGGTTCAGCTGGGGTTAGGAGGTTCATTTGAAATAGATTTGCGTTAAGAAACACCATTCAGCTTACAGAGAAATCTGACTACATAATTGATCTACAGCTTGAATGTGGACTGTCTCAATATCATCTTTCATACTTATCAGGAAATGTGTTCATTACCACTAGTTCTTCTATGGTGGTGTTTTCCTTGTGCACTTTCAGGTCATGTTGAGCTTCTGTCTCTCCGCCGTCTGTGGCTCCAGCGATCTCGTTCAGATACTGTTGGTCGATCTTGTCCATAGCGGCCTTCAGGTCATTCCTCAAACCCTGCACACAGCAAAAACATTCTAAATTTTCCTAAAATGGACATTTTAAGTATATGGGGCTTAAACACATTAATCATATTATTTTTGGCCTGGGGCTCCTCCTGTTGGCAGCATTGGGAATCACTTTTTTTTGTCAGGGATACATAATGGAAAGTTAATTTAGGAAATATACCATATTTGAGAGGACCTTGCTATTGATTTTACAGGACCTACATTATTATATCAATATCAGCAAATATCGAATATCGACCACAGCAGAAAGGCAGATACCGGATATTAGTATCAGCAGAAAATGTTCATACTGGACTATCCCTTCTTATTTTCAGTACCTTTGTGAAGAATGAGGAATAATTTGGTATAGCAAAAGATAAGAAAAAAATGCGTCTGTGTTTAATGCTGTCCCTGGACCAACAGCATCAAAATAGCTGAAATTGTGTTAGTTTCTATTTGTCCCTACGGTAATGTTTTGTTTTTAATACTCAGTAAAAATATCTAAATATTCAATAAATTGATGAGAGAAGGCGTTGATATGACAGACAGTACCATGTTCACTTCAGGCGTGAGAATCTCGATCTTTCGGAGTCTTTGAAAGGCGTCATAGTCCGACTCCCCGAACAGCCGAATGGGTTCTACCCGTTCTCTGAGCCGCCTGATCACCTACAGTGAGAAACATTTATTTACACTGTTACGATGTTCTCTCTGCTGTTAGCGTGTCGACTCACCTCCTGTCGGGACAGTGTCATGGGCAGCTTCTCCTCAGTCAATTCCAACTCCAAAACTGGATTGTTGTTTGAAGTCGATGCCTCTTCTTCCTCTTCACTATCCACCTAAAAACAAAAATGTGGCACTAGAGTCAATCATTTTCATGAACGCGCTTTTTATTGAAAAAAACAAAACTCAAGTCACTACAATCTGAAATAGAAAGGCATGAAGCGATTTGGGGTTCTTGCAAAAAACAAATAAACATGCAACAGTTCGATGTGAGCTTTCAGGTTTGAGAATTGTGTTTAAGTGAAGGAGTAAGAAAAAGGTCACTTATAGTGAAAGTGTGCTTTCTACCCGTCAAAACTAACTCACAGCACTGACTCATGCTTCAAGGTCACATGCACAATTCAGTCAAAAATCACTGTATTTTAGAACATAAAAACAAATTATCTGAGCAAAGGCTTTTTTTAGTTGGAAGAAATCCAGAAAACAAAGGAATAGTTCAAAAACAACTCTTAATGCATTCACATAAGATTATTACAGCCTCAAAAAGATGCTATAACAAGACAAACGGAGGGTGCTGCTTCACATGGATGTTGAGCAGTCTGTGTACACGTTTTCCTCGAGGGTGGAGCTCATTACACCTCGTGTGGATTGGTCAGAGGCTGAGAACATGCTGCATCTTTGGGATTAGAGCTGCACAGTATAACTTTATAGCATTATTCGCAGACAAAATATCCACATGGCAAGAAGACACATATATTGCCAAATGATGTCCTCCATCTGACTGAAATGTACACTTTTTCTGTTAAACTGTTACTTGTCGTCCCCCGTGATCAGGGGGCTAGGGTTAGGGTCAGGGATTAGGGTTATGATTAGGTTTAGGAACAGTAAATGTGATGCAAGTTGTCTTTCACTCACACAGATCTCACACATACTTTAAAAAACTACAAGGTCTTGGCTTTCAAATGAGGTATCACAGTGGCATATAGGCCGTCTTTGCTCATGCATGGTCACAGTGGAAGCCCTACCTGTCCGTCAGGAGTCTCCCCCTGAACCTAAGGCAGCAGAGGCAGATGAGGACAAACAGCACAGTGAAACCAGCACATCACATTGTTCAGTACGTTTAAATCGTTTGGTGTTCCATCTTCAGCATACACTCATGATAACGTAGTCAGAGCTGAAATACAAACAGCAGTTTGGATTGTTACAATAAGTAAAAGCCCACCGCACCTTATATCCAGAGCGTCTGAAGTAGTCCTCCTGCTCTTTCTTTGCCAGTTCCGACCGTTTGAAGTACGTTTTGGTGTCCTGCACACAAGCACAACTGTCAAAAATATAGCCGCAAGCGGCGATTATCGGCCCTCGCCGACCGCCCTGCCTAAAACAAGGGGGCGCTTCGCGCCCTTTTGTCTCCCTCAATCTAAAATTATGGTATTGCTACTGCCTTTATATTTGTTTTTAACTTTTTTCCCAAGGGTCTTAGTTTTAGGAGTTTTGGAATGCGCTAACGCGCACTCCACGCTCAATTTTGACATTATACAGAGAAAAATTAGTATGAATTTGTATCACACTATATCTGCAAACTGAAGCATATTTTTACATTTTACTTAGGGCTGCGGCTGCGCCGCAGATCATCCACAAAGGTTATCCAAGTACTTTGGATGAGGTGGTTCCTCACTTCTCGCTGAATTATGGAGTTTAACATTTTTCCATCAGAATAAAATGGGACGTTCTGGTCATCGCTACGGCAACACCATGAAAAATATGGCATAGGTGTAATTGACTTTTCTGATCGGAACGAATTTTGTGCCAAATTATTTTAATTTTCGTAAAACTAAAATTTGCACTCTCCATATAATTCCTAAAGGGGGCGCTATCGCGCCCAATTTGAATTTTGCCAAATGAAAGTGTTTAGGACTGAGACTTTAACAACTGATAACAAAATGAGCGAAATCGGGCTCCATATGTGCGAATGGGAGCCATTTTTTGTTGGGCTCTGTACAATTACAATGTTGATTTTTGCATTATATATGTATGTGCACGGGACGTGCACGACAAGAAGAGTGTGTTAGTGAGTGTTTGAGAGGAGGGGAGCGCTTCGCGCTCGTTTTGTGCGTTTTGTTCGTCCAATTACAATGTTCGTTTCTGATACATGTGCACGACGAGAGGAGTGCGTTAGTGCATGTTAGCGCACTCTATACGATTACAAGAGCCCCTTCGCCAGCCCTGATGGCGCTCGGGCCTAATTAGAACATGACAAAATATTAACCTCTTAACCCCCACCTGAACACTTTCTCCAGTTTGGCATTACCCAAATCTAAAGGCTTCTTGGGAAGTGTTAAAACAGCGATAAAATCGAGACAAAATCAATGATGAAAACGCAACAAAAAAAGCGTCAAAAACATGACAAAAACAGACAGAAAATGTGACGCAAACGCAACAAAAAAGGGCAACAATAACATGACAAAAATGTGATTAAAACATAACAAAAAAGCGTCAAAAAAAGAAATGACAAAGTGACAAAGCGACAAACAATGACAAAAACAGTGCGAGCCAGACTGATCCTTCATGTTCAGAGATACATTCTTTTACATACAGGGGATACAGTCTGGTATTGTGCGATTTGAATCTCGCGGACTCCGGCAAAACCAAGACGAGCCAATCATAGCACGGGAGGCGGGAGTTAACAGTCGCGCTAGGATTTACCAGTGCCCTTTCTTCTGTTTTAAATGAGCTGGACTTGTCCTTAAAGCCACAGCAAGAAGCTGCTCTGGGGGCTTTCACCAGAACATTTACTCCACTGCACATGAGGACTACAAACAAACATGGCGGAGGACGTAAACACAAAGTGTGTAGGTTGCTTGTGTTTGATTAGTTCGATCTCATTCAAGCTTCAATCATTAGCCCCGCCTCGAGTATTGATTTGGAAATTGCATCCTATTACCACAAGTCCAGACGGTCTTTATATATACAGTGCATCCGGAAAGTATTCACAGCGCTTCACATTTTTCACATTTTGTTATATTTACAACCCTAAACGTAAAGATTTTATTTTGAATTTTTTACTGAAAGTTCACACACAAGTAACAGACAACTGTGAAGTGAAAGCAAAATGATACATGATTCTGTTATTTTTCAAAAAATAGAAAAGTGAAAAGTGGGGCGTGCATAAGTATTCATAACGCATTTCCGGAGTGCATTAAATTGCCTTTATAACATTCCTAATGACTGCAGAATGTTCACACCTTGCCCTAACCATTAAATAGAGGCCACCTGTGTGTAATCTACTCTCAGTATAATTAAGCTGTTCTGTGAACTCAGAGCTATGGTCAGAGTGTATTGGTCACTAAACATCATGAAGTCCAATAACACACCAGACGGGTCCGAGATAAAGTTATTGAGAAGTATAAAGCTGGGTTAGGTTATAAAAGCATTTCCAAAGCTTTGAACATCTCTCAAAGTACAGTTAAATACATCATCCAGGAATAGAAAGAGTGTGGCATCACTGCAAACCTACCAAGACCCGACTGTTCTCCTAAATTTACTGACCGAACAAGGACCGCACTGACCAGGGGCCTCATTTATCAAACTGTGCGTGAGACTCTGACTTTGAAAGTGCGTAGCAAAAGCACAAAAAATTTCATACGCAAAGTTTTTTTCCGATTTATAAAACCCTGCGTATGCGCGGGTACGCACACCTGACCGCAATCTTTCCTTCGCTGATCACACGTGGAGCAGAAAGCTGCGGACATCACGACACGCCCTCTGCCCACCTCCATTTGACCATAAAAGGCAATGCAAAGTGACTTATGAATGAGATTTCCCTAAACATGAGGCGGTAATGAGTGGGTTTAACCGAAGGCGAGAGACAGAGAGGGAGGGGCTGACACAGAGAGGGAGGGGCTGACACAGAGAGGGAGGGGCTGACACAGAGAGGGAGGGGCTGACACAGCTGACGCTGCAGCAGCTCGTGCAGGGACGACACGGGTTCTAGGAGTTTTAATGAAGAGTGAGATCTGCTTCTCATCACACGTATTGGCATCTTTCTGTATATTCCATCAATAAAACTTTTCAAAACACATGTTTAGAACATAAAGAAGAGCCTTAAGTGTCGGCTGTATTTGCCAATAGGAAGGTTTGGGTTTGCCAATAAAAACACCATCAACTGTGGGGCATTTCATTCATACAAACCATTGCGCACGCTGTACGCGAGTTCGGGCTCTGTGTTGGAAGAAGCAGAGCTGTCTGTCCGGGTGGTGTGAGTGAGGAGAGGTCAGTGTCCGAGTGAGGAGTGGTCAGAGTCCGAGTGAGGAGTGGTCAGCGTCCGTGGTGTCTGAGGAGGGAGCGCGCAGTGGAGCCGGGGTGCCGGTGTGCACTGCGTAAAGACGGCCTCGTGTCTGAAGGTCATGTGACCCGAGCTTTGGACCTAAACCCAGTTAGTCAGACTTATGTCCAGAGATGAGTCAATTAAAGCACAGTACAGCGGGATCATTCCTGCTTCCCGTTTAAAAGGCTTCAGCATCAGTGCACATACGCGCACAGGTACGAGCGTGCACGTATATGCAACAAGTCGTTTTTCACAAATATCGTGTTAAGTTGCTCATTTCATTCTAATCTTTGTCATATCTGATGAAAATAAAGTTCAAATGAACTATTTCAAAAGTGACCAAACATGACTTCCTCAAACTGTCCTCCCCTCGCTGCTTCCCTCGCCTCTCCTCGTCTCTCAGCAGTGTTTCTGAAAAGTGCGTACCTCGTACGGGAGCTATATAGTTTCACGTTCACGAGCGCAATGTTTCACGTTCAGTTTGTTTTTTATAAATACCATCTTTTGCGCAGAGGAGCGGCTACGCAAAGTTTTGGCCTCATTTTGTGCGCAGCAAGCTTGATAAATGAGGCCCCAGAGCTGTTACCAAGAAGCCTATGATGACCCTGGATGAACTGCAGAGAGCTACAGCTCAGGTGGGGGAAACTGTACACAGGACAACTATTAGTCGTACCCTGCACAAATCTGGCCTTATGGAAGAGTGGCATTTTTGAAAGAAAACCATAAGAAATACCGTTTTCTGTTTGCTAGAAGCCACATGGAGGCCACATGGTGGCTTCTAGCAAACAGAAAACGGGACTTCTTATGGTTTTCTTTCAAAAATCGCTTGATCTTGCCACTCTGCCATAAGGCCAGATTTGTGCAGTGTACGACTAATAGTTGTCCTGTGTAAAGTTTCCCCCACTTGAGCTGTAGCTCTCTGCAGTTCATCCAGGGTCATCATATAACAAAATGTGAAAAAAGTGAAGCGCTGTGAATACTTTCCGGATGCACTGTATGCCTGGTGGTTTTTATGTAGACGAAAGGTCACATAAAAAAGATACATCATTTGACGATGCTATAGACTGAATAACACATACTCCATGTTATTTCTGAATATCTCGTGTTACTCTAGAAAACACCTGGACAAAGCTAAGATCACGTGCAGCACAGTTACAGCATTGATCTAATCTTATAAAACACATTTCAATCAAACACAAAATTTAAAAATAATAAACTACGCCCAACGCCTTTTTCTAAGCAAAGCCCATTTACTGTTACACGTAAATGCACAGAGGGTCTTTAAAATGGTAAATGAAGCAGATGGTTTTGTCTTTTCGCATTGTAAACGAAGATACTAGTCTTGTGCAATTTCACCACGAACATACATAACAAGTGTCTTTTGAACGACTTACATCGACCAGGTTATCTTCTTCCAGACGTTTCCTCTTCCTTGCGATCTCCGCTTTAAGTATATCCATTGTCACTGTCAGCGTCCGAAAGTCCGTGACTTTTCCACAAAATTGAAAAGGAGGTAAAGCTAACGGCTAATGCTAATGTTTTCCCTTCTTCTTCTTCTTCTTCTTCTTCTTCTTCTAATGGTTTGCGGCAGGCTGTACGCTAGCAAAGCGTAATGCTGCCCTCTTCTGTTCACTAAAATCATTTCACTTCACTTCACTTTAGATTCTTGAGTAGAGGTTGGTGGAGATAAGATGGCTCACAACCGCCCTATCTATTAAACGCGAGTTTGTCCTAGACGAAAACATCGATTTTATTGAAAACACTGTAAGCCCAAGGGTTGCAAGTTCTTTAAATAATATTCTCCTTTCAACGGAGTAACAAGCACAGGACAGTAACACGTGTGGATTAGTCTCAAGCTGACCACACTGACATAGCCCGTCTGGATGCTTGCCCATTTTATTGAAATATGCAGCAAGCCCACAATGCCCCAGTCTTACTCTGGTTATTTTAACTTGATTTGATCGGCAGGTGTCTACTGCCCTGCACCAGAGGTTGACAACTAAAATAATGTTGCCCTCGTCTCATTCTCCCACTCCCTCTGCCATTGTTGATGCATAGCAATTTTAAAAATACTGACACACTCAGCCTTCCCCAACTTCGGTCTCGAGAAGAGCCTCCTTAGCTAACGTATCAGCAGCTTCATTCCCCACTATGCCTGAATGAGATCAGATCCAGGAAAAAACAATACCAATCTAACGCCCACCAAATGGCTAACAGCTCAGTGGTGAACACAGATACATGATCAGACACTCGCATACTTTTTCCAATTTCATTATTCATAATGTAGACTTCAAAACCAGCTTTTCCCGAGCTCGGTCCATAGACCCATATGTAAAATGTGGTACAAGGTTTATTAAAGGTCCTATATAATGCAAAATCGACTTTTTTGAGTTTTTAGCCATGTTGTTATGCTATTTCCTTATCAAAAACACCCCCAGAGCGGTTTTTGGCTTCATTCACGCAGTTCTAAGTAATCCTCCTGAATCCTGCTCTCTGAGCAGCTGCTCCGCCCTCTCCTGGTAAACCACTGAGCTGTTCAGTTGTGTCGTCACAAAGGAACGGAAGTGCTCTACGTCTGTAATGTAATGGCTTACGGCCTGATTTTTATTTATAAAACAGCTTTTTTTTTTTTTTTTTTTTTGAAAAAAAATAAAAATAAAAAAAATACAGCAACTCTCCGACGCGTCTGTGCTGTCCCACGACACTAATCAAGCGCACCCACGGCTGGAGGAGCCATGGATCCCAGCATAAGTGTTGTTTTTGAAGACTGAGCTCTTTCTAACCTACTCTGGACACCGCCTGTTCTTTTTTCTTACCGATAATGCCACGGATGCGCATTTGGCTACGAGAGGAACAGGACTATTCAACCTTCCTAAAGAAGAGTGCACTCGCCAGAAGTTGGAATTTCTTTCCGGGATTAAGCTAGCTACTATATCAACCAACCTGATGGATGCTTGGTGAACCTTGGCCAGAATCAAAGTGGATTAACTTTTATAACCAACGCGATCTCATGGGGAGTCCAGACTGAGCGGTGAGTCAATCAAAACGCGTGTTAGCATGTGTGTTAGCCATTTATGAAACTGCTTTGCACATGTCAACTCCTTATAACTGCATTATGTGAAGTAACTTCACTTTTTGCAGCAATATTTATATTTATAATACTGCAAATGTGGAATGAGCGGAGAGAGGGGCGGAGTTAACTGAATCGAAGCGTCTTGTCTTCCGGGTAGGGAAAATACCCCCCAAAAATACTTATATTTCTCTCAAAAATGAGTACTCCATAGTGATAGAGGTACAATATATCATATATATGCCTATACTTTACTTTGGAATGGCTAAAATAGCATGATACAGATCCTTTAAGAGCCACAAACTCATTTATTTGGCCACTAACTCTTGTCCAGCCCCAGCAGGTCCAATTGGACCTCTGGTTCTGGCAAAAGCCAGACTGGAAAAGGGGACCACACTGATGCAGCAACCTTCCATTCTCCAGGCCCACCTTACTAGCCAAATGACAGATAGATCTCAGAAAACCCGCTTTTCCCTCCGTCTTTACAAATTCCCAGCAGTTCTCCAAGAGGCACTTGGCCGCAGAATTATGCTGAAGTCCTGCTAGTCTGGCCCAGTACTGGAGTCCCAGCTTCTGCCTTCTGATTTTTAAAGATGTTTCCCCCATTTCAACCAATAGCGCAGGTATGGGTGTGGTTCTAAACGCTCCACTGCAGACTCTGAGGGCTTTTGCTTGAACTCTGTCCAGCTTTTTTAATACAGTTTTAGCCGCAGCACCAAATACAAAACAACCATAGTCCAATGTTGATCTCATCGTTGCTCTATAGATCATAAACAGAGTTGACCTATCTGCTCCCCAGTCACTGCCAGCCAAACTACAAAGTGCATTACTAACTTTTTCACACTTGCCAACAGTCTTTTCAATATGCCTGTTCCAGGTTAACCTCTCATCCATCCACATTCCAAGGAATTTGAACACTTTTAACTTTTCTAACTGGTTTCCATATAAATACAGAGTCATTTGGGGCATTTTCTTTGTTAGACCAAAAGACCTGGAATTCAGAGGTGGGAGTAAGTCACTAAATGCAAGTCTCAAGTCAAGTCCAAGTCGTTAAGGTCCAAGTCCCAAGCAAGTCCAAGTCAATTGGTCATGGGCTCAAGTCAAGTCAAGTCAAGTCATAGCTTTTGCCAAGTCAAGTCAAGTCAAGTCTTTCTTTAGCCGGCAAGTCACCTCAAGTCGCAAACGTCAGCGTTAAGCCTAATTCTTCTTTTCAAAATGTGTTTAATCTACTTGAAAATATAAAGTGCTTTCTCAAGATTTAGCAATTTTGAAAATGTAGGCTAAAATCACACTTTTGAAAATATAATGGATTTGGATTTAAAGTGTAATTAATATTTAATCGCCACAAAATGTAAAATATATATATATTTTAAATGCTCCAGTCTATGTACAAGATTACTGGGACAGCATTTTAAGGAAGGGGGCCCGGGGGACCTACTTAAAAAAAATTGAAACAGAGTCTTTTAAATATGAGCTGCTTTTCCCTGCAGTCTGAAAGATAAATATAACATTATATTTAAATTTGTGTTAGTTTCTGGTATTTTTTCTGTCAGGGGTTCCCCTGTAATGCAACAGGCCCCGTATACTCGGATTGCTGCTTAAAGTCGATTCCGTGCAGCCTTCAGTCCTGCTGTCACTGGGCTCTGTGTGGCTGCGGAAAATAACCTCTAAATGCTATAACTTTCATGAGAACGCCTTAAAACAACGAAAAGCCCCCAAGATTTCTGTCATTAATCCAACTGTTACCATCGTCGTTCTGGAGGCCGCCTGTATACGCACCGTAGCTTCTATCATCGTTTCGAACGTTTTCCTGTCCTTAATAAATGTCTATGAATCTTCATCTTTTCACTCACTGTAGAAAACTTTTAATGCATCCAAAGAAACACGTCGAATGTCCTCCTGCCTTTTCGCGCTGTATTGATTAGACGCTCTCCGTCGGAAGCAGAAAAAGCATGTGGCTAATTACCATATGTAAACATATGCGCCGCTTTTACGCAATGAATCCTGTTCTTTCAACAGTTTCACTCAAATAAATAATGACTATAAAGTCACAGCAAGTCATTCAGAGTCACTGGCCTCAAGTCCAAGTTAAGTCTCAAGTCACAAACAGGCAAGTCTAAGTCAAGTCAAGTCTTTTTGGAGCTTTGGTCAAGTAAGTCTCAAGTCCCGAAAATTGCGACTCGAGTCTGACTCGAGTCTCCCACCTCTGCTGAAATTCATGTTTCATTCATGTTTTCCTTCTTCTTCTTCTTCATCCTCTTCTACTGGTAGTTTCGAGAAGGGTCTGGATGCGGCAAGTGGAAGGGCACGTGATCTGTGGAACTCCAGGAAATGACGTCAGCTCTGCAAGACCACACCATAGAGCTCCACAGTCCCGCCTCCTCTCCGGTCCGGAAGTAAAATTCCCCTTGCTTTGGGGCCGTATGGATTTCAAAAAAAGTCTTTAACTCCGTAACTACGTCAGCTTGGGCTGAAACCAGCTATGTGGTTATAAAGCGACCTCAAAGTCAGATGTAGGTGAAAAAAACACGTATGAGATCGATCTAGTTTAGGAAAAAATACAGTTTAACAGCGAGCCTTCGTCCTAGAACTACGTTACCCAGTATGCTCGGTAGTCACGTGATCTACGCCAAGGCTTTTGATTGGTTGAGCTTCACGTTCCCCACGTATTTTATTTATCGTAATGCAGGCTACATATATATTTTTAGCGGCAATTATTTATTATTTATTAAAACATCACGTAGGTAGATATCTGACGTTTTATCCATATAAAACACTGACGGTAAGAAAAATCGTAAGATGGCAATCAAGAAAATGTCCCTAAAGATCCCATTAAACGAGCCACAGATATGTTTTCATCCACTTAGCTTAAATCAGATTGTTAAATAGGAAAATTACGTTGAAACCCTTAATTGTCTTAAAACTCACCGAACCCGCTAAAAACCACCGTTGCCACTTACCAGCGCCGTGTCGCAATGGTTTATGGGATACGGAGTTTCTAATGTCAGGAAGTAAAATATGTACACAGGCTTGTACCTTTGCCTTTTCTTTAACATTATGTCTTCTTTTTGGATTGAAATGAAACATTTTATGGTCACAAATTGCTACATAGCTGATTAGCTTTTGCGGTGTTGTTAAACTCTTAATATTTGAATTTTTGGAAAATCGACGGTCTCGTAGAAAGGGATTTTTTGCTTCCGGACCGGAGCAGCAGGACCGGAAGGGGTGGGACTGTGGAGCTCTATAATCTAAATCTAAAAAAAACAGAATCTAAACAAATTTAGTAACTTTTAATTTCCATGATCAATGAATTTAAACAAGGCATCCCATTTCAAAACTTAGATTTATGGATATGGCAAGTTTGCTATATATTCTAAATTCCGATTTCGATGTTTAAAGTGAGTTATTATGTCACCACAATTGAAGTGAATCTAAAAGAGGTTTTCTGCTGCACTAGTGTCTCCAACTTGGTCCACATATATTTAGAAAGCGTGCATTCAAAAAACAAACAAGTTAAAGTTTCCTCATCCTTGTTACAGAAAGAACAGTTCGTGTCCACATCTTTAAATTTGGAAATATACAAGTTGGATAAATTCTATGCAGTAACTCTCAAACTTTATTGTTTATACAATATCTGAACGTAGTCAACCAAGTTGTCCTCCAGTTTATGTCTGGAAATTGAGCATTCCACTTCGCTTTACAAGTTGGTGTCGTTTTGTTTAGTGATTGTAGGCATTTCCTTGTTGGAGCATTTATAGCTCTTTATGTCTACCCCATCAATAAGTAATTGATTTGTAACTACAGGCGCCGCTGTTCTACGATGTGCTTTCATCAGTTCTAACAAGCCGTTGGGAATACTTTTCATAACACAGTGGGAAGTCCTTTGAGGTAACTGGAAAGTTATGATTACTCATAAACGCTTCGTACGTAAAAAGCTGCCTGTTTCCATGAAATAAGTCTTGAATCAGTATGTTTTTCTCTATCCACTTCGTCATAAATAGTGATTTGTTACCTTTAGTTATGTTTTGATTATTCCAAATAATAGCTTTATGTGGGGAAAATTGTATTTATAACAGATTAGCCATGCCAGCAACGCTTGCTGATAATACGCACATAGTTTGATCGGCAACTTGGCGATACTGTAGTTACATTTCAGTAGAAAGGGAAGACCACTAACCTTTTTGAAAATATTAAAGGGAATTAAAAACTATATTTAAGCAGGATTAGTCAGATATTGCTTGATCCACTTCATCTTAAAAGTATGATTTAATTCAATAAAGTCAAGGAGTTCGAGGCCCCCCGCCTCTTTGGGACTGGTAAGCACAGACCTTTTTATCTTAGGAGGTTTGTTTTTCCTAACAAATCAGTCATCATTTTGTTAATTTCACGACACACCTTGTCATCCACATTTAAGGATAGAGGTAAACAAATCTAGAAATCCCTTCTGCTTAAGTTAGTAAAGTCCTTCCCCAAATTGAAATGTCTCTGTGAGTCCATAAGTTGAAGATAGTCAAGTGTTGCTGTTCTTTTTCATTTTTACATATCTCAATACCCAAATATTTAACTTTTTCTTTCACCATCACATTATGCATAACAGTATCATTGCTCTCATAAAGACATAGTATTTCACATTTGGACATATTAAGTCTCAACCCTTATGCATCTGAAAACGTTCGCACCGCTCCTATTGCCTTCTCAACCTGACGTTTATCTTGTAAAAAAAATGTGCAGTATCAACTGCAAGTTGCGTTATTAGGCCCGAGCCAGGACAAAGTCCTGGCAAGGGACTTTTGTTCTCCCCCGGTTTCTTGTTATTATTATTCGCCCTCTAAGATCCTGTTTTTCAGTGCCTTCCCGTGCAAAAGTACACGCAGAAATTGGCACAGTGATCAGAGTCGGCGAAAATTGCGTGTCAGTGGGCGACATGCGCACGCCCACTGACACGCAATGTGTCAGTGGGCGTGGCGCCCTGTGCGTCCGGGCGCCACGCCCGGACGCACAGGGAGTCGGCCATTTTGACTTGCAATTGGAAAACCGGCTGGACTCAACTTATGTTTTAACGAACTAGTCCCTGGTTTTTCAGCTAAATCAAATCATTCTTGGCATAGTGCATCTAGACATCTGACAGTCACATGCGCCTCAGTCGGAGCTTTCCGAAAATGTATAACATGTGGGGGTCAAGTTAACCACTCCACTTATTATGCCTCAGCAAAGTGGCCGAACAGCGCCACCTGCTGGCTTAAGATGGCTTTTAAGTGGCTTGTAAGTGGCCCGCCCATCCTCCGTGAAAATAGCCAGAGTTCTTATTCTGGCAGCATGATGGCCTCTTTCAGAGTTTCTCCTGAAAATCGTCCATTTTTCCAAAATTCCCCCTTTATTCACAAAAGCCACACTTTTAGACTCCTACATAGTTTTACTACCCCTCTGTTACAGGAAGAAGCTTTAATTTGAACGTTTTTGGCTCCAAAATCAGTTTTTTTGGAAAGTACAATCACAGGAAGTTCAGATAGGCTGTTTCCTGTCCGTCTCCCGTGTATTCCTCGTACTATTTTGGTGTCACCAAAATATTCCGTCATCTATCGAGACTTTTGTGGGGCTGGAGCACCTTCTCAGATCTTTGGGCACCCAGGGAATTAGCCCTAATTACAAAATGTTTCAATAAATATTGCCTGAACTGTAATTTCGTTTTCTGTGAACACACGACTGTAACTGTTTCATAAGATTAATATAAAATCCGCAGTGTTGTTGCTTAAGCTTGTATAGCTCCGTTAGTACAGTGCAGGGTTCCCATCCATTAGATTGCCGGTTCAAACCCCACAGTGACTTCTTTTTTTTTCTTTTTATTTGTGACTCAGTACCTACTGGGAAGAACCTGAATCGGCGCCTATGGCCCCACCCTCACTAAAAACGGGGAAATGACCCACACATTGTCCGAGCCTGGACTACATGAGCGCAAGGCGTTTCATAAGATATTTGTCAGTTCGGTTGTAAAAGTATCTGTGCTTGTCTAGCTCTGTTTATAGAGTGCAGGGATTGCATCCATTAGATTGCCGGTTCAAACCCAACCATGACTTTTTTGTTTTTCTTTTTTTTAATTAATATTTTATTAAATGCTCATTAATTACGAGGAAAGAACAGTTTCAAAATATGTGGAACTACACAGAAAGAAATGTGGGGACACTAGGGAAACACTTGAGGCAAAACTGGGGAGGGTGTCAAACAATCAAGAAATGGAGGGGGTGGGGGAAAGTGACCTGAAATGACCTCTCTCCTCCAGTGGCATGGTGGGATCTAATTTCACCCTGGTCATTTAGATAATAGTAGTAGCCCACATTAGGCACACCATTACACAGAGTTATACCTCAGAGATAGTGCGCTGGTCTTTGGTGCAGGAGGTTGCTGGTTCAAACTCAACCAGGTTTTTTTTTTCTTTTTGTGGTTTGGACTGGGCATCTACTGGGAAGAACATAAATCGGCGCCTATGGTCCCAACCTTATTAAAAACGAAGAAAGAACAGTTTAGAAATATGCACAACTACACAGAAAGACATGGGGGGACAGTAGGAAAACAATAGAGGAAGAACTGGGGGAAAATGTCGAAAACAATGGAGAAAATGGAGGGGCAAAAATGACCTGAAATGACCTGAAATGACCTCTCTTCCCAAATGCCTTGCTTGGACATATTTTCACACCCGGGGATTTAGAAAAAAGTAGCCCGTATCAGGTTAACCTTGGGGTCATGGTAGGAGGTTGCCAGTTCAAACATGGTATTGACACTTTTATAATGCTTTCTCTTTTCACATGGGCCACTAAAGCTCTGAGCCAGATACAACTCCAGAATGAGCACCAAGTTATATAGACACAATTATTTATTTAGCCACTTTTCTACCTTTCACTGCCATTTTCCTCTTTACTCGTGTAGATCACTGCTCTTTTTTCTGCAAATACAAGACTGCACCTCTGTCCAGATGCTGCTGGCTTCTCCCGAGTATTGCAGTTCACTGGTCATAGAAGGTATTTCAACTATAGAACGAGTGAAAAGCACCGCTGTGGTGAACGTGAGGCCGGGGCCTAATGCACGTGGGCTGGCATCATAGGTACCTGGGGCAAGAGTAAGGTGTGACGAAGGCAAGGCGAGAGTGGGCCGGAGCAAGAGTTAGCAGAGAGCACACAGGTTGTGTGTGAGGCTGAGGGGAGAGCAGGTTTGGGCGAGAGTAGGGGCGGTAGCAAGGGGGGGCGGTCGCAAGGGAGGCTGCGCCAGGGGCGAGGGCCTACATCGCCGCTTGCGGCTTTAATTTTAATTTATTTTCCAAAGATTTGTAAGCCTTTAATTTCAGGGTCATTTTTAATATAGATTAATAAAAGTTCTACTGCTAATAAAAACAGGAATGGAGCCATGGGACAACCCTGACGGACAAATCGAGTTACCGGAAATCTGGGGATTGTGTTGGGATAAAGCATGACGTAGCTATTGATATTTTTATAAAGCATTTTAATGGTAGATGTACATTTTGGACCGAAACCAAAGGTTTGGATTGATCTGAGTCAAACGCTTTATACAAATCGAGGAACACGATTAATGCTTGTGTGCTCAAGTATTCAACATGATCCAATAAATCCAATATAAGCCTTATGTGCCTATTAGACATAAACTCAGTTTATGTTTCAGAAATAATATCATTGAGTCCCCTCTTCAGACGCTTGCCGAAAATTAGAGCTATTATTTTATGGTCAACAATTAGCAAAGTAATAGGTCTCCAATTTTCAATTATCTGTGTCTCAAGTAAGAAATCTGCCAAAACACTCAATTTATTACAATCACTAAACTTGTCTATGTAATTATAGAACATAACAAATCAAGCTCCCCTCCTGGAACCACCACCATAACGTGGTGGAGGGGTTTGAGCCTGAATGATCCTGGAGCTCTGTTGTCGGGGCTTGGTCCCCCTGGTAGGGTCTCCCATGGCAAACAGGTCCTAGGTGACGGGTCAGACAAAGAGCGGTTCAGAAGCCCCTTATGAGAGACCAACAGGCCCGGTTAGAACCATGAGGCCGTCCTTCTGTGGACCCACCACCTGCAGGAGGAGCCATAGGGGCTGGTGCAGCTCCAACAGCTGCCCCCACGACCCGGCAACGGACAAGTGGAAGAAAATGGATGGATGGATGGACAAATGATACTGGTTTAACTTCTGAATTAAATAAATGTGTATTCCTCCTATGGTTGTGTTGTGGGCGGAGAGGACATACAGGCATCCTACGGCATGCCCGGCTGTCCACTTGGCCTGTGACACTTCTTGTGTGTGCCTATGGGCTCCGCCATACACCCGGTACCGGGACCCATGGGTGTGCATAAATATGTATTCCATATGATGTAGAACTATGTATGCATCCGA
The DNA here is from genome assembly GCA_007210695.1 of Neogobius melanostomus. Lineage (NCBI taxonomy): Eukaryota > Metazoa > Chordata > Actinopteri > Gobiiformes > Gobiidae > Neogobius > Neogobius melanostomus. The sequence goes on from VHKM01000751.1 coordinate 119,686, forward strand.
TTCCTTATACAATACAAATTGTATAATGACTAAGCACTTTGCTTAAAATGCTAATGCTTAAACATTGTCCACCTTTCTGTTCCATTGTCTTCCATTGGAAGGAAGGAAAATGACACCTATCAAAGATTTTGATTAGAAAAAACATTAAGATATGGACAATACCGAGGAAAGTGTTTGGCAGGGAAAGAATTTATTATCTTTAAAAAAAATGGTTAGTGATACTGATTTGACAGAAGGCACAGGTCCCAATCTTGAGTAGCGAGAAGCTGGAATTAGGAGAATACATGTCCTAATGGGACAACAGGAAGTTGTTATCATTTGAAGCTATAAGAGCCCAATATAACATCCCTGCCATAACTCAAACCTGTTGCTGTTGGATACAATTACGTAACCTCCAAAAGTAACAGTTTAATATACCAACATGCTCATGTATTTGCACTAGTTTTGTTACTGCATTGCTATACTTTTGTTTAGGCTGATGCAAAATTATTGTAATTCTCTGTTCTTACAGTAATGTTACATTGACCCTCTGTATGTATGTGACAGACACAGGAGATGTGAGCATGATGTGCTGTACCGAAAACTGTACCGATTAAATAACAATTACACTTTTACCACCAAATCAAACCATTTCTATCTGCAAAAGCAGAATCCAGTTAAGTGCTAGTCCAAGAGTTTGATGGAGACAGGTAAGAGAATGACTTTTTGTGTCTCTCAGTTTCTGAATCTAATATGTGAAAGTGTATACAAGAAAGTAGTAAAGACAATAAGAGGCATGTTAACACAGAGATGCTGTAATGATCAGTGGAACAGCTTGTTTCCACACTTTGGGCATCAGTGTGTTGGTGAAGAAGGTGCGCTGCCATCCACTGGAAACAAGCTCAGTCAGAGCTTCAGCTTGTTAAGCCTCTGTCTTCCCTGTTCGTTTCTCACTCCACAGTAGACAAGTCTTCATTGGATCTTCCATAACCAGTCATTTAGTTCAGGCCTCCCCAGAAAGTTCTGAAATACATCAATGTTTGTATTAATTCAGCAGTCCATATTTTATATTGCAAATTACAATCCTAGTCAGAAAATTGCTATTTGTTTTATTAATTTAATGTTTAATTAAAAATGAATGCATTCAGTCCACATTCTGCAGCAGGAATGCAAATCCCTGCTTTTGAACAGTCAAATTTACTCTGTGTTGAGTGCACACCAAGGACTTGAGAGACATTAAAATGTCGATTCATATGGATTGACAATAAAATCTTTTGAATCTTTGGGACGTGGATAAGTTCAGCTGTCTCATTAATCTGTATGCATCTTTTCCTGTGCTTCATTCATAGAGCAAAATGCCAAAGACATCTTGCAAGTAAATAAAATAGTAACACATAACAGTGACACTTTATAAATCAAAGGAGTAAATCCAAAAACACCCATGTACAGTAGAAAAAATGATTGCAATCAAAATAGTAATTTCAAAGGTTAAAATTAAAGTTTGGATTTATTGAGCTTATTTGTTATCTAGCTTTGAAACTATGGGCACAAAAGAAGTCCTGAAAATAGTTTTAAAAACTTTGAGTACAATTGTAACTGATGCTTATCTTTGCATATATAGGCGTTAGAGCCTGCCACACTGCATCCAGATGCTCTTAGTAGTTTCCGGTAGGATTGCACAATGCTGCCCTCTACAGTCAAAAAGGAGAGACACTGACTCATTGACAGGCCAGTGCCTGTTTTTAATTTTTGTATTAACCTCTTAACCCCCGCCTTAACCAAGTACATTTTCTCCAGTTCAGCTTTACCCAAATCTAATAGCTTCTGGACTGGAACTTACAGAGTAACGCCTCATTTGAAAACTAAGAACAACAAACCTGATACCTGTAACTTTTTTGTAAAATGTTTGTACTGTTGTAAATGGTCACATTTATTGAGCACCTTTCTACCTGCTTTAGGCACTCAAAGTGCTTTACATCAAGGAGTCACCCAATCCCACACCAGTGTACGCAGACACTGGAGGCAATTGGAGGGTGAAGAGTCTTGCCCATAGACACAATGAAAGTGTGCACCTGCAGGATTCAAACCGCCGATCCTCCGTTCACAAGACGACCCGCTCTACTCTCTGTGCCACCGTCGCCACACTCGCTCGTGTTTTATGTCACTTTTTTTCTTGCTTTTTCATCACATCTTTAGTTGTTTGTTTTTGTCGCTTTTCTATTGTGTTATTGTTGCTTTTCCGACACATTTTTGTCACTCTTTTGCCACTTGTTTTGCTTTTAGATTTGGGTAATGACAAACGGGAGAGAATGTGCTTGGTTCCATCAATCAATCAATCTTTATTTATATAGCGCTTTTCATACATTTCATGTAACATGCTTTACAGATTTAAAAACATTCTCTCACACCCACCTCCTCCCACAAATACAAACACATTGTCGCACTCACACTCTCCCCACCCACCTTCCCAGAGACACACCACACAAGCACAACACACACACTCAAGGTAAAACAATGGACGCAATGGACATAAGGCTGAGGTAAGGCTGGGTACAGATAAACCAGGTAAGGAAACACCATCCAAGGAGCCGTCTGCATCGGGAGCAGCATCTCGGCTGCAGCCACAGGGCACCAGCACAGGACGCCCGGAGGAGGCGCGGTAGAAACACCACACCTCCATCCAGACACGCACAGGACAGCACCCCAGCAGCCACAGCCAATTACCTTAAGCCTGCTTTTAAAAACATGAACGTTCTCTGCGGTCCTGAGCTCCTCCTCAGGTCGTTCCAGAGGCGAGGGCCATAATATTGGAAAGACGCCTCACCGTGAGACTTTCTGTTGACTTTAGGGATAACTAGGAGACGCCTGCCAGAGGAGCGAAGGGACCGCGAAGGTTCATAAGGTAAAAGCAGTTCTGAAAGATAAGAAGGACCAAGACCATTAAGACATTTAAAAACAATTAAAATAACTTTAAAATCGATCCTGAAACACACGGGGAGCCAATGCAGCGACTCTAAAACCGGTCTTTTTGGGAAGACCAGAAAGCAGGGCATTACAGTAGTCTATACGACTGGTGATAAAAGCATGCATCAGTGTCTCCGTGTTGGCCCGAGAGAGAATGGGGCGGACTCTGACTATGTTCTTTAGATGGTAGAAACCTATCTTTGTGATATTCTTAATGTGTGGAATACAAGTCAGCTCAGAGTCAAAAATCACACCAGGTTCTTCACCTGTGAGGAAGGATTAAAAGACAATGACTGTAGTTTGGGTAAAAGTTTCTCTCTCTGGGCCTCAGGACCGATGACTAAGACTTCAGTTTTGTTCTGGTTAAGCTGGAGATAGTTTTCTGCCATCCAGGATTTGATATCTAAAATGCAGTTAAAAAGTGCATCCATTGGCCTGGTGTCATCAGGAGACATGGAGATGTACAACTGTGTATCATCAACGTAACTATGAAAGTTGACTCCATGTCTCCTGATGACATCACCAAGAGGGAGCATATACAGGTTAAAAGCACAGGGCCTAAAATCGAACCCTGGGGCACGCCACATGTAATTTTATGGACCTTAGAGGAGCAGGTATCCACACTCACCATGAATGTCCTGTCTGTGAGGTAGGATGTAAACCATTTGTGGACAGCACCAGAGAGGCCGATGTGTTTTAAACGAGTTAAAAGAATAGTGTGGTCGACTGTATCAAAGGCGGCGCTCAGATCCAGTAGAACCAACACTGTGACCTTCTGTGAGTCATAATTTAATCTAAGATCATTTAAAATCTTTAAAAGGGCCGTCTCGGTGCTGTGGTTTACCCTAAAGCCAGACTGGAATTTCTAAAGGACATTATGTGGAGTAATAAAATCATTAAGTTGGATAAAGACAAGTTTTCTAAGATTTTGCTTAAAAATGGTATATTGGATACCGGTCTAAAATTGTTAAAATACAGAGTTCTAGAATCGTATGATGATGATGATGATGATGATGATGATGATGATTTTATTTTATATTTGGCTTTATTTAACTACATTGGAGATGAACTTTTCAATGTTTTTTTGAGCAGGAAAATGTTGTTTGTTTTTGTCGCTTTTCTATTGTGTTATTGTTGCTTTTCCGACACATTTTTGTCACTCTTTTGCCACTTGTTTTGCTTTTAGATTTGGGTAATGACAAACGGGAGAGAATGTGCTTGGTTCCATCAATCAATCAATCTTTATTTATATAGCGCTTTTCATACATTTCATGTAACATGCTTTACAGATTTAAAAACATTCTCTCACACCCACCTCCTCCCACAAATACAAACACATTGTCGCACTCACACTCTCCCCACCCACCTTCCCAGAGACACACCACACAAGCACAACACACACACTCAAGGTAAAACAATGGACGCAATGGACATAAGGCTGAGGTAAGGCTGGGTACAGATAAACCAGGTAAGGAAACACCATCCAAGGAGCCGTCTGCATCGGGAGCAGCATCTCGGCTGCAGCCACAGGGCACCAGCACAGGACGCCCGGAGGAGGCGCGGTAGAAACACCACACCTCCATCCAGACACGCACAGGACAGCACCCCAGCAGCCACAGCCAATTACCTTAAGCCTGCTTTTAAAAACATGAACGTTCTCTGCGGTCCTGAGCTCCTCCTCAGGTCGTTCCAGAGGCGAGGGCCATAATATTGGAAAGACGCCTCACCGTGAGACTTTCTGTTGACTTTAGGGATAACTAGGAGACGCCTGCCAGAGGAGCGAAGGGACCGCGAAGGTTCATAAGGTAAAAGCAGTTCTGAAAGATAAGAAGGACCAAGACCATTAAGACATTTAAAAACAATTAAAAGAACTTTAAAATCGATCCTGAAACACACGGGGAGCCAATGCAGCGACTCTAAAACCGGTCTTTTTGGGAAGACCAGAAAGCAGGGCATTACAGTAGTCGATACGACTGGTGATAAAAGCATGCATCAGCGTCTCCGTGTTGGCCCGAGAGAGAATGGGGCGGACTCTGACTATGTTCTTTAGATGGTAGAAACCTATCTTTGTGATATTCTTAATGTGTGGAATACAAGTCAGCTCAGAGTCAAAAATCACACCAGGTTCTTCACCTGTGAGGAAGGATTAAAAGACAATGACTGTAGTTTGGGTAAAAGTTTCTCTCTCTGGGCCTCAGGACCGATGACTAAGACTTCAGTTTTGTTCTGGTTAAGCTGGAGATAGTTTTCTGCCATCCAGGATTTGATATCTAAAATGCAGTTAAAAAGTGCATCCATTGGCCTGGTGTCATCAGGAGACATGGAGATGTACAACTGTGTATCATCAACGTAACTATGAAAGTTGACTCCATGTCTCCTGATGACATCACCAAGAGGGAGCATATACAGGTTAAAAAGCACAGGGCCTAAAATCGAACCCTGGGGCACGCCACATGTAATTTTATGGACCTTAGAGGAGCAGGTATCCACACTCACCATGAATGTCCTGTCTGTGAGGTAGGATGTAAACCATTTGTGGACAGCACCAGAGAGGCCGATGTGTTTTAAACGAGTTAAAAGAATAGTGTGGTCGACTGTATCAAAGGCGGCGCTCAGATCCAGTAGAACCAACACTGTGACCTTCTGTGAGTCATAATTTAATCTAAGATCATTTAAAATCTTTAAAAGGGCCGTCTCGGTGCTGTGGTTTACCCTAAAGCCAGACTGGAATTTCTAAAGGACATTATGTGGAGTAATAAAATCATTAAGTTGGATAAAGACAAGTTTTCTAAGATTTTGCTTAAAAATGGTATATTGGATACCGGTCTAAAATTGTTAAAATACAGAGTTCTAGAATCGTATGATGATGATGATGATGATGATGATGATGATGATTTTATTTTATATTTGGCTTTATTTAACTACATTGGAGATGAACTTTTCAATGTTTTTTTGAGCAGGAAAATGTCATGGAGAATTGTGTATGTTACATTGTTGACATTGTATGTGTATGCAGAATTTCTCTCTGAACAGCCACCCCCTTTCCTATACCTCACCATACAATAAGTTCCAGTAACATCTTCAATGTGGTATTCCTTGACGAATAGAGTGACTTTAAAGGAAAAACCCTGGTTGAACAGTCTCTCTAGATTTACACATTCACACAATCCATCAGGGTGTTTTCTGATTATAAATGAATAAGACGCAGATGTGGATGTTGGTGTGCTGTTTGCATGTTTTTTGTTGTCTGCTGCTGCAGTGTGAATAGGAAAAATACACTTGCTCTCTGCTTCCGACATATACATTGTATTAAAGTGACAGTGCAAGTTTGAGTGTATATTTCTTAATATTAAAGCTCCGTGTCACGCGTGTGTGTGCACATTAGTGATGGGATTTTTGGCTCTTTTTGGGGAACCAGATCATTTGGATTGGCTTACTAAAAAAATTTGGCTCCCAAATGGCAACATATACACTTTAAATTTCAGACAAAATTAGCAGAAATTTTCATGCTCGTTAAATGAGCCTTTTGAGTATTCCTGCACAAAACAACAACTATAATCAAGAAAGAAATGAAAAGGAACATTAGATTTTTTTTTCATTGCTATTATATGGCTTATATTAATCTGTGTCCAAACTTTTAAAGCTGGTATTAGTTTCACACACGTACTTTTTTATTTACTGTTAAAATCCTTAGTGTTTCTCCCCAGTCCCTCAGCTGCCTGTAGCTCCGCCCCTGTTCCTGCTCCGTAGCTGCTGCAGCCTCACACTGAGAGAGGGATACAGACTCCAGACATCAAGTCCAAACTTTAGCAGGACTTCTCTTGTACTGCTTTTGTTGCTGTTTTAATGAGCTCGTACACATGAGGAAAAGGCCAACAAAAGGCGACGTAACGCCGCCCACACGTGTGATCGCATCGTTTACTTTTCACTCCACAAACCCACCGTAACTCTATCTAACCATAAAACCCAACATATGAGTCGGATTGTTCTCAAATAAAAAATGACTTAAAGCTAGAGATGCGCTGACTATATTCATGGGTGAGTATACGTTTGTAGAGTTCTTAGTTTTGTGTAAACAGCAGGTTCGTTCTTCGCACACGGGCTAAGGCTTCAAGTTTTTCAACACCTTTCTCTCTCTCTCTCTCTCTCTCTCTCTCTCTCTCGCGCTCTCTCTCTCTCTCTCTCGCTCTCTCTCTCTCTCACTCTCTCTCTCTCTCTCTCTCCTCTCTCTCTCTCTCTCTCTCTCGCTCGCTCTCTCTCTCTCGCGCTCTCTCTCTCTCTCTCTCTCTCTCTCACTCTCTCTCTCTCTCTCTCTCTCTCTCTCACTCTCTCTCTCGCTCCTCTCTCTCTCTCTCTCTCGCTCTCTCTCTCTCTCGCCTCTCTCTCTCTCTCTCTCGCTCTCTCTCTCTCTCCTCTCTCTCTCTCTCTCTCTCTCTCTCTCTCCTCTCTCTCTCTCCTCTCCTCTCTCTCCTCTCTCTCTCTCTCTCCTCTCTCTCTCCTCTCTCTCTCTCTCTCTCTCTCTCCTCTCTCTCTCTCTCTCTCTCGCTCTCTCTCTCTCCTCCCTCTCTCTCTCCTCTCTCCTCTCTCCTCCCCCCTCTCTCTCTCGCTCGCTCTCTCTCTCTCTCTCTCTCTCTCTCTCTCTCTCTCTCTCTCTCACTCTCTCTCTCGCTCGCTCTCTCTCTCTCGCGCTCTCTCTCTCACTCTCTCTCTCTCTCTCTCTCTCTCTCTCTCACTCGCTCTCTCACTCTCTCTCTTTCTCTCTCTCTCTCTTTTCTCTCTGAGGTGAGTGTAGCGCAGACCGGTGCACGTGGAGCTTGATAAACATGTAAACTTAAAAAATAAAAAAAACGGTGAGACTCTGCTCTCATCGTTCACTTAAAAGAGCCGGCTCTTTGTACTGACTCGTTCGCGACCGACCCATAACAGTGCACATCCAATCAGAGCACATGAGCTTAAACATGATTCCTCCAGGTTTAGGTTCATGTTAGAGCTGTTTTAGCCCTGATTTGATTAGGCCTGGTGGCCCCAGTTCCCTGGCCCTGGAAAAGATCAGGCAATACTCAAGGCAGTGGGTCAGTCATTCCTCCAGACAGATCTCTGGCACCCATGTCTTGAGCCAGGACGTTCCTACTGAGCATGTTTTAGTTACTGTAGATGGAGCAGGGAGGATGCACACTCCAGAAAGGCAGCTGACCTGCCTGGGAATCAAACTATGGATCTTCCTGCTGTGAGCCAATAGTGCTAACCACCCGGCAGCCATTTCACAGCACACTTCCTTAAGTCCTTGGAGATATACCAACGTTTATGTCATGCCTTAAATGTTGAGTGAGACTAAAAGTACAAGAGCCTCATTTGAAGAGAAAATGTTGTTAAAATGATCAAAACTAAAGCTTTAATCGTTCAAATATGGGCTACTTTTTTTGTCTGCCGTTGAACTCCTTCAATTTAGCTTTTTCCCGTTTCTTTTCCTTTTTCAACATAAAAAAAAAAAAATTCCTCAGAAAGCAGAAAGTGAACATAGTCGCCACACGGTGACAGTGTTGGCTTTCAAACAGACTCGCGCTCTCCCTCGTGGTTCAGTGACAGTTGCAGAGGAAGTACTGACTAAAACTCTACTCATTATTCAAAAACAGTACTTATTTAAAAAGCCCATCTCTGCAAATAAAGATGTGTGTTTTACAAATGTTCTCCAACGTGAGTGATAAGAAAACAGGTCATTTTGGAATCTATCGAAGAAATACTATCTATTTATTAAGACTTATCTATCCATGCGTTTTAATGCCAATTTTAATGGGCAATATATTAATGCCACTAATGCATATTTAATTTCTTAAGATTTTCAACGTTTCATAAAACAGAGGAAAGAGAATTGGACAAAATCGGGAAATGTTTGCGCAAAACAATGTGGTGAATTTGAGCCAGACCTGCATCTGAATATGTTTTAGATTATACATTTTGGTATTTTGCTGAACTTATACAATAAAAAATGTTGAGCAATGTCATAATTTTCCAACAAATTTAGATTTAACGCTAGTTTGAATCTAATGCTTTCTAATGACATTTAAGGCCTTGATTTTGGCAGAATTACTTTAATGACCTTTAATGCTTTTCAATGGCCTGCAGAAACCGTTCAATCATCTGAAAAGCTACACTTGGCAGTGTGGTACATAGCCATCCAAATATGACCTATACATTATTGTTCAGGTATTAACAAGAAAAACGGGAAATGCATTTGATCAGTTGCATGAATCATATCTTTCTGACTGATCCGTGTTGATTGTTTAACGCAGTTACTGTCAGAGTTCCAAGGCTCTAAATGAATCCATGTACATTTCCATGAAGTGCCCCCTGTACTGCCCGGACGGTGGGGGTGCACACACAGACGCCCGGGGTTATTGACGACGCTTCAGCACCCTGACACACGGACAGGAAGTCAGTGTCACATGACTGAGGTATTGGCACCTGCTCCCCTCACAGGCCCGTGTGCTGCCAGAGTAAACACACATCAGGGTCTGTACACGCGGCTGCAGGCTTTTAATGCCATTATAATCTCTGAATACTAGATTTTTAATGCCACAAATGCAAAACATCTGGGCATATTTCATTTAGTAAGATTTGGAAACATTCAATCAAACGGGGAATGAAGGACAGTTTGATATTCAAAACCAAACTGGACACAACCTTTAAGGTTGAATTAGTTTTAGACCATAGTTTTAATGTTTGTATGCCGTTAAAAGCAACGTCACTGAGTGGATAAGAAATTTACATTTAATGCCAGTCTAAATCCAATTCAGGGCGACACACTGCAGGCAAATAGAAACTTTAAATTTACAGATATCTTTCGCTGTAGATTACTGATATGAATACGAGAAAAAAATGTTCAACATTTCCTATATTTTTGGTGACGAAATCTGAACAATCGATCAAGCCACGTTTAAATTCATGGTTTTGTTTTGTTTTGTTGGTTTTTTGGATATCTTGTAAAATAAGCTGTTGCGCCTTGCTTTTTGAAATTCAAACCTCAATAAATCAGGTTAGGGATTAGATATTAAAAACTTTGAAGTCTGTAGGAGCTGCTGAAGTGGAGCTATTTGTGGCCTTGAAATTACAATTTCCCAAGTAAATCTATCGAGAAACATTGAATCAGTGCAATAATCAAACATGTATAGGAATAGCGAGAGAATATTTTCATAGATTGTCAGGTTTGCGATTAGTTATAGCATTTAGGTAGATTTTTTTAGCATAGCTTTTTGTATTATAAATAATTGTGTAGTGTTATAGTGTTGTTGTTGAATATTGTAGTTTTAGTCATTAGTTGCTTTTATTGCTAGATTAGTTAGCTGAATTTAGTTTAGGACATTTGTTAGTATTGGTTTAGAGTTCAATATCGTGTGTAATTTTAGTGTATATTGTTTATTGTACTGTATTGTACTACTGTGTAGTCGCTGGAACTCCATGCTCGGACTTTGTTTACGAGTTGAAGTAAATAAAAGTCAGATGACTCAGGCCTGACAATCACCGACCCAGACCCCTCCCATCCCTCACCCCTCTTAGTCCTCCAGGCAACGGCCTTTTTCAAATCTGAGGCTCTGAGGCAGAGGCTCTGGAAGGGCGGGTGGTTATTAAGATTTTGTTTTGTTTCCAGGTGAAGGTTAATGTTAAACCTGAACATTGAAAACATTGTGTTTTGCCTGTAGTGTCTCCCATAATGCTTTTGAAGGACATTTAAGGCCTTCATTTTGGCATAATATAATAAACCGCAATGGCAAACACTTCCGGGGTGGGCGGGGCCGTGGAATATAACGTTTTCCAGACGCCCCGAACGGTCTACGGAAGTGTGACAAACCACTTACATTCTCTGCCAGTGATTACGTCGGATAGGGTCTATCTGGTGTCATGTCACCGCCATTTAAAAGATATATCAATGAAAATAAGACGAACAGCTGTTTTAAACACGTGTTGCGTATTTTTGTTTTTCATGAATAAACTACTTGAATATTATAAATCGTTACTGTGAAAAGTTGCTGCGTAAGCTGCTTAGCTTGAGCTGTTAAACGATCGACAGCTCCCTGTGTTTAGGCAAAAAATAAAGAAAAAAGTCCATGTAAAATCCATGTGAAATGAAATGGATCTGACTGCCGTGTGTGTGTGTGTGTGTGTGTGTGTGTGTGTGTGTGTGTGCGTGCGTGCGCGCGCGCGCGTGTGTGTGTGTGTGTGTGCGTGCGTGCGCGTGCGTGTGTGCGTGCGTGCGTGTGTGTGTGCGTGCGTGCGTGCGTGTGTGTGTGTGTGTGTGCGTGCGTGTGTGTGCGTGCGTGTGCGTGTGTGCGCGCGTGTGTGTGTGTGCGTGCGTGCGCGTGCGTGTGTGTGTGCGTGCGTGCGTGTGTGTGTGTGTGCGTGCGTGCGTGCGTGTGTGCGTGCGTGTGTGTGTGTGTGTGCGTGTGTGTGTGTGCGTGCGTGTGCGTGCGCGTGTGTGCGCATCCAAACAGGGTGATGTGTGTCATCGTCATTTACCGTAAACTGAAGGCTGTAGACACTCCACACCTGTACAGTTACATCCAACAAAAACACATGACATGTCTTTGTTTCTCCTGCGGTGACGAGGCTGTGGTGAATTAGATCCAGTTCAGTGCGTATGTCAGAGGCGCAGACAAATAAGTACGATCCTGTCCTGGTCAAAATCCGCCTCCAAAGCTTGGTCTCCACAAAAAGTACAAGCAGAGAGTCTAAGAACAGCCCAAACATGAGCCTCAAATCAAACACGCTGCTCCGAGTGCTTTAGCCTCTGTGTGTGGAAAGCCAAACTGAAACTACCAGAACACTGCCATATTGTCTCTGTGCTCTCCACACTTAATACAAGTTAAAGCACAGTTTGTGGTATTTGTATTTTACTTCTTGAGATCACTACAATCACTAAAGACAATCATCCAAACCCGTGCTGTATCCACTGGGCTCAGCTTCACCTGGTTCTGCAGGTGGACCTGATGGAAGGGAGGGAAGAGAGTTCAGTTGCTCTAAAAATCCACTACAGCCCTGGCATATGTTAAGTTTTGGATAATAAGATATCTGAAGTCAATATAAACACATTAGATCTGATTATTGGGTTATTAACAAATACAGTTTCATCTATGACACAAAACCCAAGAAATACAACTCGAATCACTTCATCAGAAGAAGAAACAACCACATTGAACAGGAAGAATTACGCTAAACTGTGTGAATGAAGTGAAATACTACATTTGAGCCACACACAAATGAATAGTCTAATGTTACCAATAAGGTGTTTAAAGAATGCACTGATTCAACGTTTCTCCATAGATCTATTTAAGAAATAATAAAAATGCTAATCATGCATTTTTTAATTTATTTTTTGACAAACTCTTCACAACATCTCTACAGACACTAACTTTTCCTTAACAATGTTTGAAGGTTTTTGTTATCATGTATCTAATGTGTCACCATCATGTACGATGAAATTGGATTGGTCAGATGGATGTCTGGTCTTGAGCGCCTGCGACTCTCGGCCAATCTGACCAGCATGTTTTATTTTTAGAGGCAGACGAAACTGGGACACGGGGAGAACATGCACACAGGAAGACCCTGCCGGGCTCGGGATTCAAACCCAGTACCTTCTTGGAGTGAAGCAAGAGCGCTAACCACTCACTCACTGTGCCACCGGTCTGTCATTTTCAGATTTCAAAGAGACATTTCTTAATTTGATTTCCCTTTCCCCCTAATTCACCTGCACTGATCAAGGCAATGAAAGGCTATCATTTACGTCCTATAAGGGTGTGAGCAGTCGATTAACAACACAATGATCGACCAAGTGATGGTCAAACAGACAATAACAGCTGTAGAGTCGCAGAACTGAGGAATCTTTTTGCTGCAAATGTTTCCGCTGTGACTGAACCAGTGAAAGTATGGCAAACTTAGACAAAGTAGCTATAGAGCACTCATCACTTGCTCCTCTAATGGCGCTGACGCGATTATCCCTAGAACTCGCTGCGTGACAATTATGACTCTCACTCCGGACCGGCGTCACACCAACGCCCCGCTCCCTAAAGTGTCAGCGCTAATAACGCTTCCCTCTCTGTCAGGGTAGAAATACAGACTGGTGTTCTATCTAAAACACTAATGCCCCCCTCACTCACCCACACACCCCTCTCCTCTGTCCTACCCCCTGCTCCGCTGGGGCTGTGTGTTGGGTGACAGTGGTAGCCTCAGGGGCCATGGGTGCTGTTGACAGACTGGAAGGGGGTGAAAATTTGAAGGGGAGTCAGTCAGACTGACACACACACATATACACACAGACCAATCTCCAGAGCGCGGGACATATAGTGGAAGTTTTAGGTGACGAGCTGACAGAGAGTAAAGGGAGGGACGGAGTGAGTGTGAGCAGCGTGAGGGAGAGTGGAGTGCTGGACTGGGGAGAGCAGAGAAGAAAAGAACCACCGCAGTATGAACTTAACCTCCAGAGTGAGGAGCTTGTAGTGCCCAGACTCAAATGGTTTACTGAAATACATGAGCAGCAGCCATATAAAAATAAGTCCAATGTCCTTTAAATCAGTCTATTTTCAAGTATTTTGGGGTTAGAGCTTTTTAAATGCACATTTTGAAAATGATTGAAAGTGTTACATTAAGGTTAAGGTGCTTTTATTTTGTCATTATACAACAACTGTACAACGAAATTTGTCCTCTGCATTTGACGCCGCTGGGATGCCCCGTAAGGAGCAGTGGGCGGCGGCAGTACCATGCCTGGGGATCCATCTCCAGATGTGGAGCCAGGCTGATGGTCAGAATCACTCTGCTGGAGGACTCACCTATTATACATGTTTTTAGTGGGAACCAGAGGAAACTGACACGGGGAGAACATGTAAACCCCACACAGAAAGGCCCTGTCCTGGTGCTAACCGCTGCGCCACCGTGCCGTCAAACTGTGTAATATTGCCTCTGTCCAGCGAGAGACTGACTGAGCCAATCCATGTGTGAGAAACACTGACACTTTGAATCAAGTTAAAACATTCAGTGCAGGGGAAAGTAGAGATTAGATCAAATCAAGTTGTTTTGTGTAGTCCAATATCCCAACAGGAGTTGACACAGAAGTCCACCAAACATCAAAACAGGGAAACAAGTAACCAATGTAATATCCAAGCAAATGTTACGTTCAAGCGAATGTAATGTCTAAGCAAATGTAATGTTTAAACAAATGTAATGTTTAAACAAATGTAATGTTTAAACAAATGTAATGTCTAAATAAATGTAATGTCAAGGCAAATATAATGTCCAGGCAAATGTTATGTTCAAGCAAATGTACAGTAATGTCTAAAGGTCAGCACACACTACACGATTTTTATGCCTGATTTGATACAATTCTCCGTCACACCGAGTCTTCTCGAGTCGTGTCTAGGTGAAGGCAGTGGCACAGAGTCGTGTCTCGTAGTGTTTAGAGGGTCACGACTGGACTCATGTTTGGATCATGTAATGTGGGTAGCAGAAAGAAGCGACTAAACCTCAGACGCAGGAAATCAAACATGTTTGATTTTTAAAATGTGTCACACAGAACGCAGTGGCCAATGACAGAGTGAAATACAGACAGAAAAACACCGATGTGCCTCCCTTTTCATTTCTGTGTCATATGCTGAGGGGCGACAGTGGCGCAGATGGTAGAGCGGGTCGTCTCATGATCGGAAGGTCAGGGGTTCGAATCCCGGCTCCTGCAGATTGATTGGTTGGTGGTGGTCGGAGGGACCGTTGGCGCAGATGTGTGCAGCCTCGCTTCTGTCAGTCTACCCCAGAGGAAACTGTGGCTACAAATGTAGCTTACCACCATCAGCATGGAGTGAATGAACCCCCCTCCCTTTCATGTGAAGCGCTTTGGGTGTGACTTGTGTCATATAAAAAGTGCTATACAAATAAGATTCCCTTCCCTTCCCTTGTAGCATTAGCTTTCTCTGGTGGTAATGCTATCAGGCATCATCGAGGCCCAAACACATTCCCAGCGCAGATTCAGCCACTGAAATAAGTTTTCTTGTGGCCGCTTTTAATCCTGAGTGTTTAGGTCAAAGAAACACTGATGTGTGTCTTTGTAAAAGTCCCAGAGCTGCTGTAGCTCTGGTTCACAACACGATAATCCTCTGACTTGTTTACATCTGCGGGCCGGCATAGGATCTGCCCCGATGGCTCAGCTACAACGTATGTCACTGTTGGGGAACGCTCCTGATTGGTCGATGCTCGCGAATTTCTCCAAAAAGTTCAACATTTCCCAACTGTAGCGTTGGCCACGCTGGACGCCCTGGAGCCGCGTCAAAAGCTTACCACGCACAAAAATCTTCAAAATGCACCGCATAAGAGGCGACTGATGCGCTGCGGGACCTCTTGACTCTCCCCGAGGCGCATCCTCCATGTATTTTAAATGTAAACCTGACGCTTTGGAGGCGTCGGCCGTGTTTGGTGTGGACGCAGCACAAACAACTAATTTCATGGCCACAGCCCACGTGAAAAACAGCACAACTTTATATCACTAAAAGTTCACAAGAACCAGCTACATTTCAACCACAGAGTTTAGCTTTTCCATTTGACTGAACTATAGACAAGTTGAAGGCTCGAACCTGCAGCACTGAAATGTGTTGTTGTGACAGCGATCACATGACACTGTTGACCAATCCGGACACACACGTGTTTCCCACGTTCACAAACAGAGGCCTATCTTTGCTGATCTGGGGTCAGTTTTTGGAGCCGCAGGAGAAATGAAGTCGGAGAGAGGACAGATGTGTTGTGTTAAAAAAACATCAGCTGTTTGACAGACTGGTGTAGTGTGTTCGCTCTTACGATTCTCAGTTGTTATGTAATCGCACTAAATCCAGTCTTGTAGTGTGGACTTCCCAATTCTTTTTAAAATCTTTGAAAACTGGAAAAATTGTGTGTGCTGCCCTTAAAGAGTAACTAAACACCAAATCAAGTTTTTTTTTTACTGATAAACTGTCTCAATGGGTGTCTCATAGTGTTGTCTACTGGTCCCTGACATTATTCTGACATTATAGCGCAAACATGTGTCAAATCCTAACTTTGGCCTGAAAACGAATGGGTTCAGGGTAAACTCTGCTACTAAATTAGAATTTCCTGATTGGCTGGAGACGTGTCCACGGCCTCCACAGAACGGCATAAGCCGCACCAGCTCCACACATCGTCATCAGGTGCTGCCAATTGTCCTGCCCCTGTACCTGTGGTTTATAACCAAGTCCCTCCCACGTAATCAGTCTGCTGTGATTGTGCCAATGCAAAGGCCCACACACTCACCCCCCGCATGTCACCCCCAAACCTCAGAGACCGCCTCTTTCACGGCAATTTTGACTTTTGTTTGTGGGTGGGGAAAGGCTTTGGCACGCCCGTTTAGTTACTCTTTAAAGAGACTAGGTCGTCTTATGCTCACTACTGCCACCTCAGGTCTTAGGTGTAACTGCAGCTTCTATATTAAACTTGTGCATGATGGCACTTCAGACCCAAATCAACAACTTTTTGAGTGCAGGATTGTAGAGGCAGTTGTGGTGAACAGGTCTGGGCTCATTCTACACATTAGGACATGGCTGGAACGTGTAGGGGGATGAAAATACTTAATTTTAACATTTTTTAACTCTGTATAGTCCCTTTAAGCAAATGTAATGTCCAAGCACATGTAATGTCTAAGTAAATGTAATGTCCAAGCAAATGTGATGTCTAAACAAATGTAATGTCTAAACAAATGTCGTGCAGTGGGAAAAAAAAAATAAATAAATAAATCAGTGGAAGAAAAATAAACCTTGCTGAAACAGGCCTCAAAAAGTAAGGGAAAAGTATTCCTCAAAACACTGACCTAAGTAAAGTAAATGTACCTAATCTTTGCATTTTTACTTTGAAACAGAACTACAAGAGAAACCAACATATTTTTGAAGGATTTTGTTTTTTATGTATTTAATCACCAGCACGTTTTCATTGTTTTTACTGAGAGGGGGGGCCTTGGACCAAACACCTGTAGAATGCCTGATAAGATAGGTCCATCCAAGCTTCGGACGTTCCTCCAGGTTTACAGACCTCCATCGTGCGTATTTCTGCTCAAACTATGACCTTCCCAAATGGATTTATTTGGCACATATTAGTCGTCTTGTATTAACACTACTTCTATTCCAGTGTGAACTAGCTGGATTGCGTGGGTCAGAGAGGTGATGGGTGCGGCAGATTAAAAACACAACTCTTACATTCTAGACCCCGGCAGTGCGTCATTGAACCAGCACGAGCTCTTGGAGCATTCCCTTCCGATGATTTTCTATTGGGGTCTATGTGGCTCGCGCAGTTCGTACATCACCATTCTCCCCTATCTAATTCCATGAATGTATCCCTGTCCATCCGCTGACTTCTTAAGCCCTATTTGTTCTGGCTTCCTTCCAAATAAAGCTCTGCGCGCTAAATTGCAGTCCGCAGAAATCGAGATATAAACGCCGCCCTGCATTACTGTATAATATCCCTCCCTTTAATTAACTGAAAGCCGTGCAGACATTTATTGGATTGCCAGTTACTTGTTAATGGCCATAAATTACCGCGCCACAAAAGAATGATTGCTTATTTTACATCAATAATTTGTGGACCTTTAGCTAACGGTGCTTCATTAGGACTTCTGCGGGGACTGTCGTGGGGAATGAGGAGATGTGATGGAGGAGAGCGTGGATGGGAAGTGACGGAAAAGGTTCTGCTCTCTGCAGTGGAAATGTACGGCAGTCAGGAGATGGTGCATGCACTCCAAATGAAACGCCGCTTCATTTAAACAGATTACTGGCATAAATATGTGGAGTAAATAAAAATGTAGTCTTTCGTTTAATGTTTACATGTGGAAATGTGGCCTTTGGTTGTTGTTTGTGGGTAGAAAATAAAAATAATTCAAATAATTCATAGAGCCAGGTTTCAATTACAGATTTTCTTTAGTTGAATATCAGTTTAAAATGTGTTTTCAGAAAGAATTTTGACATTTTATTTAGTCTTTGATGAAACTGTTGTTATTATTGAAAAGATCTCAAAATGTATTAAATCAGACTAATAATTGGATACTGAAAAATCCTTGTCTGCAAAGCAAGTACCGGTACAATGAAAAAAAAAAAAAGATCTTGAAAAGAAAATACATTTATTTGTAAAATACACTACTTTAAACCAGTATTTAGCCTACCGTCATGGCTAAATGTTGCTTTTTTTATGTGATTTTGTCTGTAAAATAATAACTAATTCCTTTGAGTGAAGTAAATTATTATAATTGGGGGGCCCCGGGAGATTTCCAGATTGATAAGGGTCATGGACATGAAAACTTATGAATGGATAACAATGTTCGAGAAATTGATTAAAAACACGAAATGGATGCTAAAGATGCAAAATAATATGATAAACTTTTATTTTTTACTGAACTGTAAAACTGCAGTGTAAGACATTGACTGGTGCTTCTGTTTCTGTTGGGACAGGCTTTAGCTTCTGCCTATTTCATTTCAGACTTAATGCATATTTTTTCCCTCTCTTTATTGTCAAATGTTTAAATGTCTGAATGAATTGGATGTCCAGACAAATGTAATGTCTAAGCAAATGTAATTACCCAAGCTAATGTAATATCTAAGTAAATTTAATGTCCAGGTTAAACCGCTCCCTGAGGTTCTCACCGTGTTTAGTCCTGACTCTAGGACCAGCAACAGACCTCTCCCTGAAGTTCTCATCGCATTAACCCAAGTGTCCACATTTGTAGCAACACCTGTATGATTTTTCTGTGTGTGTGCAAACCAAACAGAGCACATCAGGTGTTTTTGATGAGGAAAAGTCAATGCCAGAACTCCCTCTGTCCCATCGCATAAGCGTATGTCCATTCCTGGTCCCTCTGCACCAGCTTGCCCACCGGCAGGAACAGATTCACCGCGGTGGGTCCGACGGCTGGTGACTCCCCTCATCACGCTGCCGGCGCTCGCGCACAGCCGCCACTGATCCGACAGCGAGGCAACGAAGATCTGACAGGGCCTGCCACAAAAATCACCGCGGCACACACTCAACCAAAGTCCTCAAAGTCAAAAAGAGCAGTCAGCTACCGGGGTCCACACGCAGCCCGCCCCTGTCACCAGCGATCAGCCCGGACGGAGATCTGTGGGAGACACAGGCGCGGGAGGGGGTCAGGCAGACAAAAGAGCAAGTGCGAGTGACAGGACAGGAAGGGAAAGCCAGCCATGACCCTGTGATCTTAATGCCCCCACACTGTAAAAAGGAATACCTATGGACTGAAATATTGATTTGCTCATTGTATGATGTATCTTATTGTCCCATCCTCCAAGCCACTGCACCTGAAAATGAATGTGGCGCAACATTTCCTTTTAACCCGTAATCCTGTGTACTGTTTAGCACATTTTCTTTGATTTGTTTTGTCATCTGATGATCATTTTGACTGTGTTGCAGCGTTGGGTCAGAATTTTTTCCGAAAATTGGAAATCGAGTGATATTTTTGAAAACTGGTGTCTAATTATGATGTGTTGGACGAAGGAGGACAGATCATTGACGTTTCCTGACTTTAAGCTCTCTGGAAACATCTTTGTCAAGTACCTCGGTCACATCATAACAGATCAAGCAAATGTTCTGTCATGGAAATTCTCCTCCTGCTGTGTACAGGTGAAGTGATCTCTACTCGAGGTGACTGTTCACCTCTGTACACATCTGAGGGTCAATTATAAAAAGTCCAGCGTCCAGTGGCATACAATACAATACAATACAATCATTTTACTAAAAAAGCCCTGATGGACATGTGCCAGTGAACTCTACGTGGCTAATCGAGTAAACACTCTGCGTGCTGTCTTGAGAAACCTGATATTTATAAATGCTTAACTTGTACTTTTTGTTTAACAATAAATCTTTGTATTGTTGGTTTGAATACTAGTCATCTCCTAAAACAAACGTATGCAAAACCTCAACACTGTCATCCTATTGAAGACCACTCTTCCCAGAAGATGGTGAAAGACTGTGGAGTGGAGCGAGCCGCAAGGCAAGGCAAGTTTATTTGTAGAGCACAATTCATACACGAGGCAATTCAAAGTGCTTCACAGTTGCAGAAAAAATTACAAGAAAACAGATAAAATCAATCAATAAAACATCAACATAAGTTAATCAATTACAGTAAAAGGCAAGAGTGCAGATAAAATACTTTCAGAGTCATATGCACGGGTAAAAAGAGCTGTTTTCAGCCTGGATTTGAACATTGTCAGAGTTGAGGCCTGTCTCACATCCTCATGAAGAGGATGTGAGACAGGAGGAAGAGGAAGGAGGAGGAGCTGACCAGTGCCGGACACCACGGACACCACGCTCCACGGACACCACGCTCTTAAACAGGGACAAGCCCGCTGCCGTTTCAGAGGACCACTGAAGGTAGTGCTGCTCAGGTCGGCCCACAGCGGCTCAGCACTAACACAATGACAAATAAAGCACTAACTTACTTATTGAGGGCACCCTTAACCAGGCCTTAAACCAGGATGTTGGTCAGGAGTACCAAGCTGGAGGAAGAATTAATCAATCAGTCAAGTTGTTTGTATAGCTCAATATCACAACACAAGTTAGCTCTTTATTTTGCTGTTGTTTTTGTCTTATTCTTCATCATTTATTGTTACTTTGCCCTATGTTCCTTTGTTTATGATTTGCTACCTTGTAAATATTAAATGTAATGTTACTATTTTTATTTTGGGGTGGGCGCTTATAAGCCTTTGGCTTCAGCCCACTCCCTTTGAGCAGGTTAACTGCTCAAACAAATAAATAAACTAAACTAAACTAAACTAAGCTCACAGAGCAGCACCAAACATTACAACAGTGAAACAATAAATAATATAATGTTGTATGATGTAATGTCTAAATAAGCGTCAGCAGCTGACTGAAGCATCCCCCGTCCTTAAACCCTTCTACACGCAAGGAACAATTCCAAAAAACAGGGTGAGCAAAGAGAAACCTCCGGGAGAACCTCAGAAGGAGAGATCCACTCCCATGGATGGACAGGCTATAGATAGACCCAGGGCTGATGGGAGTCCATCAGGAAGAACGACCAGTTGGATAGGGGTTCCTCTGCGGATAGGGCTTGTGACGAAATGAGTTCTACACTTTACTTGTCCTTTACTTTTCACATACACAACTGCAATAGTCTAATAAGCTGCACATGAGCACAGAGGAGAGTGGGACACCATGTGAATGTGATGAAGGAAATATTGTATCATAGTTAACCCCTTAACCCCCACCTGAACTGAGCACATTTTCTCCAGTTCCCAAATCTAAAAGCTTCATGAACAAAGCGTCAAAACAGCGGCGAAAACAAGGAGAAAATACAACAAAAAAGCAACAAAAGAGCGACAAAAAACGTGACAAAAACTTGACGAGAATACTTTTAATAAAGCGTCAAAAAGCAAAAGCGAAAAATGACAAAACATGACCAAAAAAAAAAAAACACTACAAAAAACAGACCAAAAAAAAAAAGGCGAAAACAACAACAAGCACTTAGGTCTTAGCTTTCAAATGAGGCGTTACACTGACCTATAGGCTGTAAGCTCCAGTCGAAAATGCGCTCGGTTTCAGCAAGTTTGCTTGGTTGAGACCGATTTTCTTCATCGTCAAAAGACCAAGGACCAGACCCTCCAATTCTGGGCCGAAGTAAAGCACCACTTTCTACAAATGCCAGTGTAGTGAATGGATGTTCTGCTAAGACATTTTAAAGGAACTGACAGTACATTTTTTACATTAAGAGAAACATTTTACAGGCATTTCATCTCTGGTCACCACTGTTGCGCTTGTTGAATGAATAGAAAAGAGCAGTTCATAAATGTAGCCTGCTTAACGTCAGCTTGTTAGTCAGTGTATCCATTTTGCAGTGCACAGCCTATATGTTCTGTCTTGTTGCCTCTGGGGATTGTCTCTCTCCTCCCATGTGACGCGTGTGTCCGATGTTCCACGTCCTGCTTCCCTTCTGATGCCCCCCCTTCCCAAACCCGTCAACCTGCGAATGAGCGGTGGTGACAGGGCCGGGGGACGGCGTGCGGCACAGCACTGGCACAGGCTCCACTGGTACTTCAGGGGCGGGGGTTAAAACGAAGTCGGTGCTGCGAGAGAACTGTTTATTTTTGCAAGACGGGCAGAAAAAGTGGCTAAAAAACGCTGAGCTGCGGATCACGTCGAGCAGCATACACGGTGACTTTCGATGTTTTTGTTTGTTCTAGGGGAGAAGCGAGCCGCTTTGGGTAAACTTGGGATGACTTTGGGATCGTTCTCAATCTCCTCGTTGTGTCGGAAGTGGGGGGCTGTCAGGAGAGCTTCGCCTCAGCACTTCAGAGGTGGGGTACGGAGGAGGGCGCGGTATTGTCCGAAATGACAGGTCAATCACCCAAAATATGGCTGCTTCACAATGGCAGCGGCCTGTGTTCACTCCATCTCTGTCCCTGTTCATTACATGCACACGACAACTGTTTCTAGTGCCCTGTGTGGTCACTGCGAGTAGCCCTGAGCTGGTCGAGTGTTCACCCCTGTTTCAAAGCTCAGTGGTGAAATACTACAGTATTACTGTGTCTTTGGCAAGACACGGCAGGTGAAAACACTACAGTTTACCTGTTTTTTTTATTACAAAGAAAGAAAGAGGACGCCACTTAACTAAATTGTTAGTTGTGTCCAACCTCATTTGCTAACTTTCTAAACGTATTTGTAACGTCACAATTATTCACACAGAGGAGTTTGCATCCACATTTTCACACTCACAGAATTTCCTCTCATATTTATGTCAGTAATGTTCAGTTTCAAATAGATGTCGCCCCATTCACCTGCAGTGTCTCGCCTTAAAAGAACAGGCCACCTTTTTTACACACTGAGATATGTTCTTACCTGAGCTTAGACGAGTTGATGCATACCTGTCTGGTCTTTGGGCGTGCGCTCAGTCACACAAATATTGTTAGCATTTTGTGTACAAGTCTTTAGAAGGTTTAGCACCAAAGTACATCTCTGACATGTTTCTTTGTTTGTTTGTTTTAAACCTTTATTTAACCAGGAAAGTCCCGTTGAGATTACTAATTTCTTTTTCAAGGGCCCTGAGAACTTCAGGGAGGGGTCTCCTGGTGGTTCCCAGAGTCAATAATAAACACGGTGAGGCTGCGTTTCAGTTTCATGCAGCTAAAATCTGGAACAGTCTTCATGAGGATGTGAGACAGGCCTCAACTCTGACAATGTTCAAATCCAGGCTGAAAACAGCTCTTTTTACCCGTGCATATGAAAACTGAAAGTATTGTATCTGCTCTCTTGCCTTTTACTGTCATTGATTAACTTTATGTTGATGTTTGATTGATTTGATCTGCTTTCTTGTAATTTTATGCAACTGTGAAGCACTTTGAATTGCCTTGTGTATGAATTGTGCTCTACAAATAAACGTGCCTTGCCTTGCCCCTTCCAGCAGAGGTACAGCTCCAAACTGGGGTGAAGTTAGAAGCTACCAAGTTGTTCCACGTTTTCCCTTTAAATACAGTTACGTGAAAAGTTACACGATCCAAGTCTAGTTACACAAAATTAAAACATGTCGATGTCTGCGCAGTAATATCTCACTTTACTGCACGGACGTCGAAGTGCTCCTATGTTATTACGCCTTACATATATAGTACCCCTTTAATCTGCTTAGAAAATCGACATGTTTTAATTTTGTGTGAAGGTTCTTAGCTTTCATGGGATGAAACCTGTGCTTGTGTCCTCTGCAGTTTGCTTTGTTTGTTTTGAATGAAAGAACCCCAATTAGCGTAGTCTAATCTTCCTGCCGCGTAACAAACTCCACTGTATTTAGACAGTTGTTGTTTTTCAAAGCAGTAAAAGCATACTACAAACATTACCTTTAAATGACGGGTGCTTTGACAACAACTGTACAATACAATGTGTCCTCTGCATTTGACCCATCCATCGATGCCTGAGTGCCATCCATCCATATTCTTCCACAGCCCCTTATGGCTCCTCCTGCAGGTGGTGGGTCCACGGAAGGACGGCCTCATGGTTCTAACTTGGCCATATAATTAGAATATCATGAAAAAGTTCATTTCTGTAATTCAACTTAAAATGTGAAACTAATATATTGTATAGACTCATTACATGCAAAGTGACATAGATCAAGCCTTTGTTTGTTATAATTTGATGATTATGTCTTACAGTCCATTTTCAAAATATTCTAATTTTATGAGATTTTTAATTTGGGGTTTTTACAAGCTGAGCCATAATCATCAAACATTATAACAAATAAAGGCTATACATATGTCACTTTGCATGTAATGAGTCTATCATATATTAGTTTCATAGTTTAAGTTGAATAACAGAAGTGAATGCACTTTTTCATGATATTCTAATTATATGACGAGCACCTGTATACAGAAAGTATCTATCACATTAACTCTCTTAAAGCAGTACTAAGTAACTCGTCCCCCTAGAGGCCATAAGCGCAACTGCAGGAGTCTTAGCAAGTTACGATTTTTTAACTTATTAAATGTCTTGGAGAGTAAATACTACGCTGTCAGAAAAGGTGAAGGGAGAGAGGGATGTTGTACATCCAGTTATACAATGGAAATATTTTTTTCACTCAAACTTGGCTGTAAATACTGCTTAAAGTGGCGCTAGCCCACAGTTAGATTTGCCCGTTAGCCTGTTAGCTTCTTCTCCGTGATTCTATTAGTGTGTATTGGTTGCTCCGCCCCGGTGGCAGTCAAGTTGCAAGCATGGTTTTCTGGCCAGAGACACCAGGGGGAGATGAAAGACCCCCCAATCATCCCATTAACACTTGTATTACCCCCAGAGGGACTACGGAAAGGATTTATTAAGGTAAACACGTTACTTAGTACTGCTTTAAGTCAATTCTGTTTCGAACTCTCTTGGCAAAAACAAAAACCTAAATTCACAATTTTTTTTACCCGTTTTGTAGATGGGGGTATAGTAACCTAACCTAGTATAGCTTCAGTAAACCTCAAATACAAGTAAATCTGTTTTTGTCTATTTGGGTTGACCATACACAACATCAACAAATCATAATACAACAGACTTATTCACTGATGAATACTTTTACAACATGTTCCTGGGTATAGGGCCTCTCTCATGTAGCTGAGCATTACATTAATGTGCAAAATAGAACTGGAGAAGAAGAACTGAGGCTCCAACATGGACTGGTCGTTAGTACCGTAGTCTTCAGCCCTGTCTGCAGAGGGACTCCCATCGGCCCAGGGTCTATCTACAGCCTGTCCGTTCAATGTAAGTGAAGCGTAAGAATGTTTAACCTGCTCCTGTTGAGATGAGAGCTGAATCCATCATCACGTAACTAAAACATATAGTATAATCATGGCTTGTACATCGGAGCACTGATTCACACTGACGTCCACTCTTCAGGCCGAGTGGTGTTGGTGTAATCACTGGAGTGGCAGCTTACCTGAGGCCTATAGGTTTACGAGGATCAGCCGCTTTGCTCAGATAACCAGCTCTCTCCATCAGGATCTGGAGCTAATCCCGAGTTATCCGCGCTCCTGTTCCACAATATTAGCTCGACTTCTGAAATAAAATGTTATCCGCCATCTGGACGACACATTTGAGGAGAGATCAATTTCAATCAGGGCGAATTAGCAGGGGAGCCTGACATATTTGACTAACAAGCCATTTGCCGCCGAAACCTCTGACCCGCAGCTGCGCTCCCAGTCAGACAATAATCTGACTGGGAGCACAGAATTATGTGGCTTTTCAATTAGCCGGATTAAAGAAACATGTGGAGGGAGATGTATGTCACTGTCTGAGGTGAAGTGACCAGCCAACAGGCCAACTGCATAAAATGCTATCTCATCTCACACAAACATGACTTAAAAGGGCTTGAATTATCGGAATTTGTGTTAAGTATAGATTTGGATCATGTAATTGCCAATGGAACAAGAATCCATTTTCTTGCCTTTGACTTTTTTTAGGTCAAATTTCAAGGGTTTTTGTCTTATTTCAAGTGCACAAGTAAATTTCTAAAATTATAGGCGAATTAATTAATCCATTGGCTCTTATTTCAAGACAGTCCAAACCTTCTCAAAATCAGCATTAATTATCTTAATTCAAGCCATTTGTCTAAGATAAAATGGCATGTTCAACAGTCTACTGGAAAATGATGTGACGTTCAACGCTCATAACTCAGTTGGAGGTTTTGAACAACTCATCTTGAATGGGTCTCGTTTATGAAAATGACTGTATCACAGCAGAGCAGGCGAGTGAGATCTTTATGGTCTTGAAGACATAGCAGCTGTTGCCCAAACTTTTATTTACCTAAACATATTTCAATGGGATACTCAAACTATTCCATGTGAGCATGAGACTGAAGAAGAAGATCTTTATTTATATAGTGCCTTTCACAGACATGATCACAAAGCGCTTTACATGAGACAATTGTACATTCGCACTGAACCTGGGACCTTCTTGCTGTAAAGCGAGAGCGCTGACAGACGGACCGGACTGTTCTTGTGAAGATGGAGCTGAGATCATGGACACTAGTGGTCAAAGTGAGTTTCCTAAGGGTGAGGAGCTCGTAGTAGAGCTGCTGCTCCTTCACGTCTCATTTCGGACGCCTCATCGCCTCCCTGGGGTGGTGTTCCAGGAACATCCCATCAGGAGAAGGCCATGCTGGAGGGACGTGTGAATGGGACTGGCCACATTGAGCTGTGTGTAAGACGCATTCCTCAAACAGAATCCTATTTTCCCACGCGTGCGTTAAGCGTTGTGTGATACGATGCCAGTGTGTTTGGCCCCTGAGCCACAGCCTGTCAGGAGTTTTCTCACAACCTAAAGACTTAGATGTGCTAAACTTTTATGTGTGCTGTTTTCCTCAATAAGCAAGTTTCACTTCCGGGTATTTGAGCTGACGCAGAAAAGGATTCAATATAATTAATAAAATCTTAATTATTGGACTCGATTATGAAATACTTGTCTGATACAGGGAAATTTAAACACAGTTGTTTTTTTCTATATTGCAACAGTGCAGAATATGTAAAAAACGCAATTCTTGATTTTGCATTTTCCTTTTAAAATCAAAAATATAATGAACGCAAAAGTACACGGACCACTGTGGAGCTGTTTTTTATTTATTTTGTTGTGCGTTTGTACAATGACAATAAAGGGATTCTGATTCTGATCTACAGACACCACATTTTCCAGACTGTAATATATGAAGCTTTCTACAGAAGGATCTTTCAAGATCTTATTTACAGCAGCTTTGTATCCCAAAAAACAAGGCAATTTTCCTGAAGTCCTCCCTGCCTCGCCTCTATCTCTGGGATGAAGTGTAATTTGTTGAAACAGGAAGTTGGTGATGTTACAAACGAGCCCTGGCCGTTACATAACATCCCTGCACCACACTTAAACTCCTGCAGTAACCTTCGAACCATCTAAATGAATATGATTTACGCCGGAGCCATCCCGCTCCCTCCAGTGACTGTGAAAATAGATTTATGTGGCCGTATTGTAATAAATGGCGGCGGACTCGCACACAGCGCACAGTTTGAGCCATAAACCTCTTTCTGCCATGATCTGATGCATGGCCCCCCGCTGACTCCACTAACAGTGATGTATTCCACAGGATGAATGTGTAATTACGCTTTGGCAGGGGCTGCACACTTACTTAGTGGCACACTTCATTATCCGCCGCGCTCCCGCTCCAGCCGCGCTCCCTCAGCTGATTTAAAGGTAAAGTGCTGGATATACGCGCCGCATCTGCCCGCGCTCCCCATTCATCCTCCAGCAGCGCGGGCTTTCAGGGGGACGCTTGGAGCTCTGAGGGGGCGCTTTTCAACGGGTGGGCCGAGTGGGTGTCCCGCTGTCAGTGGGTTAGCCATATCTGCTGACTATGCTATGATAGTTTATGATAGTCTGCTTTAATGTCGATGCTTGAATCAACAGAACCAGCAGGAAACAGTGTGTGTTTTATATAGTATTTTATATAGTTATATAGTGAGCTATTTAGAAGCCTAAAATACTCTTGATGTAATGAAAGATATATGACCCCTGCTCTAATGTTCAGACCAAACGCGACTAAAGTGTCAGGTGCGGGTGATCGCTGTGTATTAAGGGTTTACACAGGCAGAAGCAAGTCAAATTTAATGATTTTTAATGTCATTTTTAATGCCAAAATACTATATTTTGATGCCACAAACGAAGATAAAAATCTCTGCATATTTCCTGTCTTAGAATTTGCAAACATTTGATCAAACAGAGGAAAGATATTTTGAAGTGTAGTCCAACACACTCATGCGAGCATCATCTATGTGAACTTGGAGCAACACAACCTCACCTACATCATAAAGACACAAGTCAAATGGAATCACCGTCTGAAAAGAGCGAGTGGGGCAAGGCTGTGCAGAGAGCTTCAGAGGGGCAGGGGCTCAAAATTCAAAAGGTATCACTCCGTAGATTTGGTTAATGAAATGGAAAAACAAACCACCAAGTTAAAGAGGTGTAGGATGAGAACAGAAGGCCCAAATACAGGTTAAATCCTTTAAATGGAAACCAGAAGCCAGATCCAAAAACAGCGCATACAGATCCATCTACGCACTGGGAGAGAGGTCGTCACTTGACTACTCCCATGATGCACTTCTCTGCATAACTTTCTCTCAGAACAGGTTTTCTGAGGTTTTCTGGGTCACTATGGGTGTTAAAATAAACTGCTTTAACTTACATTGGAAAATGTAAAGTGAAAAAGTCTGTCCACTGCTCATTATAAGTTAACATTAGGGAACCATGACTCACTAAAAACTGCAAAAGGAGGGGATAAAGAGCTGCAATACTGTAATCGTTGGATCAGATTGACAAAATATAAAGTCCGATCTGAAGCACAAGATTTGGAGATGGTTGTTCTGTGCAGGATCTGCCTCTGCTTCCACTCCCTCTCTATGAGCGCTGCTGTTTGCTGCAGGACCGACGGGCGGGACACTGAAAACACTATTTTAGCTTTCAGTGACCCTATGAGTTGTTAACATGGTGCCTTTGCTTTCCACACTGTGGTCTCTATGATGCTCCATTGCTTTTTAGGGTTTCTGGTAGGTTTTCTCTGCTGATGGAACCATCTCCATGTAGGAGCAGTGTGTGTTTTATACAGCATTTATACAGCATATACGTAAACAAGGCGCCCTTGCTAATCAAACAGACTCATTATCGGGAGCCGATATTCTTTTGAGCCGGTCGAACCAGATGTGTAAATGTCCATCGACATGCAGATTAAAATTTGGTTGTAATTACATAACTCTTCCACTAGGCCTGGTGCCTTTGGTACCCCTCTGTTGGCGCTGTCTTGAGCTATGATTCCCAGTAGAGATGCGCGGGTCGGTTTTTTTTTCTGACCCGCCCGTTTGTTGTATATTTGCGGTACTCGACCCGACCTATTCCGTGGACCCCTTGGGTTGACCCGTGCATCTCTAGTTCCCAGATAATCGTACATAATGAGCAATAGGCCTCTCGAACATAACATTACTCATGCCCCTCAAATCCTATTTGCCAATACCTATTAGTGAAACTTTTTTGTACCACCCCCAGGACCCAGATACCCTTAGACCTCTATATTGATACATTTGATAAATTCCCATTGAGATTAAGAATCTCTTTTACAGGGAGTCCTGGCCCCAGAGGGGAACTACTGTACATGTTTTAGTGGTAGGGAAAACGGAGTACCCGAAGGAAACCTACGCAGACAAGGGGAGAACATGCAAACTCCACACAGAAAGACCCCGTCCAGGTGGGAATCAAATCCAAGACCTTCTAGCTGTGAGGCACGAGCACTAACCTATGCACCATCGTGCCGCATGTTGCGAGTTGTCA
Source organism: Neogobius melanostomus (assembly GCA_007210695.1). Classification (NCBI taxonomy): domain Eukaryota; kingdom Metazoa; phylum Chordata; class Actinopteri; order Gobiiformes; family Gobiidae; genus Neogobius; species Neogobius melanostomus. The sequence goes on from VHKM01000751.1 coordinate 149,476, forward strand.
GATGACTCACTCTCCCGTCCCTCATTGTCAGTGCTTTTTGAGAGTTTGGAAAAAGCTTCTAGTTACCATCGAAAGGATTTACAATGATTTTGCCCTTTGTTGACTTCATTCTCACTCTACACCTCCCTAACTCCCTCTACACCTCCCTAACTCTCTCTACACCTCCCTAACTCTCTCTACACCTCCCTAACTCCCTCCACACCTCCCTAACTCTCTCCACACCTCCCTAACTCTCTCCACACCTCCCTAACTCTCTCTACACCTCCCTAACTCTCTCCACACCTCCCTAACTCCCCCTACACCTCCCTAACTCTCTCTACACCTCCTTAACTCTCTCTACACCTCCTAACTCTCTCCACACCTCCTTAACTCTCTCTACACCTCCCTAACTCTCTCCACACCTCCTTAACTCTCTCCACACCTCCCTAACTCTCTCTACACCTCCCTAACTCTCTCTACACTCTTCCTCTACACTCCCTAACTCTCTCTACACCTCCCTAACTCTCTCTACACCTCCCTAACTCTCTCTACACCTCCCTAACTTCTCCACACCTCCCTAACTCTCTCCACACCTCCCTAACTCTCTCCACACCTCCCTAACTCTCTCTACACCTCCCTAACTCTCTCTACACCTCCCTAACTCTCTCCTACACCTCCCTAACTCTCTCCACACCTCCCTAACTCTCTCCACACCTCCCTAACTCTCTCCACACCTCCCTAACTCTCTCTTACACCTCCCTAACTCTCTCCACACCTCCCTAACTCTCTCCACACCTCCCTAACTCTCTCTACACCTCCCTAACTCTCTCTACACCTCCCTAACTCTCTCTACACCTCCCTAACTCTCTCTACACCTCCCTAACTCACTCCACACCCTTCTCCCTAACTCACTCCACACCTCCCTAACTCTCTCTACACCTCCCTAACTCACTCCACACCTCCCTAACTCTCTCTATCACCTCCCTAACTCACTCCACACCTCCCTAACTCTCTCCACACCTCCCTAACTCTCTCTACACCTCCCTAACTCACTCCACACCTCCCTAACTCACTCCACACCTCCCTAACTCTCTCTACACCTCCTAACTCACTCCACACCTCCTAACTCTCTCACACCTCCCTAACTCTCCACACCCTCCCTAACTCTCTCCTACACCTCCCTAACTCTCTCTACACCTCCCCTTAACTCTCTCCTACACCTCCCTAACTCTCTCTACACCTCCCTAACTCTCTCCACACCTCCCTAACTCTCTCTACACCTCCCTAACTCACTCCACACCTCCCTAACTCTCTCTAACACCTCCCTTAACTCATTCTCCACACCTCCTCTAACTCTCTTCTCTACACCTCCCTAACTCCTCTACACCTCCCTAACTCTCCTCTACACCTCCCTAACTCTCTCTACACCTCCCTAACTCTCTCTACACCTCCCTAACTCCCTTCTTACACCTCCCTAACTCTCTCTACACCCTTCCCTAACTCTCCTCCACACCTCCCTAACTCTCTCCACACCTCCCTAACTCTCTCCACACCTCCCTAACCTTCTCCCTACACCTCCCTAACTCTCTCTCACCTCCCTAACCTCTCCCCTCCAACTCCCCCTACACCTCCCTAACTCTCTCTTACACCTCCTTAACTCTCTCTACACCTCCCTACTCTCTCCACACCTCCTTAACTCTCTCTACACCTCCCTAACTCTTCCACACCTCCTTAACTCTCTCCACACCTCCCTAACTCTCTCTACACCTCCCTAACTCTCTCTACACCTCCCTAACTCTCTCTACACCTCCCTAACTCTCTCTACACCTCCCTAACTCTCTCTACACCTCCCTAACTCTCTCTACACCTCCCTAACTCTCTCCACACCTCCCCTCCTCAACCTCCTCTCTCCACACCTCCCTAAACTCTCTCTACACCTCCCTAACTCTCTCTACACCTCCCTAACTCTCTCTACACCTCCCTAACTCTCTCCACACCTCCCTAACTCTCTCCACCTCCTAACTCTCTCCACACCTCCCTAACTCTCTCTACACCTCCCTAACTCACTCCACACCTCCCTAGCTCTCTCCACACCTCCCTAACTCTCTCTACACCTCCCTAACTCTCTCTACACCTCCCTAACTCTCTCTACACCTCCCCTAACTCTCTCTACACCTCCCTAACTCACTCCACACCTCCCTAACTCTCTCTACACCTCCTTAACTCACTCCACACCTCCCTAACTCTCTCTACACCTCCCTAACTCACTCCACACCTCCCTAACTCACTCCACACCTCCCTAACTCTCTCTACACCTCCCTAACTCACTCCACACCTCCCTAACTCACTCCACACCTCCCTAACTCTCTCTACACTCTCCTAATCACTCCACACCTCCCTAACTCACTCCACACCTCCCTAACTCTCCTCTACACCTCCCTAACTCTCTCCACACCTCCCTAACTTCTCTCTAACACCTCCTAATCTTCTACAACCTCCCTAACTCTCTCTACACCCCCTAACTCTCTCCAACACCTCCCTTAACTCTCTTCTACCACCTCCCTAACTCACTCTCACACCTCCCTAACTCTCTCTACACCTCTAACTCACTCCCACAAGCCCTCCCTACTCTCTCTACACCTCCCTAACTCTCTCTACACCTCCCTAACTCTCTTCTACCACTTCCCTAACTCTCTCCACCACCTCCCTAACTTCTCTCCACACCTCCCTAACTCACTCCAACACCTCCCTAACTCAACTCCACACCTCCCTAACTCTCTCTACACCTCCCTAACTCACTCCACACTCCCGTAACTCTCTCTACACCTCCTTAAACTCACTACCACACCTCCCTAACTCTCTCTAACACCTCCCTTAACTCTCTCTACACCTCCCTAAACTCTCTTACACCTCCCCTAAAAACTCACTCCACACCTCCCTAACTCACTCCACACCTCCCTAACTCTCTTACACCTCCTAACTTCACTCCACACCTGCCCTTAACTCACTCCACACCTCCCTAACTCTCTCCACACCTCCCTACTCTCTCCAACTCCCTAACTCTCTCCACACCTCCCTAACTCTCTCCACACCTCCCTAACTCTCTCGCACACCTTCCCTAACTCTCTCTACACCTCCCTAAACTCTCGTTCTACAACCTTCCTTAACTCACTCCAACAACCTCCCTAACTCTCTCTACACCTCCCTAAACTCTCTCTACACCTCCCTAACTCTCTATACACCTCCCTAACTCTCTCCACACCTCCCTAACTCTCTCCACAACCTCCCTAACTCTCTCCACACTCCCTTAACTTCTCTTACACCTCCCAACTCTCTCTACAACCTCCCTAAAACTCTCTCTACACCTCCCTAACTCTCTCCACACCTCCCTAACTCTCTCCACACCTCCCTAACTCTCTCCACACCTCCCCTAACTCTCTCTACACCTCCTAACTCTCTCCACACCTCCCTAACTCTCTTCTACACCTCCCTTAACTCTCTCTACACCTCCTAACTCTCTCCACACCTCCAACCTCCTCTTACACCTCCCTAAACTCTCTCTACAACCTCCCTAACTCTCTCACACTCCCTAACTCTCTCCCACACCTCCCCTAACTCTCTCTTACACCTCCCTAACTCTCTTACACCTCCGTAAACTCTCTCCACACCTCCCCTAACTCTTCCTCCCACCTCCCTAACTCTCTCTACAACCTCCCTAACTCTCTCTACACCTCCCTAACTCACTCCACACCTCCCTAACTCTCTCCACACCTCCCTAACTCTCTCTACCACCTCCCTAACTTCTCTCTACCACTCTCCTAACTCTCTTTACACCTCCGTAACTCTCTCCACACCTTCCCCTAACTCTCTCCACACCTCCCTAACTCCTCTCTACAACCTTTCCCTAAACTCTCTTCTACACCTCCCTAACTCTCTCTACACCTCCCTAAACTCCTCCACACCTCCCTAACTCTCTCTACACCTCCCTAACTCACTCCACACCTCCCTAACTCTCTTCTACACCTCCTAACTCTCTCTAGCACCTCCCTAACTGCCTCCACCACCTCCCTAACTCTTCTCTACAACCTCCCTTACTCTCTCTACACCTCCCTAACTTCTCTCTTTACACCTCCCTAACTCTCTCTACACCTCACCTAACCTCTCTCTACACCTCTTAAAACTCACTCAAACACCTCCCTAATCTCTTACACCTCCCTAACTCCCTCCACACCTCCCTAACTCTCTCTACCACCTCCCTAACTCTCTCTACACCCCCCCTCCCTTAACTCTCTCTACACCTTCCCTAACTCTCTCTACACTCCCTAACTCTCTCTACACCTCCCTTAACTCACTGCCACACCTCCCTAAACTCACTCCACACCTTCCCTAACTCTCTACACCTCCCTAACTCTCTCTACACCTCCCCTAACTCTCTACACCTCCCTAAACTCTCTCTACACCTCCCTAACTCTCTCTTTACACCTTCCCTACTCACTCCACACCTTCCCTAACTCACTCCACACCTCCCTTAACTCTCTCTACACCTCCCTAACTCTCTCTACACCTCCCTAACTCTCTCTACACCTCCCTATCTCTCTCTTAACACCTCCCTAACTCTCTCTACACCTCCCTAACTCTCTTCCACCACCTCCCTAACTCTCTCTACACCTCCCTAACTCTCTCTATCACCTCCCTAACTCTCTCCACACCTCCTCAACTCTCTCTACACCTCCCTAAACCTCTCTCTACACCTCCCTAACTCTCTCTACACCTCCCTAACTCTCGTCTTTACACCTCCCTAACTCTCTCTACACCTCCCTCAACTCTTCCACACCTCCCCCATAACTCGCTCCACACCTCCCCCTAACTCTCTCTACACCTCCCTAACTCTCTCTACACCTCCCTTAAACTCACTCCACACCTCCCTAACTCACTCCACACTCCCCTAACTCCCTCCACACCTCCCAACTCCCTCCACCACCTCCCTAACTCTCTCTACCACCTCCCTAACTCACTCCACACCTCCCTAACTCTCTCTACACCTCCCTAACTCTCTTACACCTCCCTAACCTCTCTCCACACCTCCCTAAAAACTCTCTCTACACCTCCCTAACTCTCTCCACACGTCCCTAACAACTCCCTCCACACCTCCCTAACTCTCTCTACACCTCCCTAACTTCACTCCACACCTCCCTAACTCTCTCTACACCTTCCCTAAACTCCACTCCACACCTCCCTAACCTCCCTCCCACACCTCCCCTAACTCTCTCTACACCTCCCTAACTCTCTCTACCACCTCCCTAACTCTCTCCACACCTTCCCTAACTCTCTCTACACCTCCCTATAACTCTCTTCTACACCTCCCTAACTCTCTCCACATCCTCCTAACTCTCTCTACAACCTCCCTAACTTTCTCTCTACACCTTCCCTAACTCTTCTCCACACCTCCCTAACTCTCTCTACACCCTCCCTAACTCTCTCTACACCTCCCTAACTCTCTCTACACCTCTTAACTCACTCGCCACACCTCCCTAACTCACTCCACACCTCCTAACTCTCTACACCTCCCTAACTCCCTCCACCACCTCCCTAACTCCTCTTCTACACCTCTTAACTCACTCCACACCTCCCTTAACTCACTCCACTCACCTTCCCTAACTCTCTACACCTCCCTAACTCTTCTCCACACCTCCCTAACTCCCCCACACCTCCCTACAACTCCCTCCACACCTCCCTAACTCTCTCTACACCCCCTAACTCACTCCCACACCTCCCTAACCTCCCTCCCACACCTCCCTAACTCATCCACACCTCCCTAACTCTCTCTACACCTCCCTAACTGCCCTCCAACACCTTCCCTAACTCTCTCTACACCTCCCTAACTCCCTCCACACCTCAACTAACTCCTTCCACACCCTCCCTACTCTCTCTACACCTCCCTAACTCTCTTTTACACCTCCCTAACTCCCTCCACACCCTCCCTAAACTCCTCCCACACCTCCACCCTAAACTCTCTCTACACCTCCCTAACGTCACTCCACACCTCCCTTAACTCTCTCTACACCTCCCTAACTCCCTCCACACCTCCCTAACTCCACTCCACAACCTCCCTAACTCTCTCTACACCTCCCTAACTCCCTCCACACACCTCCCTAACTTCACTCCACACCTCCCTAATCTCCCTCCACCACCTCCCTAACTCTCTTTACACCTCCCTAACTCTCTCTACACCTCCCTAACTCTCTCGACACCTCCCTAACTCTCTCTACACCTCCCTATCAACTCTCTCCACACCTCCCTAACTCATTACTCTACACACTCCCTAACTCCCTCCACACCTCCCTAACTCTCTTTACACCTCCACTAACTCTACTCCACACCTCCCTAACTCCCTCCACACCTCCCAACTCTCTCTACACCTCCCTAACTCTCTCTACAACTCCCTAACTCCCTCACACTCCCTACTCTCTCCACACCTCCCTAACTCTCTCTACCCACCTCCCTAACGTCACTCCACACCTCCCTAACTCATCCACACCTCCTGAAACTCACTCCACACCTCCCTAAACCTCTCTACACCTCCCTAACTCACTCCACATCCTCCCTAACTCTCTCCACACCTCCCTAACTCTCTCTACAACCTCCCAACTCTCTTTCATACACCTTCCCTAACTCTCTCTACACCTCCCTAACTCTCTCTACACCTCCCTAAACTCTCCCTACACCTCCCTTAACTCCCTCCACACTCCTAACTCACTCCCACACCTCCTAATCTGCGCCTCCCCACACCTCCCTAACTCTCTCTACACCTCCCTAAACTCTCTCTACACCTCCCTAACTCACTCCACACTCCCTAACTGCCTCCACACCTCCCTAACTCTCTCTACACCCTCCCTAACTCTCTCTACACCTCCCTAAACTCTCTCTACACCTCCCTAAACTCACTCCACACCCTCCCTAACTGCCTTCACACCTCCCTAACTCTCTCTCTACACCTCCCTAACTCTCTCTACACCTCCCTAACTTCTCTCTACACCTCCCTAACTCAGCTCCACCACTCTCCCTAAACTGCCTCCACACCCTCCCTAACTCTCTCTACACCTCCCTAACTGCCTCCCACCCTCCCTAACTCTTCTCTACACCTTCCCTAAACTCTCTCTACAACCTCCCTAACTCCCTCCACACCTCCCTCAACTGCCTTCCACTACCTTCCCTAACTCTCTCTAACAACTCCCTAACTCTCTCTACACCTTCCCTAAACTCTCTCTAAACACCTCCCTAACTCCTCCACACCTTCCCTAATCTGCCTTCCACACCCCTCCCTAACTCTCTCTACACCCTCCCGTAAACTCTCTCTACACATCCCTAACTCTCTCCACACCTCCCCCTAACTTCTCCACACCTCCCTTCCAACTATTCTTCTCTACACTCCCTAACTCACTCCACACCTTCCCTAAACTCACTCACACCTCCCTAACTCTCTCTACACTCCCTTAACTCAATACCACAACCTCCCTAACTGCCTTCCACACCTCCCTAACTCTCTTACACCTCCCCTAACTCTCTCTACACCTCCCTAACTCTCTCTACACCTCCTAACTCACTCCACACCTCCCTAACTCTACTCTACACCTCCCTAACTGCCTCCACCACCTCCCTAACTCTCTCTACACCTTCCTAACTCTCTCTACACCTCCCTAACTCCCTCCACACCTCCCTAACTTGCCTCCACACCTCCCTAACTCTCTCTACACCTCCCTAACTCTCTCTACACATCCCTAACTCTCTCCACACCTCCCTAACTCTCTCCACACCTCCTAACTCACTCCACACCGATCCACACATTATAACTCTCTCGGTACACAGGCCTAACTCTCTCTACAACTCCCTAACTCTCTCCAACACCTCCCTAACTCTCTCTTACACCTTCCCTAACTCTGCTCTACACCTCCCTAACTCTTCCTCCACACCTCCCTAAACTCCTCCACATCGCTCCCTAACTCTCTCTACACCTCCCTAACTCTCTCTACACATCCCTAACTCTCTCCACACCTCCCTAACTCTCTCCAACACCTCCCTAACTCACTCCACACCTCCCTAACTCTCTCTACACTCCCTAACTCACTCACACCTCCCTAACTCTCTTCCACATCTCTCTCTTTCTACACCGTTTCGCCTAACTCTCTGATACACCTCCCTAACTCTCTCTACACCTCCCTAACTCCTCCACACCTCCTAACCTCACTCCACTTAACTGCTCCACACTCCTAACTCTCTCTAAACAACCTCTTAACTCACTCCCACACCTCCCTAACTCTCTCTTACACCTCCCTAACTCCCTCTGACACCTCCCTAAACTCTCTCTACACCTCCCTAACTCGCTCCACACCCTCCCTAACGCCTCCACACTCCCTACTCTCTCTACACCTCCTAACCTCTCTCTCACCTCCCTACTCTCTCCACACCTCCCTAACTCTTCTCTACACCTCCCTACTCTCTACACGCTCCCTAAACTCTCTCACACCTCCTAACTCTCCTCTACACCTCCTAACTCTCTCCACACCTCCCTAACTCCATCTACCACCTCCCTAAACTCCGTTCTACACCTCCCTAACTCTCTCTACCCTCCTTTAAACTCTCTCTACACCTCCCTAACTCTCTCGTACACCTCCTTAACTCTCTCCACACGCTCCTTAACTCTCTCGACCCTCCCTAACTCTCTCCACACCTCCTACTCTCTCTAGCGCTTCCCTAACTCTCTCTACACCTCCGCTACTTCTCTCTACACCCTCCCTAACTCTCTTCTACACCTCCCTAACTCCCTCTACACGCTCCCTAACTTCTCTCTACACCTCCCTAACTCTCTCTACACCTCCTTAATTCTCTCTACACCTCCCTAACTCTCTCTAACCTCCCGAACTCTCTCTAGACCTCCCTTAACTCCTCCACACCTCCCTAACTCACTCCACACCTCCCTACTGCCTCACACTTCCCTAACTTCTTCTCTACACCTCCCTAACCTCTCTCTACACGCTCCTAACTCACTCCACATCCCTAACTGCTCCACACCTCCCTAATCTCTTTACACCTCACTCCCGAACTTCTCTCTACACCTCCCTAACTCTCTCTACACCTCCCTAACCTCTCTCTACACCTCCTAAACTCTCTGCTACACCTCCCAACTCTCTTACACCTCGCTAACTTGTCTCACACCTCCCTACACCTCTCTTACACTCCTAAGCTCTCTCACACCTCCCTAACTCTCTTTGAACACCTCCAACTCCTCTACACCTCCCTAACTTCCCCTACACCTCCCTAACTCTCTCTACAACCTCCCTAACTCTTCTACACCTCCCTAACTCCCTCTACACCTCCCTAACTCTCTACACCTCCCTAACGTCCCTCCCACACCTCCTAACGTCTCTCTACACCTCCCTAACTCCCTCCACACTCCCTATGCCTCCACACTCCTAACGTCTTCTCTACACTTGATTAACTCCCTCTACACCTCCCTAAAACACCTCTACACCTCCCTAACTCTCTCTACACCTCCCTAACTCTCTCTACACCTCCCTAACTCTCTCTACACCTCCCTAACTCCTCCACACCTCCATACTGCCTCCACCTCACCTACTCTCTCTACACCTCCCTAACTCTCTTACACCTCCCTAACTCTCTCACACCTCCCTAACTTCTCTACACTCCCTAACTCTCGTTACACCTCCCTAACTCTCTCCACACCTCCCTAACTCTCTCTAACCTCCCTAACGTATCCAACCTCCCTAAAACTCTTCTACACCCTCCCTAACTCTCTCCACACCTTCCCTAAACTCTCTCTACACCTCCCTAAACTCTCTCCACACCTCCCTAACTCTCTCTAACCTCCCCTAACTCTCTCCACACCTCCCTAACTCCCTCCCAACACTCCCTAACTGGCCTCCACACCTCCCTAACTCTCTCTACACCTCCCTTAAACTCTCTCTATCACCTCCCAACTCCCTCCACACCTCCTAACTCTCTCCACACCTTTCCTTAACCTCTCTCTACACCTCCCTAACTCTCTCCACACCTCCTAAACTCTCTCCACACCTCCCTAACTCTCTCTACACCTCCCTAAATCCCTCCACAACCTCCCTAACTCTCTCTACACCTCCCTAAACTCTTCTCTTACACCTCCCTAACTCTCTCTACACCTCCCTAACTCTCTTACACCTCCCTAACTCTCTCTACACCTCCCTAACTCCCTCCACACCTCCCTACTCACTCCACACCTCCCAAACTGCCTCCACACTCCCTAACTCTCTCTACACCTCCCTAACTCCTCTCTTACACCTCCCTAACTCACTTCCACACCTCCCTAACTGCCTTCCACACCTCGCCTAAACTCTCTCTACACCTCCCTAACTCTCTCTACAACCTCCCTAACTCTCTCTACACCTCCCTAACTCACTCCACACCTCCTAACTGCCTCCACACCTCCCTAACTCTCTCTACACCTCCTAACTCTCCCTACACTTCCCTAACTCTCTCTACACCTCCCTAACTCCCTCCACACCTCCCTAACTGCCTCCACACCCTCCCTAACTTCTCTCTAACACCTCCCTAACTCTCTCTACCACCTCCCTAACTTCTCTCCACACCCTCCCTAACTCTCTCTACAACCTCCCTAACTCTCTCTACACCTCCCTAACTCTCTCCACACCTCCCTAACTCTCTCTACACCTCCCGTAAACTCTCCTCTACACCTCCTAACTCTTCTCCCACACCTTCCCTAACTCACTCCACACCTCCCTAACTCTCTCTACACCTCCCTAACTCTCTCCTACACCTCCCCTAACCCCTCTCTACACCTCCCTAACTCTGCTCCACACCTCCCTAAACTCACTCCACACCTCCTAACTCTCTCTACACCTCCCTTAACTCTCTTCCACACCTCCCTAAACTCACTCCACACCTCCCTAACTTCACTCCACACCTCCCTAACTCTTCTCTACACCTCCCTAACTCTCTCCACACCTCCCTAACTCTCTCTACACCTCCCTAACTCCCTCCACACCTCCCTATATTCACACTCTCTCTACACCTCCCTGAACTCTCTCTACACCTCAATAAAGCTCTCTCACACCTCTCCAACTCACCTCCACACCTCCCTAACTCTCTCTACACCTCCCTAACTCTCTCTACACCCCTGTACTTATATCTGTCTACACCTCCCTAACTCTCTCTACACCTCCCTAACTCCCTCTACACCTAACACCTCCTAACTCCCTCTACACACCTCCCTAACTCTCTCTACAACCTCCCTAACTCCGCTAATTCTTTACACCTCGCCGTAACTCTACTCTCTTACACCTCCCCTAACTCTTCTAGCGACCTCTTATCACTACTCTCTCTACCACCTCCCCTAACTCTTCCACACCTCCTTAACTCTCTCCACAACCTCCCTAACTCTCTCTACACCTCCCTAAGTCTCTCTACCACCTCCCTAACTCTCTCTTCACTCGAGCAGGTCTCGTCTACACCTCCCATAATACTCTCTCTACACCTCCCTTTACAAACTCCCTCCACGACCTTCTCCCTTTAAACCATGCCTCCACACCTCCCTAACTCTCTCTACAACCTCCCTAAAACTCTCTCTACACCTCCCTAACTCTCTCCACACCTCCCTAACTCTCTCCACACCTCCTAACTCTCTCTACACCTCCCTACTCTTTCTACAACCCTCCCTAACTCTCTCCACACCTCCCTAAACTCTCTCTACAACCTCCCTAACTCGCTCTCACACCTCCCTAACTCTCTCCACACCTCCCTAACTCTCTCTACACCTCCCTAAACTCTCTCCACACCTCCCTCAACTCTCTCTAACCAGTCCTCCCTAACTCCCCTCCCACACCTCCCTAACTGCCTCCACACACTCTCGCCTAAACTCTCTCTCTACACCTCCCTAACTCTCTCTACACCTCCCTAACTCTCTCTCACCTCCGCTTAACTCTCTCTACACCTCCCTTAACTCTCTTCCACACCTCCTAACTCTCTCTAACCTCCCTAACCTCTCTCTACACCTCCCTAACTCTCCTCCACACCTCCCTAACTCTCTCTACACATCCCTAAACTCTCTTCTACACCTCCCAACTCCTCTCTACACCTCTAAACTCTTCTACCACTCCCTAACTCACTCCACCACCTCCCTAACTCTCTCTACACCTCCCAACTCTCTCTACACCTCCCTAACTCTCTCTACACCTCCCTAACTCTCTCTACACCTCCCTAACTCTCTCTACCTCCCTAACTCTCTCCACACCTCCCTAACTCTCTCTACACCTCCCTAAACTCTCGTCCCACACCTCCCTAACTCTCTCTACACCTTCCCTAACTCCCTCCACACCTCCCTAAACTGCCTCCACACCTCCCTAACTCTCTCGTACACTACTCCCTAACTCTCTCTACACCTCCCTAACTCTTCTACACCTCCCTAACCTCACTCCACACCTCCCCTAACTCTCTTACACCTCCCTAACTCTCTCTACACCGCCCTAACTCTCTCTACACCTTCGCCTAACTCTCTCTAACACCTCCCTACTCTCCACACCCTCCCTAACTCTCTCTACACCTCCCCTAACTCCACTCCCACACCTCCCTAACTCTCTCTACACCTCCCTACTCTTCTCTACACCTCCCTTAACTTCTCTCTACACCTCCCTAAACTCCCTCCACACCTCCCTAACTCCCTCCACACCTCCCTAACTCTCTCTACACCTCCCTAACTCTCTCTTACCACCTCGCCTAACTCTCTCTACACCTCCTAACTGCTGCTCTACACCTCCCTAACTGCCCTCACACCACTCCCTAACTCTTTCTACACCTTCCCCTAACTCCCTCTACACCTCCCTTAAACTCTCTCTACACTCCCTAACTCTCTCCTACACCTCCCTAACTCTCTTAACACCTCCCTAACTCCCTCCACACCCTCCCTAACTGCCTCCACACCTCCCTAACTCTCTCTACAACCTCCCTAAAACTCTCTCTACACCTCCCTAACTCTCTCCACACCTCCCTAACTCTCTCCACACCTCCTAACTCTCTCTACACCTCCCTAACTCTCTCTACACCTCCCCTAACTCTCTCTACACCTCCCTAACTCTCTCTACACCTCCCTAACTCTCTCTACACCTCCCCTAATCCTTCTACACCTCCCTAACTCCTTCTACCACCTTTATACTCTCTTACACCTCCCAACTCTCTCTACACCTCCCTAACTCTCTCTACACCTCCCTAACTCTCGTCTACACCTTCCCTATAACCTTTCGAGTTCCTCCCTAACTCTCTTACATCGCGCCCCCTAACTTAGCCGCTCCACATCCTCCCTAATACACCTCGCACCTCCCTAACTCTCTCCACACCTCCCTAACTCTCTCCACACCTCCTAACTCTCTCTACACCTCCCTAACTCTCTCTACACCTCCCCTAACTCTCTCTACACCTCCCTAACTCTTCTGCTGAGCGGCCTTTAGCCCTAACTCAGGCACACCAGTACACATAACCCTAACTCTCTCGATACACACTCCCTAAACTCTTCTACACCCCTTAACTCTCTCCACACCTCCCTAACTCTCTCCACACCTCCTAACTCTCTCTACACCTCCCTAACTCTCTCTACACCTCCCCTAACTCTCTCGTCACATCCTCCTAACTCTCTCCAATCACCTCGTGCACCACGTATACTCTCTCACACCCTTCCCTAACTCCCTCGCACATACGCGGTAATCTACATCCACACCTCCCTAACTCTCTCTACAACCTCCCTAAAACTCTCTCTACACCTCCCTAACTCTCTCCACACCTCCCTAACTCTCTCCACACCTCCTAACTCTCTCTACACCTCCCTAACTCTCCTACACCTCCCTAACTCTCTCACCTCCCTAACTCCTCCCACACCTCCCTAACTCTCCTCTACCACCCTCCCTAACTCACTCCACACCTCCTAACTCTCTACACCTCCCCTAAACTCTCTCTACACCTCCTAACTCTCGTCTACACCTCCCTAAACTCCCCACACCTCCCTAACCCCTCCACACCTCCCTTAACTCTCTCTACACCTCCCTAACTCTCTCTTACACCTCGCGGAGCCAACTCTCCTCATACACTCCTCCCTATAACTCTACCTACTACACCTCCCTACACTGCCTTCCACACCTCCCTAACTCTCTCTACACCTCCCCCTAACCTCCCTCTACACTTCCCTAACTCTTCTCTACACCTCCTAACTCTCCTCTACCACCTCCCTAACTCTCTCTCACCTCCCTAAAACTCCCTCCAACACCTCCCTAAACTGCCTCCAACACCTCCCTACTCTCTCTACACCTCCTAAACTCTCTCTACACCTCCCTATACTCTCTCTCACACCTCCCTAACTCTCTCCACACCTCCCATAACTCTCTCTTAACACCTGCCCTAAAGAACTCTCTCTAC